>SJYT01016880.1:0-169797 GCA_006410635.1 Cephalophus harveyi
CATCGAGCAGGAGGATGGATGCATGGGAAGTAGGGGCGTGAAACCAGGAGGCCTACCTGTCTGCTGAGGTCAGGAAAGACTCACTGGAGAAATGAGTGAGAAGCCTGCAGGTGGGGAGCACAGGGTGGGCAGCAGGGAGGAGCCTGGGGTGAGCAGACAGCTCCTGCAGAGGGTGTGTGGGGAGGAGCATGGATGGCCGGCTGGTCAGCAGTGCCTGTGAACTGCTGCTGAGGGACTTTGCTGAGGGAAGTAGAAGCGAACCACGGCAGGCATTTGGAGCAGAGAGAGACTACTATGGGGAGTTGCGGGCTTTTCAAATCATGGGGGAGGCTTGGGGAGTGGAGGTCAATAAGACTGCCTTAGGGCATCCAGGACAAGATCCAGCCCATCATTACCAGTGACCCTGGAGCCTGCATCCCAAAGCAGGTGTGGTCAGGACACTGGGAGACCTGAGAGCTGCCTGCCTTGGGAGTCACCAACTTCGGGCACCAAAGGGAGATTTTCAGGAGCAGCTGGAAGAGGCATACAGAGCGGCGCCCACAGAGGCAGCTATAGGACAAGACCCACGCCATGTCTCCACCTCCGCCCCAGAGCCCAGCTCCTGTGCTCACCAGCTGAGTCCACCCTCTGCCCGGTGGGCCGGTGATCTGTGGGTCCAGGTGTGTCCCTGAAAAGCAGAGGACAGTGTGGCAGAGGCAAGGAGACACTGCTGACAACTGACCATCCAGAAAAAGCAGTTTGGGAGAAGGAGGTGGCCTTGTGTCCTTTGCCACTAGCCAGCTGTGTGCGTATCTCCAGCTCTCAGCTTCCTCCTCTGTACAGTGGGTTGGCAATACTACCTGCTTAATATGCTCATAAAACAGCAAACAAGGTGAGATAAATTCTTAGCAGAGTGCTGGGCATGTAGGTTTCAATGATTTCTAGTTATTATTATTTCTGTTAGTGATATTTTTGTTATTAAGAGCGCTGAAGAATTGATGCTTGCAAACTGGTGTTGGAGAAGACTCTTGAGAGTCCCTTGGACTGCAAGATCAAACCAGTGAATCCTAAAGGAAATCAACCATGAATATTCGTTGGAAGGACTGATGCTGAAGTTGACTCTCCAATGTTTTGGCCATCTGATGCGAAGAACTGACTCATTGGAAAAGACCCTGATGCTGGGAAAGATAGAAGGCAGGAGGAGAAGGGTACAACAGAGGATGAGATGGTTGGGTGGCATCACCGACTCAATGGACACGAGTTTGAGCAAGCTCCGGGAGATGGTGAAGGGAAGCCTAGTGTGCTGCAGTCCGTGGGGTCACAAAGAGCTGAACACTACTGAGTGACTGAGCAACAACAACAGCAAACACTAATATGCTTTACAAAGCTGAGGGATCTCCCTGGCCGTCCAGTGGTTAAGACTTCATCTTCCAGTGCAGGCGGGTGGATCCTCTTCCTGGTTGGGGAGCTAAGATCCCACTTGGTTTTGGCCCCAATACCAATCAAAAAACAGAAACAATATTGTAACAAATTCAATAAAGACTTTTAAAATGGTCCACATGAAATCTTAAAAAAAAAAAGTGGAAAGCCATTAAAGATTTTAAAAGCAAAATAGAAATAGGCTCGTCTTTTAAAAAAGTTGCAGCAGTTTTAGGGAGTGACTGGTATTGACAGTCACAAGTACCTAGCTGACTAGCCCTGTGGCCGGGACCCCAGGGTGAAGCCCAGAGCATATCCTGTGGGGGCGTTCAGTTCCCACAGCCCATCATACACTTGTGAGTCTCCACATGCTCAAATGGGCCACGTGCGTGATGCCTATGGGGTGGGTGGGATCATTTCCCCCCTTTTGGCACAATGAGAATTTGCCTTTCTCCAGGGGCCACTGTTTCTAAAACTCTGCCCAGTGGAGTTTGATCTGTGTCGTATGCTTAGTCTCTGAGCCGCTTCAGAAGGTTGCTCTGGTTTGCTTCTTTCTGCATCTAGTGGGTGGAGTGAGGCCACAGGAGCCTCGGAACCGGATTTGTTGCCTAGTTTGGCAGATAGGGAACTGTCTTGGAGAAACAGCTGCTGAACCAGGGCGGAGAGGGGTGGACCCCCGAGCAGGGCAGATGGAATCAGGGCTGAGCCTAATGGGCAGGGGTCCACGGGCAAGGTTCATGGGCCCAGTGGGGAGCTTTTAGTTGAAAAACTAAAAAGGAACCAGCTCCCAGGGGCCCAACTACAAAGAAATGAAAGACTCAGACAACTAGAGGCCCCGGACTCAGGCTGGAGCGTGGCTGCGGTGGGTTCGCAGGTCCTGGGGGTCTGAGCCTGTAGGAGAAAGGTCTGGAGTTCCTGCCTTACGATGGGAAAGGAGCTGCTCTGAACCCTGACCTGTTGTGACCTGTTAACCCCGCACCAACGCTAGGAATCAGGTGCTGTCATCACCAGCTACAGGTGACGAGACTGAGGCTCAGAGAGGTGAAGGCGCTTATCTCAGGTCACACAGCTGGTGAGCTGGATGGCTGGCACCCCAGTCCCCTGGCTCCGGAGGACGCGTTGGGCATCATGCTTCCCCGCAGATGCATCCGTGCACTTTCCAATCTGCGTGCTCTAAAGCTCATCCTGGGGGCAGCGCTATCAAAGGCCCATCTGTGGAATCTAAGGGCCTTCGAGCCATTCATTAATCATAAAGGATAATCAGCCTGGGGAGAAGGCAAGGTGGTTCTGGAGGAAAGAACGTGCCTAAGACAGGGACACATGTAGCTCAGTACAGATGTGCATGAGTGTGAGGGTATGTGAGCGCACACGTGAGTCTGCGAACTCAGGAAAAGGCAAGCACCAACTCTGTCAAAGGCTGGAGGCTCAGAATGCAAACACACTGGAGATCTGCCTGACAAGTCCAGTTTTCCTGTGCACTCGTTTGCGCTTTATCATTTACTTGAGACAATATCGGCCCTGAGAGAATGAGTTTTAGAAATGAAGCCTCTGTGTTCTGTGATTTTACTGGCATTTAGTAAAAGCAGGCAGACAGACAGACAGACACACACACACAGAGCGTCAGAGATGAAGGCAACCGGAATCACAGAACCTCGCCTCAAACTTGCGAAATTCCTGAACGGCTTTCCTCTCAATGAGCTCCACGGTGTCTTCCTGAATCATCCGTATGTTGGGCCGGCTCCTGGCTCCAAGCCCTTGCTTCCTTATCTGCCTCTCAGAGATGTGTTGAGGGCCAGTGAAGGAGCAGGTGCGGGCTGGGACATCAAATGGCTGGGACATCAAATGGGCTTTGGGACCCTTGGCCATGTCGACGCACTGTACCCTCTGTGATTCCCCAGCCAGCACCTGGCAGTGTGTGTGTGTGTGTGTGAGAGAGAGAGAGAGAGACAGAGAGAGAGAGAGAGAGAGGTTTCCAGGCCACCGTGAGAAGCCTGAATGCCCTGTAAGATGGGGCACAGTCTCTTAGTTGAGTCCGTTTCTTTGCCCCCATAGACTATAGCCCACCAGACTCCTCTGTCCAAGGGATTCTCCAGGCAAGAATACGGGGTGGCCATGCCCTCCTCCAGGGGAGCTTCCAGACCCAGGGATCGAGCTTGCATCTCTCGC
The DNA here is from genome assembly GCA_006410635.1 of Cephalophus harveyi. Taxonomy (NCBI): domain Eukaryota; kingdom Metazoa; phylum Chordata; class Mammalia; order Artiodactyla; family Bovidae; genus Cephalophus; species Cephalophus harveyi. Next base: position 3,565 of record SJYT01016880.1, read on the forward strand.
CTCTTCTGCCCTGGGAGGCGGCTTCTGTACGTCTGGTGCCACCTGGCAGCCCCAGGCGTCTGTGTGCAGGCGCCTTGCTGGGTACCTCCAAGTCACGAGTGGTTCACACACTCTGCTCTCGTTTCTCCTCAGGACGCCTGTTCTGAGGGAAGGTCTACTCAGCCTGCGTTTATAACCGCATTTCAGAATGTTGCCGAGGGCTCTGAGATGGTGTGAACGGAAAGCACTCAGGGCAGGCTCTCCCGGCTCTTCCTCCACCAGGAAGGGAGGGCTCGGAGGGAGCCGGGCAGGCCCGTGGTGCTCTGGCCTCTGGGCCGCTGTTGCCCAGGTCTAGCCGGTCCCGGGACTGCGACTTCAGTTCCTGTGGTCTGAACGGGTCCCTCGGCCCCTGGAAAGACAGTGGGCAGGATGAGTCTTCCTGGCGTGTCTGTGTGGCAGGTACTGGGCAATGGCATAGCCTGAATGTGTCAAACTGAACTTAACCTAATCCGATCACTGAGTTTCATTTTACAGAGGAGCACACTTGGACCGAGCCATCACGGTCCCACTCTGGAGTGGGTAAACTGTTACCGTAGAGTGGCAGCGATGAAGGTCACTGCGGGCCCGTCTCTCAAGAGCTGGGGGCTTTCCGCTGTGCCCCATCTCTGCCCTCTGGGCATCAGGGATGTGGACTTTGTCTCAAGGAGCCGGCGAGAGTGGGGGAAGGTGCTTGGTGGCTGGGACAGCCTGGGCGGGGAGCTGCGAGCCCCCGCGGGTTGGTGTTATCAAGTCTGCAGGCGGCATGGGCATCTGGCTGGGCCTCATGGTTAGCAATGAAAGCAACAGCTGGCTTAGCTTTTCTACCCAAGTGATGCCCAATCAGTGGCTCCCCGGAGCTGGGTGGAAGGTTCCATACTGACCCTTTGTGACCTTCTCCCCAAGCCCCCCTCCCCCTTCCTTCTGGTCCAAGTGCTGATGCTCTTCTCCCTGGATCTAGGCCGGCCTCTTTCTTCTCTCTATGTGGTTATGGGAAGAAAGTTATCCCCGCTTCCCCGAGGGTGGGAAGTCTTCTTCAGACGCCTGAATTGTCTCACCAGGACTGGACTCCTGTAAATCAGCTTTTGTCTTTTCTCATTACTGTCTGATGCGAGAGTTTTGAGGCGGTTGAGGAGGGCAGCAAGCCGAGTACTGGCTGTTTGATTTTCTTGTCTTCCTGCTGCACTTCCCCGATTCTCCCTCCAGCAAGGCAGCCTGGAGCAAGGGCAGCACACAAAAAACGACGGGAAACAGGTGCCCAAAGGCAGCGCTTCCATCCGGCACCTTACCTCTCCTTTTAGACGGAAGAGGCCTGCGTCTCTTAGCTGGCTGAGCAGCCTGTTTGGGAAGTGGGTTTGCAGCCGTCTCCCTGCAGACAGTGCTGTGAGCTCAGTGTAATGAGCTCTACCCCACGGCTCAGCTGGTTCTCCCGGCTGATTCCAGGGATGTGTTAAGAAGCCAGCATAGGTGGATGACAGCTCTGTAAAAACCTCAGGAAGAATCCCCACAATCTACCCCTAACCTCTGATCCACAGATGGTCAAGTGCCCAGAAGGCAACGTGGTGGAGTGGGGACGGTGCGCGCCCAGGGAGCTGCCAGCCTGACTTGGCGCCTCCCTACCCAGACTCTGGAGCCATGCGGACTGCAGGCGTGTTTAAGCTCCAGTGTCTTCCTGTGCCATTCTCTGCAGTGACCTACTGGAAACAGAATCGAGAGGGGTGGACGTCTGTGTAACTGGTCACTTTGCTGTGTATCAGAAACTGACACAATATGGTAAATCAAGTCTACTTCAGTAAAAATTAATTTAAAAAATACATCTACTACAGAAATAAAACAGAAACACACCCCTCTGTCCTGAAGGCTGGTGAAGTGGAAGTGTTGGTCTGTTAGTCGCGTCTGACTGTTTGTGACTCTGTGGACGGCAGCCCTCCAGGCTCCTCCGTCCACGGGATTCTCCAGGCAAGAACACTGGAGTGGGCTGCCCTTTCCTTCTCCAGGGGATCTTCCCGACCCAGGGATAGAACCGGGGTCTCCTGCTTTGCCGGCAGATTTCCTTGCTGACTGAGCCTCCAGGGAAGCTCCTGTGTTGAAGATTAATGCAATGCGAAAGTATATACAGTCAAAAGTGAAGAGCATTTTCTTACACTTATACGCAGTTACCAATGTCTTATTTGGCATAAAATACTATTATACAATTGTATTTTCCAGAAACGTTGTTTTGTAACTGAAAGTGCCTTGGAGAGTTTTGTGGGCCTTCCACTTCTTAAAGGCTCTCAGCTCTTCGCTAGCGTGTCTGTGTGCAGGGTATTTGACCTCTCTCTTGTCAGTAGGCGTTGTGGCTGTTACCTTTTTCTCCTCTTGCGCTGCGCGCTCAGCCGCTCCAGCCGTGCCGGCTCCTGAGGCCGCCGCCGTGCACGCGGGGCTCCATTCTCCCTGCGCTGTGTCGGCGCCTCTGCCTGTGCAAGGAGGTATTTCCTGTGCTGTCTGACTAGAAGCGCGAGGAGTTTAACTGGGAACCTTTAAACTGTTGGGTGATGGCAAGAAAACATGTGTAAGAATATCCGACTCTCTGCATTCTTGCCACCACGCAACTGAACATCAAACAACTCTTCAAAGCTCGTTAACCGGGTATGCAGAATGCCTCGTTTGAATATGTATTCTTTCCATTTGTAGAATAAACATCACTTTACTTTAGTAAAAAAATTAACCTTGCTCTGCTGGGTTTACAGGATTGTTTTAAGAATCAATCATTGCAGATGGAAGGTTCTTGGTACACAGGGCAACACTGGGCCTCTTGCTCCTTTGCCTCCTGGAGGAGCGAAAGACTGGGGGCCTTTCTTCCCTTCCCCGGGCACCTTCCCCCCACCCTCCACTAGCTCTCTCTCATGCCCACGGGAGGCAGTGCCTCCTTTGGATCCATCCCAGGACCATCCTGTGCCTCAGGCCTGTTCTGGGCTGAGGCTGAGCTCAGAACACTGGTTAATTAGCTGAACAATTTGCAGTCTTGCTCAGCAAAGCCACCCTGGGGGAGCGCGGAGCGTGACTCGCATTCCAGCTCCTCATAAAGGAGAATGTTCTGAGAGCCGTCCCAGCGCTGCCGCCCGGGGTCACATAGTCCAGACACTCGCCTTCTCTTTCGTCCCTAACATTCCTTGAGACCGTCCTCTTTATCCCCCACCCCCGTGCACCAGTGGGCTTAGGCAGAGTGGCAGATCAAGAGTCCACCAGAATAAAGGCTCCTCTGTGTCCACAAGGACCCATGTTAGGCTTCCGTGCAGCAAGCGGGCCTGGGTGGACCCAGGGTCTTTCTTACAGACCTGTGAACAGCAGCATCCCAAGGGCCCGGCGGAGCATCTCTTGTCTGACGGCTCTGTGTGTAAAGGGGTAAACGGACCCAGAAGGAAGGGAGTGGATAATAGACATGTCTTGGTGACCTGTCGAATGCAAGCCCCGTGTGAAAATCATTTAATTTCCTCAGCAGCCCTGGAGAAGGGAAGTCCTGCACATCGCAGAGAAGAGGGAAATGGATCTCAGAGGTGAGATATGGTTGCCTGAGACCACGCAGCTTCAAGAAGTGATGGCTCTGTTGGTTCATGAGTTTATTCTTTGGGAAGGTGTTTACCTAGAACCAAGAAGCAACAAAAAAGGCGCTAGTGTTTACGGACCCACTTGCCAACGCAGGAGACGCAAGAGATGCACGTTTGACCCCTGGGTCCGGAAGATCCCCCCGGAGCGGGGTGGCAGTGGCAACCCACTCCAGCATTCTTGCCTAGAGAATCCCAGGGGCAGAGGAGCCTGGTCGGCTACAGTCCACAGGGTCGCGAAGAGCCGGACACGACTGAGTGGGCACAGGAAGCAGTGGAAAGAGCCAGCTTGGCTTCAGAGATCATCTGTCCCTCTGGGGCTATCGTCCAGGTGGGGAAAGTCACGCTGGCTCCTGTGTGGGATCATGAAGAAGAGAGAAATTCCTACACAGAAGATACGTCCTTCCACAGACAAAGCGCTCAGGAAATGTGTCCATGCTTCTCCGGATTTCACCAATTCCTTTTCACTCGCAGGCAGGTTCTTCTGATTCTGACTTTGAATCTTCAGCCCCAGCCTGTCTCCCCAGCCCAGAGCGGGTGCCGGCAGAGCCCTCATGCCCTTGGCCAACCTGACAAGGTCCTGAATATCTGGCCACAGGACCAGGGGCCCAGGAAAGATGGGTGGCTGCCTGGTGATGCCCATGGCATGGGTGGACTCAAGGAAGGAGGTCTCTTGCAGACGCCAGCCCTGCAGATGTGGGCGCATCGCCGAGCCCTCCAGGACGTCTGTGGTACTGACTATCTTCTGGGCTTGAGCAACTTCTTTCCCTGGGGAAACTGTCCCCTGGTAACATGGTTATCTCAAGGCTGAAAGACAGATGGCTCCAGTGTTTCTCAGGAGGCTTCTGGTTCCGTGAAGATCATGGCAGTGGCTGGCTGAGCACGAGGCATTATCAGATCCCACGCGTCTCACCTGGAGCACAGATTCATCCAGGGTCCACACCAAACACGGTGCTTTCACATCACAGTTGCTCAGTAAGAGGGAGCCCGCGTGACGGTCTCTTGAAACAAAGACTCTGTACAGTTGGAAGGGACCCGGGAGGGACCTAGTCTAGGTTTTGATGGAGCTTTGCCGTTGCTGTTTAGTAGTTCAGCTGGGTCTGGCCTCTCTGGGACCCCATGCTTTGCCAGGTCTTCCCTGTGGCTCCTGGGTCTTCTTCAGTTGCAGAATGCAAACTCTTGGTTGTGGCATGTGGGATCTTGTTCCCTGAGCAGGGATCGAACCTGGGACCCCTGCACTGGCAGCATGGAATCTTAGCCACTGGACCATCAGGCAATTCCCACTGTTTGTTTTTAAGTGAATGAATTGGAGCCGGTCAGGAAGGGAAGCCTGGAGAGTATTGCAGTGGTCCCGGCGAGGAGGAGGGCAGCTGGGAATGAGGTGGTGGACATGGGAAGAGTAGGAAGATGTTGTTGCTCAGTCACCCGGTCGTGTCCAGCTCTTTGCAGCCCCGTGGACCGCAGCGTGCCAGGCCTCCCTGTCCCTCACCACCTCCCAGAGTTTGCTCAGGTTCGTGTTCACTGCTTGGTGATGCTGTCCAGCCAGCTCATCCTCTGACGCCCTCTTCTTGTTCAGTTCAGTTCAGTCGCTCAGTCGTGTTTGACTCTTTGCGACCCCATGAATCGCAGCACGCCAGGCCTCCCTGTCCATCACCAACTCCCGGAGTTCACTCAGACCCGCGTCCATCGAGTCGGTGATGTCATCCACCCATCTCATCCTCGGTCGTCCCCTTCTCCTCCTGCCCCCAGTCCCTCCCAGCATCAGAGTTTTTTCCAATGAGTCAACTCTTCGCATGAGGTGGCCAAAGTACTTCCTGTTCAGGAGGCTAAAAACACAAACCTGCTCCTGCTGGAGGATTTATTCAACCAACTGCTAGTCATCAACTCAGAGAAGTGAGCGCTGGCCCAGGGATCATCCGTTCAGACCTCCTCAGTGCACAGAGCTAGGTCTACAGGTCCGAGGGCGAGAGGCCTTGCCTGAGACACACAGCAAGTTAGATGCAGAGCCTGGTGTAAACCATGGGGACCCCCCGGTGGCCTCCCAGCCTCGCCATGCGTGGGCCAGGCCCCTCCTAGGGCTGTGGGCTTGCACCAGGGAGGAGCGGGGAGGAATGCCGTCTCCAGCCCCCCGGGCCATGGAAGAACTGGGGTTCTTCAGTGCTGAAGGGGCCTGGGGACAGGAGGAAGAACAGAGGCGGGGGACAGGAGCGGGGTCTCCCTTCAGTCCCTCTCCTGTGGTCACTGTGTCTTCAACGCTGCTTCCATCAAGGATGTGGGAGGCAGCAGCGTGGGAATCGGAGGACAGCGGGCATGTGACGCCTCCGGGGCAGGGCGGATAATGAGCTGCAGGGCTGCGCTGCGCCTGCGCCCTGGGGGGCTGCTGGCAGTCCAGCCCGCCTCTCTTTGTGGCTTAAAGGTCGGAGTCCAGAATGCAGCCCCTTCCCTCCAGCTCCTTGGACGGCGGGCCCTCTCCCGTGAATCCCCCCGGCGCCCCGCCTCTGCGCTCTCCTCACGCGCCTGCGCCCCGCGGGGCTGCTGGCAGTCCAGCCCGCCTCTCTTTGTGGCTTAAAGGTCGGAGTCCAGAATGCAGCCCCTTCCCTCCAGCTCCTTGGACGGCGGGCCCTCTCCCGTGAATCCCCCCGGCGCCCCGCCTCTGCGCTCTCCTCCCCGCTCCACGACCGGCTCTGCCGCGCTCCATTGTGGCAGCGGCTGCAGCCCTGGAGCTTCTGTCTCCCCCTCGCCCTCCCACAGGCCCCCCGGAGAAGCTCGGTCCCCTGGGTGGAGGGCTGGACAGCCTCTTCCTGTGTTCTCTGCCCCAGGTCCCGATCTCAGGGTTTCTGGTCCCCCTTCCCTGTTCCCTGTCCCGTCTTTTCCGGGAGGATGCTCTGGGGGAGGCAGGGAAGCCAGCCCTGCATCGGGTGAACACAGGGGCCACCAGGACCCACCCTCTCCCCCTCACAGAAGCTTCTCGCCTGTGCAACTTGGCTTTTTTGTGGATCCACAGCAGAGGGAATGTAATAGGCTCTGAGGAAGAGGGCTGCGCTTTTGGCTACAGCTTTTGGAATCAGAGATAGAGATGGAAAGGAGAGAGGCAGACAGAGAGCCCTTTACTCTTTAATCCCCGGGGGGCCATAGCAATCCCAGTAAAGTGTCACTCTGTTGCCACTGGTTTAGACGGACAAGCCATCCACTTTGGGGTGAAATTCAATCTCCCTTCTTTTCTTTACCTGCTAACAGGGTCTCAGATCACTGACACCCTGTGGGCTGTGGGATTCTAGGAGACCAGGAGCAAATCCTGGGTGAATGACAGGGGCGTGCAGGAAATGGTTCAGGCCTCTCTGCCTGGAACGCACCCCCCTTTCATTAAAATGATGTAATTTTAAGCTCATGTGATAAGTGACAAAGCAGAATAAAAGAAAAAATGGTGATTTCATGAAGAACTGGGCATTTGAGCTGGATCTGGGAGGTTGCCCCACATCCTGGCAGCCTTGTAAGCCCAACCAGCGGACCACCTAGACGTGCTAAATCATGGCAAGCTAACATGCTGGAAGGATGTTTATCACCTGCTTTGCAAATCTCGGAGCCAGCGAGTGTATAGCGGAGGGCTAGGAGCCTCGCTGAAGAGTCCAGCGCCCCAGGCCGTGGCACACACCTGAGGAGGCTGGGCAGCCCCCCCCCGCTGGGCGCAGGACGGGCTCTTGAAGAAGCCTGGAGAGAGGAGCCCGCACTGGCCAAATCCAGCTCTGGGGTCCCCTTCCCCCGCCCCTCCCCCATCTCTTCCACTGGCTGCACCCATGAGGCCACCCTCACCACTTGGTGAGGGGAGACACTCCCTGGGAAGGTCCCCCTTGACTTAATTATTGCCCGGAAGCTCGGGGAGGCTAGCCCCTCTGGAGGGCTGGGGTACCCGCACCCCCTGTGGTCCGGCAGCCTCTGCTTTCTGTGAAGAGCACCTCATGCCCAGAGCCCACACTGACCTCCAGTGTCTATGGGCTCAGGGTCCTGCTGGAGCCACGGGGGTGGAGGGGGGGCAGTGGACTCGGTGGACGGAGCCTGTCCAGTGCTATGAATTGGGAACCCAGCTGAGGGAGGGACCGGGGAGTTGCGGTACTGCCTTGGCCTAGCCCGCCCTAGAAGAGGGGTCTCCCAGTAGGCCCTTCCGCCCCCGTTTGCCTCTTCCTGTGTGAGCTCAGTGCAAAGGCTGGGTGACGGGGGCCCACAGGTGATGAGCCGCTGCGGAGGAGCCGTGGGTGGCGGGGGGAAGGTGCTGACGCAGGGTGCAGGGTCGGAGTGTCAGGGCTGAGTGCGTGCTTAATAACCATCCGTGATGCACAGAAACGGGAGGGTCACGGCATGAACTGGACACTCAGAGGGCTGCTGTGCCCCAGAGGTAAGTGGGCTCATCTCCCGGAGGTGGCGAGACAGTGGGATCGGATCTGGGGGTCTTCTTTCCGGTGAAGAGGGTCTGTGGGAGAGTCATGCCTCCTGTCCAGGGCCCCACACACAGAGGGTGCTCGACAGCTAGTCTCCAAGTTCCCGTGGCCCCACCTTTAATAAGGCCTTCATACCCACAGCACCCCCAGCCCCTTGCCCCTGTCTCTGCTTCTACGGGCGCAGATCCTCCCTGCAAGCCTGACCCTGTTTCCCTGCCTGGAGCAGGCAGCGCGCACTCAGCACTCACCATGCCCCCTTGCCCCTGCCTCTGCTTCTACGGGCGCAGATCCTCCCTGCAAGCTCTGACCCTGTTTCCCTGCCCGGAGCAGGCAGCGCGCACTCAGCACTCACCATGCTGTGTGTGAACACTCTCCTTTAGATTTCCTCTGGGGGGTCCTGCAGCTCCTCAAGAGCCTAACCCTCTTGGTCCTGGTGCCCAGAGTGTCCTAGGCAAACAGTGGTTACTCAGCACAATGTTGCTGATTGACTGGTTGGTGCCAGGACTGCCAGGCAACAAGATGCAAATTGAAGTATATGCATAATAAATCGAGAGCTGCCTCTGGGCTTGGAGGCCTTTCCTCTGGCCCCTAGTGGTCCCTGGAGGTCCAGCCTCTTTACTTTGTGATGCTCCCACTGGCTCCACCACATCCCTCAGCCAGTGAATTCCTTCGGCGTCCACCGGGGAGCACAGCACCATTTTCTTCCAGTGACAAGCTCTCTGTAAGAAGGCTTGTTTATGTATGTGGGGGGAACCGGATGCTGCTTTCATGCCCAGACAGAGAAGATGTGAATAAGGCTGGACTGCTGCTTTTCCCGTGTTGATCCTTGACTCTGGGCTCCAATGCGCCGCCCCTGACCTTTGGTTCCCCCAATGCGGGCCGCCTCTCCAGGCCTGGGGACAGCTTCATCTGCTCTGCCTCCTAGTGTGCAAACAGACACCCAGTAAAAGGCGCTACTTCTGTCTCTCCAGCCCCTGCTGGGCCTCCAGGGTCCTTTACACAAACAGGACCAAGTGTCAGACAAAGAGATCCCACTCCCAGGAGCCTGTGGCAGGGAACTGGGCCCAGCCCAGGGTCTCACATCTATATGAGAAGGCGGAGGCTGCTCAGGTGAGGCCACATGGTGGGACAGAGATGCTTCCCTCCCCATCTCCTGCTTCTCCTGGGAGCGCTCAGCCAGCAGACACAGACCAGGCATCCTCAAGTTGGGCAGAGGACGTGGCATTGGCCAGCCAGGCAGAAAACTGGGGTCTGAGCAGGAGCTCCATCTCATCTCAGAGCAACATTGACCGAGCATTGCCCTCTGGGGCTTCATTTCCAAATATAGAAATAAGAAGTTTGAACAGGGAGCTTTCTGGTGCAGCTCTCTACTGATGTGTGATAAAGCACCCCCAAACTTAGCAGATTTGATCAACAGCCTTTCGTTAGTCATGAATCCGCAGTCTGGCCCTGACTCAGCTTGTTCAGCTCCTGTCTGCTCCATGTCTATGAGCACCGTTCGGGGAGACTGCACAGCCCAGGCCGGCAACTGTTGGAGGGCTCACTCCCTCACGCCCACCTGTGGCTTTTCCATGTGGTTGCTGGGCTTCCGGTGCCAGGTGCCAGCATCCTTACAGAGAGGGAGAGAGGAGAAGGGAGAGAGGTGGAGGGGTGAGGAGAGAGAGAGAATCAGGCAGGTGTATTTTGACTTTTCTGATTCAGCCTTTCAGGTTCCTTCTGGTGTACTCTATTTGTCAGAAGTCAGTCGCTAAGACTGGCCCGTATTCGGGGAGGGAGTGGGCTCCACTTTCTGACAATGTTGCTGTTCAGTCACTAAGTCGTGTCTGACTCTTCGCAGCCCTGCGGCACGCGGCGCGCCAGGCTTCTCCTTCCCTGTCCTTCCCCATCTTTCTGGAGTTTAGTCACACTCGTGTCCATCGGGTCAGTGAGGCTGTCCAACCATCCCTGTCGTCCCCTTCTCCTCCTGCCTTCCATCCTTCCCAGCATCAGGGTTTTTTCCAATGAGTTGGCTCTTCGCATCAGGTGGCCAAGATATTGGAGTTTCAGCTTCATGTCAGTCCTTCCAATGAATATTCAGGATTTATTTCCTTTAGGATTGACTGGTTTAATCTCTAAGGGGGATTTCAAAGAATTTGTGTCTTTGTGAACAGGTTTCAATACCACCTCACTTTCCAAGCCCCTTCCAGCTCTAAAGAGGCGATGGCATAACCAGGGTATGAGAGCACTGTGAGGGCCAGGCTCCCCCCAAAGCCCGGCTCTACCAGCCCTGCTTCCTCGATTCACTGCCGCCGCTTTTTCCAGGTAACTCTACACACGCGATGCAACAGGCAGCTGTAACAGTCCGGAGATAGCTTCATAGCCAAGCATCTCTGGGTAACTCTAGTGTGAAACTAGATCAGTGCAAACGCATAAACATCGGAATTGGGGAGCCTCTGAAAGGCCTATTTCTGAAACTCTCCAGTTGGCAATGTGCCAGCTAGTTCGTGTCTTCCTTTTCTTTGAAGGTTTCCCAGGGTGGCTCCAGCCCAAATCAGGGCACTGCCCCAGCTGTCTTCAAGCTGGCTTCTCCAGCTCAGCCCGCGGTTATCGTTGGCTGAGAGCTCTTGTCTAGCGTGGGCCCTGGACACCTCCACGCGGCTCATGTGTCTCTCTTCTCCTTTGTATTGGCTTCCCCATCAACAAGGTTTTCATTAGTTTCCAAGAATCTGAGCCTCTCCTGTTCACCTTCTTAGGAAGAGTGCATGTCTAGAGATGGGTTTGCAGTCAGCCACTGTACCGCTGTGACGGATTCCTGGGGATGGATGGGGACTGCTGTTCAGCACTTGGTGGTTGCCAGGCAAGTCCAGAAGGGGGTACGCAGGGCCGCACTAGGCCCACACTGCTTCCTCACGGTCAGAGCCACATTTCTGTCCTGGGCTGATAGTCTTCCTGTGGGTTTCCTCTCTCACGGCCCCTAGGTGGCAGGAGCAGAGAATTGGAGGGCAGAGGATGAGCAAAGTGGGAGGGAGACGTGATTGTTAAAACAAGAAAAGGAGCAGCAGGTCCCCTTGGATTCCCCTCCCCGCGCAGGTAAATTCTGTTGCTGAAGAAGGTACGGTTCTCTTCCCCTGACATGGGGCATCTTCGTTCCCTGGGGTGGCAGAGCTTTGGTGCCATCTCCGGCCATTTCTCTGCATGCTCATGAATTCCCAGCATGGCGGCGCTCAAGCCCCAAAGAAGCTCTCACTGGAAACCCGTGGCCCGTTCCGTGGAGCAGTTGTAGTGCGGTGAGCATGACGCACGGCGCTGAGGGGCACCCGGGGACCGGCCCGCCCACAGAATGAGCTGCGTAAGGCATGGAAAGCGCACCAAGGAGCCAGGTTAGCCATTACGGGCCCTGGAGGCCGCTTTCAGCTCCACCCACACGGGGATGCGTGGCGAGTGGCAGGTCATTTCCCTTCTCTGGCCTTCAGTCTCCCATCTGCATGAAGACAGCTTAGTTACAGCGAAGCTATGACTGTCAGTGTTTCACTGTCCTAATATCCCAGCTGTGCAAAAAGATTATGAATGTTAATTAGTGACAAAGTAAAAGAGATGCTCTTCTGGCTGGTAGTTCCGGGGTAGTTCCTGAAGAGGAGACAGCGGGCTGGAGTGGACCCCACAAACATGTGCAGGATACTGGGAGCCACTTACAGACAGCAGCTAGGAAACAGCCCAGGCCGAGCCTCGGAGGGCTGCAGGCCGGGCCCGCAGGTGGGTGCCCCTCTCCGGAGCTGCTCTCCAGTCGCCGCCCCCCACGCGGCTCTTCTTCCTTGGATCTCCCGTGTGCCGCCTCTCTGCCTGCCAGCCTACAAGCCACTCTTCAAGACTCGGTTTACTCACCAGCTTCTCCACGAAGGTTCCCCTGGCCTCCCCGCCATGTGCCTGCCTCTGAGCAACTTCTGGCCTCCATGCTCCTCACTGTAGAGAGTGTTTATTTCTCACACTCACACACTCAGTGGTCATAGTGCCTTATTGTTGTGAAATCAATTATAATTGGCTTTGAGCCCCACTTCGGCTAAGGCTGGCAGAAAAGTCTATCTTCTCCCCCCTAGGGTTTATTCCACCCCACCCCCCCCAAATTCCATGAAGGTCTGTGGGGACCTCACTTTCAACAGAACATCTGGGGAGATTCTTCTTGTCCATCGTGTGCACTTTGATTCATTTCTGTCCAAGTCCACGTGGGCTCTCTTCTGCCTCCCTGGTGGCAGAAAGTACTGGGCTTCCACGCCAAGACCCATGTCCTACTCTCAAAGACCCATATGTCTGCATCTTATCAAATTATTTGCCATATGAGATGGAAGATCTGTGTTTGGAGGTGTTTACCCAATTAGCAACAAGTTTCAGGAGGGCAAGAGTTGTGTCATATTAACCTTTATAGTTCCAGCAGCTACGAAAGTGCATGTGAGCACTCGAGACATTGTTATTGAATTAAATGGACTCAACTGTCCCCCTTGTCTAGACTAGCCCCAGATGGAGCTGAATCAGGATGACCTTCTTTTCTGTGAGTGCAGAAAAGTCAAGAATTTCCGTGTCATGGTATTCTGAAACCATGAGCTTGAATCTTTAACTGGCAACACTGAAAACCAGGTGAATGGTAACATCTTGAGATGTCAGTGGCTGCGAGGTAAAGGAGTCAGGTTCCAGCCCTTGAAGAAAGAGGCCTGTACAGCTGGAAAACATCTGGGTCACAGCCAGATGGGGCTAGAATGCAAAATGAGAGACAGAGCAGAAACGCAGTCATAGACTGGGCATATTCGGTAGTGACTGGGGGCAAAACAGTGGCTGGGTGGGGAGCCGAAGAGGGTGTGTGGTGCTAAGACCTGGGACCACACCCCATCACCGGCGGGGACGGCTTCCCGGCTCCTGCTGGTCTAGTTCTCCTTGACTCAGGACACAGTGGGCTCAACCTAGTCTAATTTTCAGATATGGACATTGTCGGGTTTGATGTCTTCATTTCAAAATAGAGAACTGTCTTTTCTCTGGGTGGAAATAAGCCCTTAGGGGACCACTGGATGGATTAAAGATCATTCCTGGCGGGGGGTGGGGGGTGGTGGGGAACCAACAACCTTTAAAGGAAACTCAAGAAGATGGAAAAATAGTTGATTGGGGACCAAGGCTCCAGATCTGCAGAGCATAGAAGGTATGGTATCTGTCTAGGGTTTTAAGCACTGAGTTTCATCAGCTGGTGAGCCTTAGTAGGATTTCTGATTTTGTTTCTGTCTGAGATTGACAGGTTATATACACTACAAAATGGACCCTAAGTAGATGTAATGGAGTCTACAGATTCATTGAATAAAATGGTGTGGAATGTCTGCCAAGAGCAACAGCGACCCTCAGCCTACTTAATGCTTTATTCCTCTTTCTAAGCTTAATTAGCCCGCAGGGTAGCCCTTTTTGAAGGTCACTCCTGACTCGCAGTAGTAAATCTTGTCATTAGCAGGGGGTGGGGGAGGGGACTCATTTTCCTATGTGCTGTGCATGTGGGCACATATGCTGCTGCTGCTGCTGAGTCGCTTCAGTCGTGTCCGACCCCATAGACAGCAGCCCACCAGGCTCCCCCGTCCCTGGGATTCTCCAGGCAAGAACACTGGAGTGGGTTGCCATTTCCTTCTCCAGTGCATGAAAGTGAAAAGTGAAAGTGAAGTCACTCAGTCGTGTCCGACTCTTAGCGACCCCATGGACTGCAGCCTACAAGCTTCCTCCGTCCATGGGATTTTCCAGGCAAGAGTACTGGAGTGGGGTGCCATTGCCTTCTCTGTGGGCACATAAACAGCTTGTCTAAAACCTGAATCAAGGTATTAGATGAAAGTGAAAGCAAAAGGGACTCTCACTGCGTTTAGGTTTGGAAACTGAGCCACTGAGAGACCGTTCCTTCCCACTTTCATTCTGGCAATAATACTGTGGTAGGGTTTTCAACAAACATTCCAAAGAATAAATCTTGTTTCCAGTAAAGTTTTGTTGAGTTGAATTAGATTATTCTAATAATCAGTAGTGAAATAATTATGTCTAAAGCCTCCTTGCTTCAGGCCTTAAGAATTTATAAGATAACAAACAGACTGAACTTTGGAAAAGGAGGATGTGCAGTTTATTGAGTGGGATGGTGATGATGCCACTTGGCTTCCATCTTTCGGATAAGGAGGAGATTAGCTGAATAGAGCTGAAAGTCTCTATTCAGGACAGACTCTGAGGAGTTCTTGCAAGACAGCTTGTAGTGAAAAGAATTCATGGAGCTCATTTATTCAGTAATTCACTTTGCTCTCTTTCCATTTGCCTGTAGGTAATGCTTCAGAAATTTTCAGTTAAACTTTTATCCTGAGATAAATGTAGGTTCCCAAGAAGTTGTAAGGGATAATACACAGTGTGCATGCTACTCAGCTTTCTCCAGGGGTAGACAGACGGTGGCTCATCCATACCATGAGTCTGTGGGACGGTATCGCACCTGCCCAGCATTCTGACGTTGACACAGTAAAGACACAGCGTTTCCGTCCCCGCCAGGATGCTTCATGTTGCCTTTTAACAATCATGCCCGCTCCCTCCTGCCTCCAACCCTCCTTTACCCCCAGAAACCGCTATTTCGTTCTCTATAATTTTTTCATCACAAGAATGTTCTGTAAATGGGATCATAAGGTATGCTATCTTTTGGGACTGGCATTTTTCACTCCTCATAACTCTCTGGCTATTCTTCCAGGTTTCTGTGTGTCTCAACAGCTTTTTTATTGCTGAGTAGAATTTCATGGTATGGATATACCTTCTGTATTTAACTTTTACCTGTTGTAGGACACCTGGGTTGTTTCTAGTTTTTAGCTGTTATGAAAAAAGCTGCTGGAAATATTGGTGATCAAAGATTACATTCTTTTAAAAATGTTCTTTTTCCATTATGGTTTATCATAGGATATTGAATATAGTTCTTTGTGCTGTATAGTAAGACCTTGTTGTTTATCCATTCTGTATATAAAAGCTTACATCTGCTAACCTCAACCTCCCACTCCCTCACTTCCCTGACCCCACACCCCCTTGGCAGATGCCAGTTGGTTCTCTATGCCCTTGATTCTGTTTCTATTTCATAGACAGGCTTGCTTGTGCCACATTTTAGACTCCACATGTGAGTGATATCGTACAGTATTTGTCTTCCTCTTTCTGACTCACTGCACTTGGGATGATAATCTCTAGTTCATTGTGGACAAGTTTTTATGTGAACATTAGTCTTCATTGCTCCAGGTGTCAGCACTTAATCAATCAATTTAATTCAACTCCATAATTACTGGGTCATATCGTAGTTGCATCCTGAAGAGGCAATGGCAACCTACTCCTATATTCTTGCCTGGAAAATTCCATGGACAGAGAAGCCTGGCAGGCTACAGTCCATGGGGTTGTGAAGAGTTGGACATGACTAAGCACCCGAGTGCGCGTGATTGTAGTTAAATTTTAGTTTTTTAAGAAATTGCCAAATTGTTCTCAAAGTGTCTTGACTATTTTGCATTCCTACCAGCAATATATGAATGATCTAGTTTCTCTGCATCCAAGCCAGGATTTGGTGGTGTTACTACTTTTAATTCTAGTCATTGTGATGAGTATGTGGTGATATCTCATGTGGTTTTAACTTGCATTTCCTTAAAGGCTAATGATTTTAAATATTATTTCGCATGCTTATTTGCAATCTGTATACCCTCTTTGTTAAAATGCCTCTGTGTCTCTTTTGCATTTCGTAATTCAGCGGTTATTATTGTTGTTATTGTTGAGTTTTGAGGCTTCTTTGTATATCCTGGGTATTAGTCCTTTGTTGTCTATGTGATTTGTGACTCTTTGCTCATACTCTAAAGCTTGTCTTATCATTCTCTTAATAGAAGTTTAAAATTTTGGTGAAATTTTCCCTCGTCTTCTATTTTCTGGAAAGTTCAGTTACTTCAGTTCAGTCGCTCAGTCATGTCCGACTCTTTGTGACCCAGTGGACTGCCTCAGGCCAGGCTTCCCTGTCTATTACCAATTCCTGGAGCTTACTCAAACTCAGGTCCATAGCGTCAGTGATGCCATCCAGCCATCTCATCCTCTGTCGTCCCCTTCTGTTCCCATCTTCAATCTTTCCCCAGCATCAGGATCTTTTCCAATGAGTCAGTTCTTTGCATCAGGTGGTCAAAGTATTGGAGTTTCAGCTTCAGCATCAGTCCTTCCAATGAATATTCAGGACCAATCTCCTTTAGGATGGACTGGTTGGATCTCATTGCAGTCCAAGGGACTCTCAAGAGTCTTCTCCAACACCACAGTTCAAAAGCATCAATTCTTCTGCACTCAGCTTTCTTTATAGTCCAACTCTCACATCCATACATGACTACTAGAAGAACCATAGCCTTGACCAAATGGACCTTTGTTGGCAGAGTAATGTCTTTGCTTTTGAATATGCTGTCTAGGTTGGTCATAACTTTTCTTCCAAGAATCAAGAGTCTTTTAATTTCATGGCTGCAGTCACCATCTGCAGTGATTTTGGAGCCCAAAAGATAGTCTGTTACTATTTCAATTGTTTCCCCATCTATTTGCCATCAAGTGATGGGACCAGATGCCATGATCTTCGTTTTCTGAATGTTGAGTTTTAAGCCAACATTTTCACTCTCCTCTTTCACTTTCATCAAGAGGCTCTTAAGTTCTTCTTCATTTTCTGCCATAAGGGTGATAGCATCTGCCTATCTGAGATTATTGTTATTTCTCCTGACAATCTTGATTCCAGCTTGTACTTCATCCAGCCCAGTGTTTCTCAGGATGTACTCTGCATATAAGTTAAATAAACAGAGTGACAATATACAGCCTTGATGTACTCCTTTCCTGATTTGGAACCAGTCTGTTGTTCCAGGTCCAGTTCTAACTGTTGCTTCTTGACCTGCATACAGATTTCTCAGGAGGCAGGTCAGGTGTTTGGTATGCCCATCTCTTGAAGAACTTTTCACAGTTTGTTGTGATCCACATAATCAAAGGCTTTAGTGTAGTCAATAAAGCAGAAATAGATGTTTTTCTGGAGCTGTCTTGCTTTTTCAATGATCCAATGGATGTTGGCAATTTGATCTCTGGTTCCTCTGCCTTTTCTAAAACCAGCTTGAACTTTGGGAAGTTCACGGCTCATGTACTATTGAAGCCTGGTTTGGAGAATTTTGAGCATTACTTTACAAGCATGTGAGGTGAGTGCAATTGTGCGGTAGTTTGAGCATTCTTTGGCATTGCCTTTCTTTGGGATTGGAATGAAAACTGACCCTTTCCAGTCCTGTGGCCACTGCTGAGTTTTCCAAATTTGCTGGCATATTGAGTGCAGCACTTTCACAGCATTATCATTTAGGATTTGAAATAGCTCAACTGGAATTCCATCACCTCCACTAGCTTTGTTTGTAGTGATGCTTTCTAAGGCCCACTTGACTTCACATTCCAGGATGTCAGGCTCTAGGTGAGTGATCACACCATCGTGATTATCTGGGTCATGATGATCTTTTTTTGTACAGTTCTGTGTATTTTTGCCACCTCTTCTTAATATCTTCTGCTTCTGTTAGGTCCATACCATTTCTGTCCTTTATCAAGCCCATCTTTGCATGAAATGTTCCCTTGGTATCTTTAATTTTCTTGAAGAGATCTCTACTCTTTTCCATTCTGTTCTTTTCCTCTATTTCTTTGCATTGATCACTGAGGAAGGCTTTCTTACCTCTCCTTGCTATTCTTTGGAACTCTGTATTCAAATGGGTATATCTTTCCTTTCCTCCTTTGCCTTTTACTTCTCTTTTTTTCTCAGCTATTTGTAAGCCCTCCTAAGACAACCTTTTTGCCTTTTTGAACTTCTTTTTCTTGGGGAGGGTCTTGATCACTGACTCCTGTACAATGTCACGAACCTCCATCCATAGTTCATCAGGCACTCTGTCTATCAGATCTAGTCCCTTAAATCTATTTCTCACTTCCACTGTATAATCATAAGGATATTTCTTTGCATTGATCACTGAGGAAGGCTTTCTTACCTCTCCTTGCTATTCTTTGGAACTCTGTATTCAAATGGGTATATCTTTCCTTTCCTCCTTTGCCTTTTACTTCTCTTTTTTTCTCAGCTATTTGTAAGCCCTCCTAAGACAACCTTTTTGCCTTTTTGAACTTCTTTTTCTTGGGGAGGGTCTTGATCACTGACTCCTGTACAATGTCACGAACCTCCATCCATAGTTCATCAGGCACTCTGTCTATCAGATCTAGTCCCTTAAATCTATTTCTCACTTCCACTGTATAATCATAAGGGATTTGATTTAGGTCATACCTGAATGGTCTAGTGTTTTTCCTACTTTCTTCAATTTCAGTCTGAATTTGGCAATAAGGAATTCATGATCTGAGCCACAGTCAGCTCTCAGTCTTGCTTTTGTTGGGAGCGTCTCCATCTTTGGCTGCAAAGAATATAATCACTCTGATTTCGGTGTTGACCATCTGGTGATGTCCACGTGTAGAGTCTTCTCTTGTCCATGTGTAGAGTCTTCTCTGGGAAGAGGGTGTTTGCTATGACTAGTGCGTTCTCTTTCAAAACTCTATTAGCCTTTGCCCTGCTTCATTTTGTACCCCAAGGCTAAATTTGCCTGTTACTCCAGGTATCTCTTGAATTTCTACTTTTGTATTCCAGTCCCCTGTGATAAAAAGGACATCTTTTTTGGGTATTAGTTCTAGAAGGTTTTGTAGGTTTTCATAAAACTGTTCAACTTCAGCTTCTTCAGCATTACTGGTTGGGGCAAAGACTTGGATTACTGTGATATTGAATGGTTTGCCTTAGAAATGAACAGAGATCATTCTGTCATTTTTGAGATTGCATCCAAGTACTGCATTTTTGACTTTTTTTGACTGTGAGGGCTACTCCATTTCTTCTAAGGGATTCTTTTTTTAAAGGGATTTTCTGGAAAAGATGTATAGAATTAGTGCTTTTTCTTTAAACATTTGGTAGAATTTTCCAGTGGTACCATGTGTGCCTGGCAATTTCTTGTGGGGGATTTTTAAATTACAAATTAAATTTCCTGAATAGCTATAGTGTAGTCAAGCTATTTATTTATACGGGGTAAGCTGTGGTAATCTGTCCTTTTCAAGGAATTTGTCCATTTAATCTAAATATCCAAATTTATGTGTGCTGAGTTGTTCATAGTATTTCTTTATTACCCTCGCATGTGTCTGAAATGTCTATAGTAATGTCCCATGTTACATTTCTGATGCTGGAAACTTGTGTCTTATCTCTTTCTAATTTGTCCATCTTGCTAGATATTTATTTGTGAATTTCATCAGTCTTTCAAAGCACTTGGTTTCATTGTTTTCCCCATTGATTTGCTGTTTTCAATTTCACTGATTTCTGCTCTTATCTTTATTACTTCCAGAAACTTGCTTTGAATTTATTCTGCTCTTCTTTTTCCAGGCTCTTCAGGGCTGAGGGAGCTTGGATGACTCAGCGTTTTTCTTTTCTCTAATATATGCGTTTCGCGCTGTTTTTCCCAGTCAGCATTGCTTTTAGCTGTGTCACACAAATTGGGATGTTATATGCTCGCTTTCATTTAGTTCAGTATAGTTTTGGTCTCCATTGAGATGTGCTCTTTGACCCATATGATTATTTAGAAGTGTGCTGTTGAGCTTTTGAGTGTTTGGAGATTTTCTTGGGAACTTTCTGTCATTGATTTCTGGTTTGATTTTATTGTAGTCAGAGAATACGCTCTCTGTGATTTTAATTCTTAAAGCCAGTTTCAAAACCGAAGGCAGTATCTGCTTGGCATGTGTTCTTTAGGCGCTTGGAAAGAATGCCTGTTCTGCTGTTGAGTGAAGTGTTCTCTAAACGCCCGTTAGTTCCTGCTGGCTGACAGCGTCCTGGTCCATTTTCTCTCTTATTTTATCATTTTGGAAATGGGTTTGAAGTTTCCAACTGTAATTTCCGGTTTGCCTTTCTCCTTCCAGGTCTGTCCCTGTGCGGTGTCCGTGTTTTGCAGCTCCACTGCTCGGCACACACACTCGGGACTGCTGTGTCTTCTCGCTGGAGCAACTCTTTCATCATTAAATAATGTCTCTCTGTGTTTCTGGTAATTATGTCTGCTCTGAAAACCTACTTTATCTGATATTAATAAAGTTTTTCCTGTTTTCTCTAATTATTGTTTGCATCATAAACCCTTTTCCTTCTTTTACTTTCAGTCTGTCTGTATTGTTATATTTGAAGTGACTCTGATGGACCACATATATTTGATTCATTTTTTAAAAAATGTACTCTGCCAATCTCCCTTTTAACTGGTGTATATAGTCCATTTGCAGAATTTATGCAATTCTATTTCAAATTAAAATGTGAAAAGTCATCTGATTGGCAGAAACTAAATGATCCAGACCCCTCCCTGTTAGGGAGTTGAATACAGCTGCTTTTAACTTTCCAAACTCTGTTTTGATGATAGACGCATGAGAAGCTATGAGAGTGGGGTGTCTACTCATTTCTCTGAAATATCCCACCTTCTGTTGAGGGAGGCCTGGATTGCTGCATTTCTGGAACTTCCATTTTCACATGCTCGTCACAACCTGCCTGCTAGGAATCAGAGGGGGGCAGCGAGTTCAAGCCGAGCCGCAAGCAGCCACACCCGGGCTACCCTCCTTGACTTTTTCCTCATCAAGTCTCCTGAAATAACGGACAAAGTGAGGAGAGATGTGGGAGGGAATCTGACGACGGTGCTGCTGAAGCACAGCACAGTGAAGGACGCAGCACTGGTTTTCCCTTCAATCCATGCCTACTGAAAGTCAGCCATAATTCTTTGGCCAAATTGTCTGAACAAGAATCCTAAGGGGTGTCAGAGAAAATGGAGTAGATCAGAGAGTTATGGGGCCTCCATCCACTCAGGATAAAGCTAAGGGGCCTTGTGGAAGACAGTGATGGATTCAAGCCATATGAAAAAACATATATCAAGTATGTCAACCTCGTCCCTATCTTTGGAGGATGTATGTAATTTATAGAGTGTTTAAATTAGACAAATGGCTCAATCGATTTAGAATAAGGGACAGGAAACACATGTTTCTTTTGCATTAAATTGAACTTCACCAGAGCAGAAATGCTTATGATCTCCTGAGTTATCGAGCCTGAGTTCTCCATCAAAGGGCTCCTAGTTACAGGGATTGCACTTTTCCACAAAGGCGATCCATTATGGAGCACGCTGTCTCCATAAAGACCAGGGATACACTGCACAGCTCAAGCTAAGTGGTAATTTATATCCTTGTTTATAGGAAGAAAGAACAAGAATTAGCAGGAGAATGAGGATGAGAAGAAGAGAATGAGGGAGAAAGCACCCGAAGAAAGGGTGTTTCAGTGAAGACGGAAATGGACAGGAAAGGATCGGAAGAGATCACGGAGATGACATCAGCCTCCTTTTCCAAAGAGCTGAGCTGCGGGGTAAGGGAAGAGATGACTGTGGAGAGCTAAGTGCAGTGTCTTTAAATTTCCTACACTTGGGTAGGTGACCATAGTGAATGTTCTGGTAGCCAAGGGTATAGAGCTCTCTTGGGGTCTTTTGTGGGAAGCAGCAGAGTTCATTGAAAAATATTTTGCCAATGGCTAGTTCATTGAGAATGAAGTGATGGAATTCCAAATCACAGAATGAGCTGTTCTCTGATTTATTGTGGATTTTGTGGCAAAGTTTAGTTCTCTCTGCTTTTGCTCACATCATTTTATATATGAGTGGGTGGCTTTCCCCTTAAATACAGTTTACCATCGTGCCCCTTTCATGGATCTGTGACCTGACCTTCTGCCCGGCACTGCCGTGGCCAAGGCGTCGGCCCCTGCCTCTGCTTTTATCAGCAAAGCAGCTGCAACAATATCAGCAAAGAAGCTACAACAATATCTTCACTGTGTTTAAGATATTCATCTGATACGCCTTATAAACTGGCTTTTGGCAAATTGATTTTTAGTGAATTGATCAATAACTCTTCCTTTCCAATTGACAAGATATGGAAGCAAGCTAAGTGTCCATCCACAGGTGAATGGGTAAAGATGTGGTGTGTGTGTGTCTGTATAATGAAATACTCCTCAGCTGTAAAAAGTAAATTTTTTCATTTACAACAAGGATGGACTGCAAGGTATTTTGCTAAGTGAAACAAGTCAAAGAAAGACAAATGCAGTATGATATCACTTATATGTGGAATCTATGAAATAAACTAGTAAATATAGCAAAAAGGAAACAGACTTACAGATAAAGGGAACATACCAGTGGTTACCAGTGGAGAGAGGAAAGCAGGGAGGGGCGTTCTAGGAGCAGGGCATTAAGAGGCACAAATTAGTATGCATGAAATCAGCTACAAGGATATAATATCAGCGTAGGAAACATAGCTGACATTTTATAATAACTGTAAGAGGAGTATAACCTTGAGAAATTGTGAATCACCAACATTGTTAATCGGCTATACCCCAATACAAAACAAGAAGTTCAAAAGAAAACAATTGTGAACCACTGTGTTATATACCTATAACATATAATATCGCACATCAACTGTACTTCAATTTTAAAACATTTAAAAAATGGTGACGGCAGTACTTGGCAACTTAGGATCTAACTTTGTATTGAGCATGTAGCATGGTAGACGCTTAGAAGGCACTTAGAAGCTTTGGAACCAAATCCTAGTTATTACACTTAGGAGGAGGGAAAAAACGCAGAGCCTCCGTTTTTTGTCCACACGCGGGAATGCTGTTCTTATCCTGGATGGTGAGAGTCCATTAGTCCCTTCAGCCCGCGTTCCTCGGCGCCGGCGGTCCAGGCGCTGATGAGGGCGCGGGTGCGGCCTCCTGCGCGCATGGGCGGCGCGCGGCAGGGATGCGCACCCGCGGGCGGGAGGCGCGGGCGCTGCGGGAACGCGGAGCTGGGCCGGGCCGAAGGCGCGGCGAAGGCCGGAGCTCGGCTCACCGACACCGTGGAAGGTGGACTCTGTGGCTGGAGATACGAGCACGTGACACCCACGGACGCGCGCGGCTCCCGAGGCTGCCGTTTCCCTCCCGCGCCTTCTTGGCGTTTCCGCACGTGGCGCCGGCCCGAGGCCTGCGGCAGCAAGGCCGCCGTCTGGGTTTCCGAGAGCCTCGGGGAGCCTGGAGGCTTCCGCCTTCGCCGCCGGCCCCTGGCGCAGCCCCGCGCTCTGCCCCCGCCTGCTCCCACCTCTGCGGCCTCGCCCGGGCGAGGCTCCCCACTCGGGCTTCGGGGGCCACAGGAAGGGGCGCGCCTGAGAGCCGTCGCCTTTCTGCCTCTGACAGTCTGCGAGTTATGAAACTTTCAACTTGCTGCTGCTGCTGCTGCTGAGTCGCTTCAGTCGTGTCCGACTCTGTGCGACCCCGTAGACGGCAGCCCACCAGGCGCCCCCGTCCCTGGGATTCTCCAGGCAAGAACCCTGGAGTGGGTGCCGTTTCCTTCTCCACACAGCAGTTAAAACAGTCCACATTCGTATTTATGTTTTCGCTGCCTTTGGGAGGAGGTAGGTCAATTGAGCCAATTTTTTTAAAAAAATTCACATATTAAAAAAGACTCCACTTTCCATACTCTGGTAGAAAGCACTTTTTGTCCCCCTTCCCCTCTCCCTTCCACTCCTTGACGGTCAGAGTTTGGCCAGTTTTCTCTTTATTCTGAGGACCTGTCTTCTGGAGGTGCAGGCCTGGATCCTTGTCCACGCATATATTCCTTCCTTCTCTCAGGGAAGGAGGCCAGATGTTCTCCTTTGACTCAGCCCTGAGCACAGATGCTTCTTCCAGAAGGTGCAGATAAGGAGGACTGTTCTCCTTATAGAACCAGATGATAGCTGTGCCAGGGGTGGCTCTCGCGGGCCTGAGCTGAGGGAGAAGGTCTGCCCAGCAAGTCGCTGAAGCCAGTTACGCCTTTGGTCTTAGTTCTGCAGTCTGATTTTACGGCTTGTGTTTAACAGACTGTGTCCAGGGAAGAGCAGTAAGGCACAGTAGCTAAGGGGCTCAAATTCCACCCCCTAAAGCTCCTATTGGAACCCCACGAAAAAGCCACTTACTTTCCCTGAGTCCAAGGTTCATCTGCTTCAAAATTTATAACTCATGGAACTGTGAAAATCCAAATGATCTAATATTGATGCTATTTAATATACTAATATTAATATTAGCATACAGTGTTTAGGATAGCACTTGGCCTAGAGTAGATTCTCCTTCAGCTATTATTGCTGTTTTACTCTCTTCTCAAATTTTGCAACATTTCTTGAATTTTGACTATTTTTGTTTTGTTTGTTTTTTACTCTCAGAATGGTCTGGAAGCTCTACCTTTCATTAAGGCCATTTATTTTTAATTAGCATACATGCATTTAATATTAAGCATGCTGTGAATTTTCCTGTTAATTAAATAGTAGCATCAATGCTTTGAATACTTCTGAAATAACAACAAAATCTAAGCAGGGAAAGTGGAGAAAATGAGCAACTTTAACGAAACAAATTGCTGCAACTTCAGACCAGAAATGGGGTAAAATATCTGCCAAATACCATGCCTTTGGTTCAACCCAAGAGGAAGAGGGAGCCTCCACAGCTCCTGGGCCCACAGGGTGTGTGCAAGACCAGCTAGGGGTCATTACCACCTAGAAGCGCCTGCAGTGACCTCAGACTAGGAACCGCCTGATCCATGGATGGCTTATCGATGGAGCCGCTCGGCCACAGCTGACCCCGCCCATGTGCGTGGACACTTTGAAAATCTGCGGGATCCTGCAGGAGGTCCCGGTCGCCTTGTCTTTTTTGCTGCTGATGCTTTGGCTGGTGAGACCCCAGTGCTCCACTTTCAGGACTTCCTTTGCGTGCTAAGAGAAAAGCCTTTCTTTCTGATAGCTCGCTGCAGTTGAAATGTGCTTGTTACGGATCCATTTAATGTGCCCTTTGTCTTTGCAGGAAGTGTTTTCCGGGTGCTGCCTTCCGGAGTGGCGTTGGCTTCTGCAGACGGTGGCACAGCAGAGATATCATTGTCTTTCATTGAAATGAATGGATGCCCCTCTGGGAGTCTGGATATTATCAAGAAGAAAAAGGTTCGGCCCTTTTTTTCAGGAGCAGTAAATCAGATCCTGTGTGAGGTGTACATTCAATCTCTTTAACAATCTTTCCTCTAGAAGTAGCTAAGCCAGCCTGAAGCCTTTGTCTTAGCTACTGTGGATGGAGGTGGAGAAAGAGGTCTGTGTCACCCAGCCCTCGTCCAGGCCCACGGACCTGCTGGTTCCCGTTTGGCTTCCACATGCTCACACGTCCGGGGCTACGCCTTGCCTTCACAGTCCCTCACACACCCTGGCATCCCCTCTGGAGCCCCCTGGCTTCCTGGGGCTTCATCTCCACATCTCAGTGCTGGAGGGCCTTCTTTGCTCTGTTTTACCAGGAATAAGTGAGGCCTCGTCTGGAGAGCTGGGTAACGTTGGTGCTTTGCCTTCTGATGAGTTCTCCCCTCTCAGGCAACGTATCTGGACCCACCATGGCACATTTCTTTAGGAAGGTCTTCCAGTGCCTTTAGGAGGCCCAGGAGTAGGAGCTAAATTTGTGTTAACTGCAGAGACAAATGCACAGTGCTAACATAAAACATCTTTCGTTCGGAAGTTAGTTGGGTAACTATCAGATGGTGACTGTTTTGCAGTTGAGGTGTCACACGGCTTCAGCGGGAGCCAGCATCACCACGCGGTGCTAAGAAGGAACACTGGTGTGTCCGTGGAGGAACGGAGTGTGGGTCAGAGGAACAGAGAGTTCTCCTGTCCTCTGTGCTGGCTACTTGGTCTGGAACTTGGTATTCTAACTGTCCTTTGCGTTAGAGGAAGAACCTTGAAAGTAAATGCAGGAGATAGGCTAACATCTCGGGGCATCCAGAAACCGTGTTGTTTGGAGATGTGTGGAAGCGCTGTGGAGTCCAACAGGGCTGTCCAGTCTGAAAAAAATAAAAGACTTGGGAGAAAAATGATGCTTGTCTCCAGATGTTTAAAAAGCTACAATGCGGTAGAGAAAACAAATGGGTTCTGAGCAGTCACTCTAGGGTAGGACTTTGATCTGCAGTCGAGGTTGCAGGGGACAGATTCCATTTCATTCTGCTTTAGCAACACCAGGAGGAGCCTTGTGGGAAAGCAGTCACCATGTCACCCTGGGCACCCGAGCTGAGGCTGGCTCCAGTTCTCCCGGGGTCAGGTGGGTACACGCTGGGTCTCCTGCCCCCGAGCACGAGTGTCTGCAGTTTAGGAGCGAGATGGCTCTGAGGCGTGGAACGAGGGCGGCAAAACCATGCTGAGCTCGCGGAGGGTGCTGGGCCTGGCCTTGGCCGGCAGGGGATGTTTGTTCAGCTTTAAGTCTCAAGCTGATGAACCAGGCCTGGAGTTTCACCTGCAGCCCGTCCTGCATTCCTAACATCTGAAGGGAGGCTCCAATCCCGACTCAGACAGTCCCATCCATGCCCTGAAGACAAGGGTGAGGGTGACCCCTGTTGGGTTGGCCTGAGGATGAAAAGCAGGGGTTGGGGCGCTGAGTCGGGGGCTGGGCTGTAGAATGCTGTGTGGGGTTTTCTCTTTCCTGGTGTGCGTCACTGTTTGTGAA
The DNA here is from genome assembly GCA_006410635.1 of Cephalophus harveyi. NCBI lineage: Eukaryota > Metazoa > Chordata > Mammalia > Artiodactyla > Bovidae > Cephalophus > Cephalophus harveyi. The sequence continues at coordinate 30,156 of SJYT01016880.1, forward strand.
GCCCGTTCCCATGAACATCTCAGGCGCCGTCCTTCTCAGCAGGTTAACGCTTAGGCTGGCCTGCAGGAAGCAGCTCCAGCGTTTGCTCAAGTCCGGTGGGATCATTTGCCTTGCCCCCGTCCAGCTGGCAGGTGTGCAGGACAGTGGGTGGGACCTGCCCTTGTCTGCCCATTGATGAGAAATTCATCTGGAAATTGGTCTACTGGTTTGAGGTCACTGAGCAGGGCTTTGGGGACCGACACACCACTGCACCATACACCCTACAGCCTTTGCAGGCGGACACTCAGAAATAAGGGTCTTCTCCCACGCCTTAGACATGCAGTGTCTATTTTTTATAGGAAACGAAAGAGCAGAAGTTAAGAAAAACTGATGTTGAATTTACCAAGAAAATCAAGTGCAGAGGGAATCCTGAGGTTGGATCTCATTCTTTCTAATTAATCTATACTTTTTCTTTGCTTACATTTGTAAACTTATATTTTAATGTAGTTTTATATATATTAATATGGTAAGAACCTGCCTGCAATGTGGGAGACCTGGATTTGATCTCTGGGTCAGGAAGAGTCCCCTGGAGGAGGGCATGGCGATCCACTCCAGTATTCTTGCCTGGAGAATCCCATGAACAGATGAGCCTGGCAAGCTACAGTTCATGGGGTTGCAAAGAGTCAGACATGACTGAGCATCTAACATTTATATATTTTAATATGATTTCATATTATAAAAGTGTGCAAAAATTGTACAAAGAATTCCAGTACTTTTGGCCCAGCCCCGATGTTATGTCTAACATGTCATTTAGTCGCTCAATCGTGTCCAACTCTTTTGCGACCCCACTGATTGCAGCCTGCCAGGCTCCTCTATTCATGAGCTTCCCTAGGCAAGAACAGTGGAGTTGGTTGCCATTTCCTTCTCCAGGGGATCTTTCATCTTTCCAGCCCAGGGATTGAACCCGCGTCCGCTACCTTGGCAAGTGGATTCCTTACCACTGAGCCACCTGGGAAGCTCTGTATCTAATATGACATGAGCACAAAGATCAAAATCATGAAATTACCTTGATGTGGCACTCATCTGCTCTATAGACCTCACGCCAACCTCACCAATTATCTCACAAATGCCCCTTTTCTGGTCCAGGATCCAAACCAGACTCAGACATTGGGTTTAGCCTCCTGTAATCTTGAATAGTCTCACCTACATCTTTGACAAGTTCAATTCCAGAGAAAGAGAATATCTCCACTGGGATATACTCCCTACTTGCCCTCTGCTGTGCCAGCTAGAGCAAGGGAACATCGCATTAAAAAGGACAGGATAGACATGGCCCCTGTCATCTGAGGGCTCGTGGTCCAGGGTTGAACACAGACAAGATCACAGAGGAAGTCAATCAGCGTAAGACGGAGGAAAGGGAGCATGCAGGGTGGGAGGGCAGACACCTAAACCAAGTGGGGAGGGGCAAGACAGGATCCCTGGAGGAGACGATACTGGAGGTGAGGCGCACGGGCGACTTGGGCAGGCTGAGGGAAGGCCCCTGCTGGCTTGAGACGGGGAGGCAGAGGCAGTGGTATTAGTGAGGCACTTTCCTCTGCTCCACGCCTCTTGAGAGCAAGTGGAAACCCAGGTCCAGTCTGGGGAGCTGTCAAAACTGTCCCGGTGTGGGAGGCAGGGGATACCTGAACGGAAGGGTCAAAGAGAGATGTGATAGCTGGATCCTGAAGTAACCACTGGGCCATGCGAAGCCCTGACCACTGTCAGGAAAAGCCCTTCCCCAAGAGGAGGGAGACCTGTGCGCGCCAAGTTCTTTCAGTTGCGTCTAACTCCTGCCAGCCCTATGGAAGCATCCGTCTCCTCTGTCCAGGGAATTTTCCAGGCAAGAATACTGGAGTGGGTTGCCATGCCTTCCTCCAGGGGATCTTCCCGACCCAGGGTTTGAACCCGTGTCTCTTTAAGTCTCCTCATTGGAGGGCGAGTTCTTTATCACTCGCGCCAACTGGCAAGCTCAGAGAGACCTGGATAAGGCTAATCCTGGGAATGGGGTTGAGATCACAGTAGGAAGGACAGTCCCACCGCACTGGGAACAAGCTGGCCTCGGGCGAGGAGAATCCAGCCAGGGCAGCGATATGTCAGCGGGCCTGATTTGCCGTGTGGCTCAGCGGGATGCCCAGTCCTCAGCTCCAATTTAGGATCTTATTCTTGACCCAATGCCAGACTAACCTCCAGTAAAAGCTGGTCTGGAGGTGCAAGGTTCCAGCCTTGGCATTAGCTCCAGAGGCTCCCCCTTCCCTTCTGAGCCTTGTTCACTCCTGTTTGCAGACCTGCTCTCTCCAGACGGGCTGGGCTGGAGGCACTTCAGAGCAAGAGCTCTCAGCTGGACTCATCCGCTCCTTCCAACACTTGGAGAGACGCAGGTCTGCTCCCACCCTGCGGCCATCCTGCCTCTTGGCCCTTTGGCTGGAGAGGGATGTCCAGGCGGCGGGGCGGTGGTGGTGGCGGTTGAGGGGGGTTGCGATTTAGCTTCACTAAATCCTCCGGGGTGAGGTGGAGGGAAGAGAGCAGGACTGGGCTGTGAGGACGGGCGTGGGAATGACTTCCCCAGCCCCAGCTTAGTTTTCCCTTTGCCAGGATTGCAACCGAGGAGCTGGCTGCTATCAGGTGGTGTTGATTAACATCCGAGCTCACCAGCCCATCTTCTCAGCACTGAATCCCCTTCTCGTGCTTGGACAAACCCGGTGTCCACAGATTGCCACAAGTCTGTGCTCACGTTGAATTTAGAGCTGGGGTGGGGGTGGCGGGGCAGAAATGATGGCTAGTCTAGAAACCGATGTACTCAGGGCTGGGTGCAGGGTTTCTCCTGCTATCAGGATGTCCTGGGAATTGCATTTCAAGGAGATGTTGGGCAATGTGGAAAAAGCAGGCAAGCAGGAACACCTGGAGGCTTATTTACGGGCCAGCGCAGCCCCCACAAAGAGCTGGCCAGTGTCTCTGCAAACGCCTGGGGGGCTCCTGTGTGGAAGTGAGCCATGTGGTTGTTTTGGTGCTGAAACTTACTTTATGTCTTGGGGAGAGACCCTCAAGCTTCTTCGATCCCCTTTTATCATATCGCCTTGGCAGCTCTGGGAGATGTTTTCCCAGTTAAGCACACCAGCCGCTGCTGATTTTGGCTGCAGTTTGCCTTGCTTATATCTTGGGAGGAAAGAAGATGCTCTGTTGTCCTCAAAAGCTACCAGTGGAAATCAAGACCAAAACACCGAACAGACGGGCCAGGAGGACGGAAATCTCAGGGCACGCTCTGGGTTCCCCTCCTCAGCAGAAGGCTGTGACACCCAGTGGTTATAGACTCTCCTCCTGCCAGGCCTGGGGCTGCGTGGTGCTCCTCAGAGCTCCTCCCTCCCGGCATTTCAGATATGAGATGGAGGTGGAGTGGCAGGTTTCAATGAGGGGACAGTGAGCAAGGTACTTGGACATCTCCTATTTACCAACATATTTCATCCATCATCGCGTTACCAGTTTGACCGTAAGTGACTCAGTTCTTTGGGTGTCAACTTCTCCCACTCCTGGGTTCTGACTTGAACCAACTGAAACTCCAGTTAACATTTGTGTTATTGGTTACTATTGCCAGGCACGAGTGTATAGATTTGCAAGGTTACACTTAATCCTAATCTTATTTTTATGCTGTGCCCATTTTTTTGATTAGAAAGTTGAGTATCAGAGAAGACAAATAATTTACTCAAAGTCAGATAGTTAGTAATTGGCATTGCTGGTTAGTCGATCACCCAAAATAGACGAAATATTAAATACCAGAATAGACTGTCTTCCTGGGAAGACGTATGCTGTTCCTTCAATATGTATCTATCTATATCTATGTTCAGTTCAGTTCAGTTCAGTCACTTAGCTGTGTCCAACTCTTTGAGATCCCAGGGACTGCAGCAGGCCAGGCTTCTCTGTCCATCACTAACACCCGGAGCTTCCTCAAACTCATGTCCATCAAGTCAGTAATGCCATCCAACCATCTCATCCTCTGTCGTCCCCTTATCCTCCCACCTTCAATATTCCCCAGCACCAGAGTCTTTTCTTTGAGTCAGTTTTTTGCATCAGGTGACCAAAGTATTGGAGTTTCAGCTTCAGCATCAGCCCTTCCAATGACTATTCAGGACTCATTTCCTTTAGGATGGACTGGTTGGATCTCTTTGCAGTCTAAGGGACTCTCAAGAGTCTTCTCCAACATCACAGTTCAAAAACATCAATTCTTCTGCACTAAGCTTTCTTTATAGTCCAACTCTCACATCCATACATGACCACTGGAAAAACCATAGCCTTGACTAGACGGACCTTTGTCGACAAAGTAATGTCTCTGCTTTTTAGTATGCTGTCTAGGTTGATCAGGGAAGCTTTTTTTCCAAGGAGCAAGCATCTTTTAATTTCAAGGCTGCAGTTACCATCTGCAGTGATTTTGGAGCCCCCAAAATAAATAAGTCTCTCACTGTTTTCATTGTTTCTCCATCTATTTGCCATGAAGTGATGGGACTGGATGCCATGATCTTAGTTTTCTGAATGCTGAGTTTTAAGCCAACTTTTTCGCTCTCCTCTTTCACTTTCATCAAGAGGCTCTTTAGTTCTTCGCTTTCTGCCATAAGGGTGGTGTCATCTGCCTATCTGAGATTATTGATATTTCTCCCAGAAATCTTGACTCCAGCTTGTGCTTCTTCCAGCCCAGCGTTTCTCATGATGTACTCTGCATAGAAGTTAAATAAGCAGGGTGACAATATGCAACCTTGACGTACTCCTTCCTCTATTGGGAACCAGTCTGTTGTTGCAGAGATGGAGCAGTTCTAACTGCTGTTCTAACTGTTCTAACTGCAGTTCTAACTGTTGCTTCTCGACCTGCATATAGATTTCTCAGGAGGCGGGTAAGGTGGTCTGGTATGCCCGTCTCTTTAAGAATTTTCCAGTTTGTTGAGATCCACAGAGTCAAAGGCTTTGGATGATCAATGAAGCAGTAGATGTCTTGCTGGAACCTTCTTGCTTTTTTGATGATCCATGAATGTCAGCAATTTGATCTCTGATTCCTCTGCCTTTTCTAAATCCAGCATGTATCTATATCTATATATCTGGCAAACCTAACTCAGCAGTGATATGTATCCATCTATCTCACAGTCAAGGAAACAAATGTAAGAACCTAAAAACACTAGGAGAAACTCAGCGTCTTTAGAAGGATATGTAAAATTACTTTGAAAGCACATTGAAATTAAAAATAACATGAAAAAGATATTGTCTCAGGAAATAAACTTTAAAAGCACCAAAACATTCCTTAGAATATAATTAATGTTAGTAAATGATATAATAATGTAAACATGGATGAGAGTATTTTCTAAATAAATTATTTAAAAACTCAGAGATCTGGAAAAAAGAAAATAAAGTCAGTGAAATAAAAAAGCGGGTTAAAGAGCAGAATTAATGTAGCTGAAAATTGAATTTGTAAGCTGGAAGAGGTCAACAAAGAATTCTTCCAAAATATAGCCCCAAAGACAAGGAGATGGAACATATTAAAGGAGCATAATGAGACAGAGAGACTTATCATATTATTCCAAATTCTGCTTAATTCAATTTGTAAGGGGGTGGGGGGGAAAAAGCAGAGAAGTGAAGGGAGGAATAAATAACAGAGGACAAAATTTTCAGAAACGAAGACATGAGTCCTTGAATCTAAATAGCCCACTGGGTGTTCAGTTCAGTTCAGTCGCTCAGTCGTGTCCGACTCTTTGCGACCCCATGAATCGCAGCACGCCAGGCCTCCCTGTTCATTACGATCTCTCGGAGTTAAGTAGGTCAAATGTAACACACAAATCATGTGTACACACTGTGGTGATGTTGCAGGAAAAAAGGTTCCTAAAGGCTAATAAAGCAAAACAAAAGAGAATGGAACTTCTTTATAAAGGAATAAGAACAGATTGGAATTGTAGTTCTTAAAAGCAAGAGAGGGTTTCTGAAAGCAATAGAGCAGTATCTTTAAAATTGTTGCCATCTGATCTTTTAACTGGAATTCTATCCCAAGCAATATAAAAACAAATAAGTACTAGGGAAAAATAGTTTCTTAAAACTTTTTAAGAACTCTGGAAGTTTACCAGTGAGAAGCCTTACCAGAAAATTTGGAGAATCTATTCCAGCAAAATAAAGCAAAAATATTGATAATTAAATTTGAAGAAGACTTGGAATATAGGGAATAGTGGTCAGCCAAAAAATAATTAATTCTAAATAAGTATTTTTTTTTAAATAATTAATGACAATTAATACAAACTTGAATTTGTATTTCTAAGTGATTTCAGGAGAGGTCAGATCATGGAGGAAGGCAAAAGCTTTATATTTAAGAACTTTTAACAACATTTTTTCCAGCTTTTGAACAAGGGGAACCACATTTTAATTTTGCACTTGGTACCACAGTCTGTATAGCCACCTCTGTTACCCACAGTGAATGCCTGAGGTTTCTTTTGCTAAAGAAATGGGAACAAAGAGGTTCTGTATTTGAAGACATCAAGCAAATAAAATTGGGTGAGAAAAGGAAAATTAAGTTAGTTGCTAACAGATTTAGAGACGTCCTTAGACTTCCACTGTCAACGTGGGAAATCGTAGGGTTTTCATGGGACACTGCACCACTCCGAGAAAAGGACTCCACGCCCCGGCATTTCAGGGTCACTGTATCGCTGTCGGTCAGTCACCCCGCCAGCCTGCAGTGACGCGGCTCAGTGTAGAAGCTCTTCCGTGCACAAACGGCCAGTTTCAAAGCCTTGTCATCCCGCCAAAGATGGCCCTGTACCCAGGGGTTAAAGCACTCCTTCCCATTTCCCTTTCTGACTTTTAATTTAGGAGTTGCACCCATGTGCACTTACAGAATTACTAACACCTTGCGTCTCAGGTTCTCTTCGTGTTCTTCACATTTATCACCACATCCTGGACCTAAGACCTTCTTTCGCTCCTGCCTCTGTGCGAGGCTGGGAGCTCCCTGAGGACACAGCCATCTCTCTTGTTCACTGTTAGAGCCCAGAGCCCCCCACGGTGCTTTCCCCACCTTGTAAACTGATTTGAGCGAACAAATGTGAAATAACTTAGAAAACTGTATGTGAACAAAATGAGAGCTTCTGATTATGGAATGGATGGAGAGCAGATTCCAAGGAGGCCCGGGCTCATATGAAGTTGATTCTAAGACAGTGTGAGTGATAAGTAGGCTGCCTGGGTCGCTGCGTTCCCATCAATATCCCGAGCCCGGGAGGCAGGTGTCGGGCAGGATGGGACCCTGTTCCTAGCTGGAGTGGAGCAGAAGCAAGGCAGAAACATCTTCCTTCTCTCCTCTTCCCTCCTCCATCCCCCTGCCGACCACAGCAGGAACTTTTGAAGTTCCACGTGACTCTTGTTCTCCTTTGCTTCCCAGAGCCTCCCTGGTCTCTGGTTTCAGGCCTGAGAATAAATCTCTTGGTCACCCTACTCAATCAGTTTCTTCCGGAGAAAGGACCCGGCTGCAAGGATGACAGGAACCAGACTTCAGACGGTTTTCCAGGAGCAGAGGGAAGCGAAACCTTTTCCTGCCGTTTCTTCAGCCAAGGAGTTAAGGGACGGATGCGGGTCACAGGGCTACAGCAGTGTGAGGGGGAATTCCAGCACTTTCTTGAGGACTCACGGGAAGGTCTGTTTCCCTTCAGCAGAAGCTGCCCTTTGCTTTCCAGGCGGTGCCTGGCTCACCTCATCAGAGGCTCTGTGCTGGGAAACCCGTGCCCTGGCTGGCTGGGGTGGCTTCCACTAAGATATGCAGGAAGGAAGTGAAGCCTCTTATTTCCGTTATCCCTCCCTGGGCAACGGCAAGGAATTTTTGCCTTGAGAGCCTTTATTTTTCCAGGAGAGTTGCCTTTTCCCTTTAGGAGCGATTCCTGCCTCTCTAGGTAGCTGTTGCTCTAGATAAGCGCCTCCTCCCCAGCAACCTCGGCCTGAAGGCGTCCTGTGGCACGGAGATTCTGTTTGCCTGGTCGTGATCAACGCAGAAATAGAGGGCATGGCAGCAGGAGCACACTCCCTCCCCAGCCTGCCTTCCACATGGTAAAGTTCAAGGGCAGCAGCCTGCCCCCCACGTGGGAAGAAGCATGGTTTCTGGAATTGAGGTGCAGTATGCGTGGTACCTTGGATCAGCTGCATAACGTTTCAAAAAGAAATTCTGTGTCCTGCAACAGGGCAAGCAACTCAGATTCGGATTCAAGATAAAAACTGAAAATGGAGAAAAACCCGGGAAGACCTACCGCTCAGTGGGCGGATGGTACCGTCCCCACAAACTTCAGGCGTCATCTGCCTCCAGGGATGCTCCACAGGGCCCTGCCTCTGCAGAGCCTCTGTGTTACCACATCTCCATGAATCCAGAGCTGGAGGAAACCCGACTTCCTGGGCTTCACCCCCAGTCGGCGGCCGAGTGGCTCCCTCCCTCTGGTTTCTCAAAGCGGTTTCCCTGGGGTGCCCTTCTTGCCTCCTCGCATTTTCCTCCATGTTCTCTTTTGTGTGTGTGTCTGTGTTTCTTAGCCCTTTCAAGTTCTTTGACCTGCTAAAAACTTTACCATGTTAATCTGCTTCCTGACAGACTCCACATGGTACATCTTATTATATCTTGACTATGTCTGTAGACGAAGCTCAGCGCATGGGAGGCATGAAATACACATGCATAAATGAATGGGGACTTCCGCATCCCAGAATTATGTGTCCAGCTCTATCTCTGACCATTCGAGGCCACTTAAAAGACTGCGGAAGCTCCTTTTGTGACGGGGAAGTGACACCCACGTATTCAGGCTCTTTTGGGGTTCCTCGCTGGATAGAGCAAAGCCCGAGTCTTGGTTTAGAAATTAAAACTTTAAGGATTCCCAAAAGAACTGCACTATAAAGCAATTCACTTTTCTACAAAATTACTCAGAAGTTATGCTCATCAACTTAGTGAGTTAGTACAGGTTTAGGAGAAAACATTCATTCTCAAGTTAGAGAAACGAGCTTTTGTTCACCTGGCTTGTTTTGCACTACTTTAAAGCAGTCAGATGGGTTACATTTATTTAAATTTAAAATGTCTTTCCCCATATATGGTAAATTATACTGAGTAAAAATGATACTTGATTTTCAGTGTCTTGAGCTTAGCTAAGAAATGGATATCTCTTTTCTTCCACATGTGTTGGAAGGAAGAGAAAGTTGCTCAAGTGGACATTATTAACTAAGGGCTTCCCTGGTGCCTCAGATAGTAAAGAATCCGCCTGCCGTGCAGGAGACCCAGGTTCCACCCCTGCCCTGGGAAGATCCCCTGGAGAGAGGAATGGCTACCCACTCCAGTATTCTGCCTGGAGAGCGCCACGGACAGAGGCGGGCACGACTGAGTGGCTGGCACTGCTCACTTTCACGCGTGTGGCAAAGCTTGGCTAAGCGGTCGCAGCACAGACGGGTAGCGCGTGGTCTGTGGCGCCTGCTGACGTTCAGCGTGCTCCACCAGGCTTAGCACACAGGATGTGCTTCCTGGTTGATGCTAACAGCTTGCCTTCTCTCAATATTTAACACAACCAATTCCAAATCTCCCAGCTCCTGGAGAAGGGTGATATCTTTTTGAATTTTCTCCAACTTATTGTTTTCCTAGTCATATTTCAGTTGCTGCTTGCTCTTTCAAGGCGCAGTTGCTTTGGGTCTCCTTCAGGATCCTGCCTTTCTCGTCTGTCTCACCGTCTCCAGATGTTGCTGGAGACAGTGTCCCGTGGGTGCTCTGGGAGGCAGGGGAGGCGCCAAGTCCTGGTTCTAGTGACTTCCTGCTCTGCAGCTTTCTTCATCTCATATTTCCTTTGATTTTTAAAGACTGCTCTTGGTAATGGCTTATCATTTCCTGGTTGTGGTTTTCTTATTCTGGAGAAGCTTCTTCTCAGGCAGCTTGGAACTGACGATTAGTTTATTTCTTAAAGCTGAGAATCTATCAACCGTTGCAAATTTCTGTTCCTAATTGGGTACTTCACTTAAAACTACTTGGGAAGCAATTGTTTTCACTGGAAATAGTCCATCCAAAAACAGTTGCCAGGATGAGGCTGGCATAATACCAAAGCGTGTGCCCATTATTAACACGCAAGCTGGGAGCCTGCAGGCCAATAAACATGTGCTCCCATCTGGGCACCAAACAAAATACGCAGCATCAGAGGCTAGTGGCTTACAAACAGGGCTGCATTTTAAAACATCTCATGACTGCTTTTGTCCCTCAGATTTCTAAACCTAACTAGCATTAATAGCCTTGAGAACTGAGTAAGCTGCATTAGAACACCAGTTCCGAAGTCAAACACTGGATCACGTTTCAAGTTGAAAACCGTCTCTCTGGCAGGCGTAAATCCATAAATAGTGTAAAACTCAGCTGACCTAGAATTCCAAATCACACCGTGACGGGGCTATGCTTTGGTAGTTGAACAGATTACAGCATTGTCTCCGTTTGTTGTGAAGTAACGCATCATTGTTCTCTGTCGCGGGAAGCTCCTGTCTTAAAAGCTGTTCTAGCCGTCGCAACACGGCAGCGTCTTTGTTATTCCCTAGCATCACAGCCGTATCAACCGCATAGAAGACTGTGGGCTGAACCTACGTGAGGTACACCAGAGTTGGGGTACAGACAAAATTAACAAACAGGCGCACCTTTACCCCCGGAACATAGATGGTCCCCCATGTGACCGGAATCCAAGCGAGGACACACGGTAGCGACGCGGTTGTTACGCACAACAGGTGCTCAGGAGACGTTTGGTAAATGATAATTGCCGTCTCTCCCCTGCCCTCGGTTCCCAGCATACTCAGAAAATAGCGTTTGATTAAAGAATAAAGAGATGAATGAACGGTAAATAAATATTTCCATCGCTTATTGTGCTGCAAATGCCCTCCCAGCATGGCAAAGCAGCCCCGAGGCGTGAGAATAGCTCCTTCCCAGGTGTCCTCCTGGTTTTATTCTTGTGGCATTGTTGCTCATAAGCAGATTTCCTTTGATCATTTCCAGGACAAGAATGAATCCTGTGTAGGTGGAAGTCATCATAACTGTGTAACCTTGAAATATCTCCCAGCTCGGTTTTTTATTAAAAAAAACTATTGCTCCCAACTTGAATCCTATTCACTAATCTTTTTTTTTTTTTTTGGTTGCCCTGTGAAGCTTGCAGGATCTCAGTTTCCTGACCGGGGATCAAAGGATGCTCTCTGCAGTGAGAGTGCAGAGTCCTAACCCGTGGACCACCAAGGAGTGCCCCCAACTCGACTTTTTTTTCCTGTATGGGTACCCTGAATGAAAGAAAGTCCTGGTTTTCCTTGTCTGTGGTTTAGGCTAAAACCAAAGTCCATCCCTGACCTGGTCTTCCCTCTGACTAGGTCTCCTTCTCCTGGGAGAACTCTGTGAATCATGGGTCTCAGGCCGGATCAGAGTCACCTGGAAGCTTGTGGAATGGTCATCTGGGGAAGACAAGAGGCAGGAGGAACGGCCTGAAGATGCAGCAAGGGGCCCATCACAACGGCCGCCGAGACCTGCCTCCAGCTTGAAGATGCAGCAAGGGGCCCGTCACAACGGCCGCCGAGACCCGCCTCCAGCCTGGCCTTTGTCCTCCCTTCCAGCGACCTTGGTCTCTCACTCTGGCCATCCTTGCCCCTCTTTGGAGAAGGCGCCTTCTAAGACTGGCTGTAAAGGGGCATGTGTCCCTCCTGGTCTGACTCCCGCCCCTCAGGTCCCAGAGACCAGTCTAAATGGGAATAAGCATGCTCCCCAACTTTCCAGAGCTTCCTCTCCCCAAGCTGGGCTGGGCCCTTCCATGGAAGGAGCCGTCTGGGAGCACCGCGAAGGGTGGATATTCAGTCCAGTTCTGTCCAGTCACCGCAGCAAGGCGCCTGCGTGGGAAGCCACCCTCCCAGGCCGGTCCTCCCGGTGCCTGGCTCTGAGGGGGACGCGCTCTCGCCACCGGGGGTCAGCCTCCTGGTCTGTGTCCTGAAGATCCACGTGTTCATGCTTTGGGCCCCTTTGGTTGCTGGTGGAAACCTGGCACACTCTGTGTTTCTATTCCAGTAACTTGTTTGTTTTAAAATTTGGAATGTCTGAAAATCAAGAGTGTTAAGGTCTGTGTGTGAGTGTGCTTGATAGAGCGTATGGGAAAATCCCCTCCCCCGGCTATTTATGACCCTTCCCAGGCACTGAAAGCACGATGGCCGTAACTCTCATCCATTCAAAAAGGTGGCAAGGGCAGCGATTTCTTATTTTATATGCCTCCTTGCTCTTAAGTGCTCACTGTTTGGATTTCTGATCTGATAACTTTATGTAAAAATTGAGTTATACTGATGAGTCCCAGGAATGAAATATACACTGTGGGGAATATAATTTATAATAATGTAATATCTTTGTATGATGACAGAGGTGATCAAAAGGTACAGACTTCTCATTATAAGATAAATAAATATTAGGGATGTAATATACATTATGATTAATATAATTAATGCCGCTATGTTTTATATGAAAGTTATTAGAGCATTTTGTAAGAGTGCTCATCACAAGGAAAATATTATTTTCTTTCTTTTCCTGTTCTTTCATGTCTGTAAGAGATGAAGAATGTTCACTAAATGTATTATGGTAATCATTTCATGAGCTATGTAAGTCAAATCATTATGCTGTACACCTTAAACCTTTGTGGTGCTGTATGTTAAATATATCTCAATAAAACTGGAAGAAAAAATTTAAAAAATATTTAAAAAAATCGAGTTCTGCTGGAACTTTGCACTCATTTGAACTCTTTCTTCCGGCCACGGGCTTCATTTCTGTGGCTGCTCCTCACACTCCATGAAGCTGGACCAGTATGGAGCCTGCTCCCAGGGATACTACAGGGCCTGGTTAGGGACTTCAACCCTCACATGATGAGAAGACCCTAAGGCCACAGAAGAGATGCCTTGTGGATCTGGCAGAGTCCTGCACCTTCTGGCCCCTGGCCGGCCCTCTCACTCCCTCCCGTGTGGCTTTGCAGAAACCTGGCACGTGGCAGGCGCTCGGTAAAATGCTCATTAAACCAATGTTCCCACCATCCTCTGCTCTTTCCATTTATGTTCCTAAGATTCTCTGGCTACATCACGCCCTTCCCTGGGTCTGTCTTAGAACAAGCTCCTCTGTCTTCCCTTGATGATTTGAGAATCCACACTTTCCAGTTTCATGTTTTCAAGTTGGGCCCATGTGTTTATCTTGGAAGTGGAGAAATTAAGGAAATGTCTGCAAAGCGGTTGGAAGATGGAAAGTGATTCCATAAATGGCCCTGAGACGTCAAGGAAGTTTTGGATGATAGGAAGCCGATGGCATTGGAGCCAGCGATTTCCGGATTTTCAGGATCTCAGAGGGAAGGGATAGGCTGCCGCAGAGAGCCTGTAATCCACGCAACATGCAGAATGCAGCGTCGGAGGGAAAGACTTTGGGACCCTGCTAATGGCCTGCTGAGCTTCACCTTGCTCAGCCTGTGTGTGGCTGAGGAAGATGTGCCTGCAAGCTCTGAACCCCTGTGAGCAGGGGCACAGGGAACCTTGGCTGACTCTGGCCTACACCATAAACCAGGAAACACCAACCTGATGACTCAGCCCTGCAGTGAACTGCTAGTTCACTTGGCAGATGAGGCAGGATGAGTTAATCTGCATCTATGCAGAGGGAGGGTGAGTAAAATCTACCAAGTGAAAAAAATGAGTCAAAAAATTACAGGTACGTACAAACAGTGCTTGCGCACACGCGCTTGCATCCCTGGTCGCTCGGGGCACAGAATCCGCCTGCGGGTGCGGGAGACTTGGGCTCAGCCCCTGGGTTGGGACGGTCCCCTGGGACGGAGATGGCAAGGCTCTCTAGTATCTTGCCTGGAGAAGCCCATGGGCAGAGAAGCCTGGCGGTGTTTCAGTTCACAGGGTCACAAAAGCGTTGGACAATGACTGAGACGGAACAACAGCAACAGAAACACCCATCCACATCCCCTGCAGGATGGTCTCCGCCGCGCTAACACGGAGGCAGGACGAGCAGGACGCTTTCTCACGGGCGCTTTTTCTTGTTCTGAACGATGGCTGGTTCTTGATTACTGGGGCTGGCTGGTTCTGATGGCCCTGGTGGGCTGTGGCTCCCGGAGACTGAGCCCCAGGCCTCGGCCAGCACGTTCCTCCTCCTCACTCCACTCCTGGGTCGGTTGCGCCTCTGCTCGGCAGCTGTCTGCTCGCTGAGTTGACTATGGTCTCTCAAAAGAGCTAGCAGAGTCTTTGAAAGATATTTGCACCTCCTTGAGCCTTATCACACTTAGCTGCTCAGCTGTGTCTGACTCTCTGCAACCCCATGGACTGTATTTTGCCAGGTTTCTCTATTTTTGGGGTTGGTTTGATGTAAAAATGTTTGATTGGGTAAAGTATTAATTGTGTCAGTATAAGCCTCTGGATTTTTTTTCTCATTTCTTAAGGGCCTGTAGAAAGACAATTGGATTTTCTTTTAATGTTAAAAGGATGGATCTCAGCCACTTCATCTCTGACTTTTTTCTCTAGGCTTCTGCATAACCCCAGCCCGCTCTGCTCCAGGGCTGGGAAGGCAGTCTCACCTGCCTGGCTCTGGGCCACCGGGAATACCAGGCTCTGAGGATTCAGCCAGAGGTCCCCAATTACCCCCAGGGAGACCAGCCCCCAGCCAGCCCTTTGCCTGACTTGGCTGTAGCCTAGCCTGCCTTCAAGGTATTAGAGAGTGCAGCGTGAATGCCCCAGTTGTGGGAAAATAAAATGCATCCTTTGTCAGGGACAATTCTGCGTCAAGTTCAGTGTAAGTAGCCCCAACAGAGACTTGTGCTCAGCTGTCCCTGGAGCACCCCCACCCAAGGGCCCGTGGGACAGCTGCCGGTGTCATTTCACAGGAACGCCAGGACGCGCGGACAGTGAGAACGTGATTTTGCTCCGTCTTCTATGAAGAAGTGAGCACCACCCGAATTCCCGATATCCTAAGATCTTCACCGTTACTATTCTGGAACCAAACTTTCTTGTATGTTTTTAATCACATATATTATATACATGCACACAGGGATGGGCTTCCCAGGTGGCTCAGCGGTAAAGAACCTGCTTGCAACACAGGACTTGTGGAGACTTGGGTTCGATCCCTGGGCCAGGAAGATCCCCGGGCGGAGGAAATGACTCCCCACTCCAGTAGTCTTGCCCGGAAAATCCCACGGGGGTCTCAGAAGAGTCAGACATGACTGACTAAATAAGAACAACGAATATGCCCAGGTATATATGTTTCATAGACTATTCAGTTGCAGATTTAATTGCATCCTGGACACTTTGGATTAGACGCTGGATAGTCACTGAATCTTGCATTTTTGCAGGGAAACTCTGACTCCATCCCAGCCATGAATGTGAGGGCTGTCTCATTACTGCCGGGTGGGCTGCATGGATGCTGGGGCGTGGAAAGAGCTCCTTATTGCTCAGTGAGGGTGAAATCCCATGATCCCTGCTTAGCTGTCTTGCTCCCCTCTCGAGGAGGACTGCCTTACCACGCCCTAGTGAGAGTGGAGTGCGGCCGTCAGTGGGCAGGAAGGCGGGGCTGCGGCTGTCTCTGATGTCTGGCTGGAGTGGAATGGATGTCGCCAGGTCTTCCCAGTCTTGTGAGGCTACCCTGATTCTGTCTCTTCACTTGTTTAAAAGAGTCTTTTCTTGGCGAGCCCTTGTTTCCTGTACCTACTGGCTCTTTCGGGTGGCTGTCTTCTCTAGCACCTAGTCTAGAATATATGAATTCAAGAGAAAATCCGAGGAACTCGCCACCACGTCGCGGCTTGGGTTCTGAGGCCCCTGGCCGGTCTCCTTTCCTCTCTGCGTTTCAGCAGGAGGAATAGGAAGTAGATTCCCTCCATCACTGCGGAGGCTGTGGTCCTCCTTAATTTTGCTTTTGATGTCAGTTTTTGTTTTCTAGATGGTTTGATGCACAATTTTAATCTTATGCTATCTGGATATCTTTACATTTGGATAGGAAATTCAGCCCACACACACTGACTTCAAGTGTAGATACAGAGCAATTAATTTCCTCCATTTCTTCCATTCTACCTTTGTAGTAAAAAGCACTTGGTCTAGACTTTTCTCTTCCTTAGCTGGCTGATCTAGTCGGGTACAGTTCTGTTTCCCGTCCCAGTGTGCTGGTTTGTCTAGCGTGGATACTCTGTTCCGCATTACCATGCACTCAAAGTGGCTTCTCATTTTAAGGCTCGCGCAGCTAATCGGCGCAGAGTTCTTTCCATTGTCCTCTGAGTATTTTGAGGTCCTGGGGCAGAGTTCATCTAGGGACACAGAAGCTGTGTTTTCTCAATCAGTTCCTCGGAGCAGGCCCCGTTACTGTGCCTCTCTGAAAGGACATTGAAAACCTAGGCCGCACAGGCCAGACGCCCAGGAGGCGGCCATGTCGACTCCAGGGATATCTGACCGGAGCTCTCTCCTCTGGGCAGGACGACACTTCCTAGCATTTAAAGGAATGGCAGCAGTGAAACCTCGCGCCATCACCGTTTGCTTTTGCTTCACATTAGGTGAATAGCCCAACAGGAGCCTGCAGAGTCCACTTGGGGCGGGAACAGAGTTTCAGAGAAGGTCCTCCGGCTCCAAGCTGGTTCTTTTTAAAAGGTGCCACGAGGGCATGACCCAGACTCTCCAGGAATCTCACATGTCTGTCTCTGGGGGCCTGGCCTTCGTTACCCATCATGATGGTTTGGGGAATGGAGGTGGAGTGTCTAGGCCAGAGCCACCTGGGCTGATAGAATTTTGGGTTAATTGTTTCCACCTGCTACTTGTCTGTCATTCTTGTCTTCTAAAGGGCCCTGGTATTTAGGCCACAGTTTGGTGAAGAAAAGCAAAGACTTGTGGCCCTTCTTTATCTTCTTCTGAAGCAGCACGACCTCCCAAAAGGCTATGCCTCTCAAGTCCAATATTCACTCAAGTTAGGTCAAGATTTTATAAAGGGTGGAATATTAGCTGGGCCTGTACCCCCTCTTACTCTGAACACTTGCTTAGGCCTTCCATGCCCAGTCTCCCACTTGATAAGTTGGTGTCAGCAATCCAAGATTAGAAAATCATATAGAACAGTATTCTAGCCTCAACAAAGGGTTCTTGATATCTGTCTTGCTGGGCTGACATGGCGCTCATTTCTTTGTTGTATGCTAAAACATGCTTCCATGCAACAGATCTGCGTGGAGTCCATTCTCCAGATAGAAATATCTCACTTATGCATATTGAGTTCAGTTCCCTAAGGATTCTGGCGTCTCTTGGTGTTTTACGGCAATGGCCCTCTAATTTCACAGTCGGAAAATCTCAGCTGTCACTGGCCCAGGGTCGCCTGGCCCCCCGCTCAGAGTGCTCTCCTCCACACCCAGGAAGTCACTAGCCTTTTGGTGCTACCTGGATGATCCCAGAGCTGAGAGCGGGATGCCCGTATGGAAGGACAGAAATAAGGCGCGTTTCACATGAGCAAAATGCCATTTTCCCTGATTCTCCTCTGAGCCGTCTCACACTAGGATTGGTCCTTGACCAGAGCTTCATCCCTGGACCCATTTCATGTGTCCCCATTCAGTGGCTAAGCACACTGTGCGGAGAATTTACTTATTTATCATTTATTTCTCTCCACCTCTTCCTTCCCCCTGTCCCCCCCGCCCCCACACATATGCATATATAGTCTAGTTCAGAAATACTGCAATGAACGACACAGACCAAACTCCTCTCCTCATTAAGCCTTATGTTCCCATTTGGGGATTCTTGCCTGGAAAATCCCACGAACAGACGAGCCTGGTGGGCTGCAGTCCACGGGGTCATGACTGAGCGGCTTCACTTTCACTTTTCACTTTCACGCATTGGAGAAGGAAATGTCAACCCACTCCAGTGTTCTTGCCTGGAGAATCCCAGGGACGGCGGAGCCTGGTGGGCTGCCGTCTATGGGGTCGCACAGAGTTGGACACGACTGAAGCGATTTAGCAGCAGCAATACAAAGGAATAAATGGGGGGATGTAAAGTCATGAAATTCGAGGCACATCTGGCCAAAGACGAACAAACCTGGAGTGCTGTCCTAGGCCCCAAGTGCCCAGGTGCCGTGTCCCATTGTCCAGAGGTTCAGCCTGTTGGTCCAGTCAGACTGCAGAGGAGATCTGGAAACACGCATTTCCCTGATGCTCGAGACAGGGGATGCTGTGGAGAACCTGTGACATGATCTGAATGAACGGCTTAGCGAGACGTGGCGGGTGCAGATGAGGGAGAGCCGCGCTGCTCCCTCAGAAAAGTATGTTCTCCAGGGGCTTCCCTGGCGGTCCAATGGTTAGGGATCCACTTGCCAACGCAGGGGACACGGCTTCTATCCCTGATCTGGGACGATCCCGCGTGCCGCAGAGCAACTAATCCCTTGCGCCACAGCCGCTGAGCCCGCGGGCTGCAGGGTCAGGGGGCCGCGGCTATTGTGCCCGCGGGCTGCAGGGCCAGGGAGCCACGGCTTCTGCACCCGCGGGCTCCAGGGCCAGGGGGCCGCGGCTATTGTGCCCGCGGGCTGCAGGGTCAGGGGGCCACAGCTATTGCGCCTGCGGGCTGCAGGGCCAGGGGGCCGCGGCTATTGTGCCCGCGGGCTGCAGGGTCAGGGGGCTGCGGCTATTGTGCCCGCGGGCTGCAGGGCCAGGGGGCCACAGCTATTGCGCCCGCGGGCTGCAGGGCCAGGGAGCCGCAGCTTCTGCGCCCGCGGGCTCCAGGGCCAGGGAGCCGCAGCTTCTGCACCCGCGGGCTCCAGGGCCAGGGGGCCGCGGCTATTGTGCCTGCGGGCTGCAGGGCCAGGGGGCCACGGCTATTGCGCCCGCGGGCTGCAGCGGCCGAAGCCTGCACGCCTGGAGCCTGTGCTCCACAAGAGAGGCCGCCGCCATGAGGCGCCCGCGTGAAGGGCAGCCTCTGCTTGCTGCAGCTGGAGGAAGCCCATGCACAGCAACCAAGGCCCCTCACGGCCAAAATGAAAAAATAATTAAAGAAAAAACCCAGTATGCTCTCCAGGCTTTTCTGCCCCCTCATCCGTATCGGCGGGCGGCAGATGGCAAGTGAAAGCAGCGTGGACCTAAGAGTCTGCTTGGGGGAAAGCCGCCTGGAGATGTTCAACATACGTGAGACTTTAAGCAAGAAGCTCAGCTGTGTCGAGGTGGTGAGCTTTCGGCATTTCCCTAGAGTGTGCTTCGCACCGCCTAGTGTATACTAGTGCATTACCACACTTATTTCATAGCTGAGTTCGTTTTAAATTTCTTTATTTGAAAATAAATCTTCAGTGGACGTGTTAAAGCACGTATCTTTGTTTTTATCTCTAAGACCCTTGAATATATTCTGAGTTTTGGAAAAGGTGCACCAATATACCTCCCCCACCCCCACCACACACAAAGTGGTGTAAGAGAGCATTTATTAGAACATGGCCTTATGAAAACTGTCATTATTAGTTAAAACTTTGCTAGTTTTATAGACTGGAAAGAGCACCTCATTGCTTTAAACTGCATGGTTTTGGTTTCTATTTGATTTCTCTGTGGTGGAGAGCTGAGCAGATCCTCTCCTGAGGCTGCCTCTGGGAAAGAGGGTGGGTACTACTGGAGGGGTGGGGGTGCTGGGTAAGGGCATCCATTGTCCTGCCTGGCGCTCTCGCCTCTGCGGTGTCCACGGACGGGGACCTTTGCAGCTGGATTCTGCCCGTAAGGAGCAGGGCCGTGGGTCCGCCTTGCGGTTATCGGCAGGCCTCCTTTTGCTCTGCTTTTCTTTATTGTGTCTCATGCGCTGTTCTTGAATCTAAAGACCTAAGGGGCTTCCTTGGCCACCCGGTGGTTAAGATCCTGAGCTCCCAGTGCAGAGGGCAGGAGTTCAGTCCCTGGTGGGGGAAATAAGATCCTGCAGGTGGCATGACATGATCCAAAAAAAAAAAGAATTAATAAAAACAAAAAAATAAAGACCTGCAAGATTCAGCCTTCCACCCTGCCTGCATGCCCCCAGGTCTCATATCCCCAACCAAACCAAACAGCTCTTTCTCTTTTTTTGTTTTAAATTGAAGGTTTGTGACAACCATGCATCAAACACGGCTATCAGCACCATTTTTTCCAACAGCATTTACTCACTTCATGTCTCTATGTCCCATTTTGGTATTTCTCACATTATTGCAAAATTTTTCAT
This sequence comes from Cephalophus harveyi, assembly GCA_006410635.1. NCBI lineage: Eukaryota > Metazoa > Chordata > Mammalia > Artiodactyla > Bovidae > Cephalophus > Cephalophus harveyi. The sequence continues at coordinate 50,325 of SJYT01016880.1, forward strand.
TATTATAGTTGTGACGGTGATCTGTGATCTTTGATGTAAAAAGATTATGACTCACCAAGGACTCAGATGGTTATTAACATTTTTAGCAATAAAATATATTTTAATGGAGATATGTACACTTAAAAAAAAAACCATGTCCTATATTGCACATTTCTTAGACTGCAGTATAGTATGCTGCTGCTGCTGCTGCGAAGTCGCTTCACTCGTGTCCGACTCTGTGCGACCCCATAGACGGCAGCCCACCAGGCTCCCCTGTCCCTGGGATTCCCGAGGCAAGAGCACTGGAGTGGGTGCCGTGTGCTTCTCCGGTGCATGGAGTGGACAGGGAGGGTGGCGTCGCTCGGTGCGAACGCCGCTCTGCGGCGCTGGGACCAGACAGCTCTTGCGGCTTCTTTTCGGTTTGCTGTGTTGCTTGCTTTGCTGTTGTTTCTGGAAATGAACCTGCAACATCTTCACCGTCTGCCTGAGACGATGTTGTCAATAGCCTGGATGAGCACTGCTTTGTCTGGATGAAAGTGAAGGTACCGATTCTTCCCATTGTATGTCTGTTTAAAAGAAAGAGAAGCTCTCTTGGCTTTCCAGGGAAAAGCCCTTAGCGATTCAGATAAAGCTTAATGGGCTCCCACTGAAATAGCAAGGAGCTCAAGAGCTATCGCACGAGGTGGACAGATACACACATCCCCACACACCCCACAGTGTGCTGCAACAGAGTCAGCCGTGAAGCTGCAGGGACACGGAAACCGGGGCGCCTTTCCTGGGCGCCGGGGACGTTCCAGCTGAAGCTCAGGGATGGTGTTCAGTGACATCCGAGCTTGACCTCTGGTCTGGGTCCCAGGCTGGGCCTTGTCTCCCATGATAGTCCCTTCAGCAGCCCCTCTAAGGGAGTGTACAAGCCAGGTTTTCCTGTGCTGAAAGGTGATCAAGTCAGACAAATCGTAAATCTACAGCTGCTGCTTTGTCAGCGTGTATATTTTTATAGAAAGGAGCAAATCTCTGCCGGCCGGCCGGATAATCATCTCTGCTTTTCCTTACTTGTTCAGAACTGTGAAAGAACGCCCTTGGCAAGGACCTGGTTTTAATCACTTTTGGTTAACACAGAAGCTTTTGAAGGAGAAGGTGCTTTTTGTAAACTGTGGCAGGGTCCCAAGGCATTAACATTTCAGACCTCTTCCCAGTGTGAGAAATGTCTAGAGCGGGGCCAAGGTATCAAGCCTGTGGAGACAGTCCCCTGCACAGGGAGGTACTTTAATGCCTCTGACTCATTCCTCAAAGACATGCGTTTTTTATTGTTTTTTTTTTTTTTTCATTCTTGAAAAATTGCAGGCCATGCAAAGCTAGAGACTTCTGGGTCCAGGGAATGTGTCAGCTTGCTTTCATTTAGTACAAAAGGAAGGCTCTTAAGAAAGATTTAGAGAAGCCAGAGGCCTTCTTGGGAATGGTCCCAAAGATGATGAAGAGCCTGGAAAGATGGAGCTTAGAAAAAAAATAGGAGAGTTTTTGGTGACTTCACTGGGGACAATGGGAAAAGTTACTTTCCCTCAAGAAAACTGAGAATTAAAACACAAATTGTGTTCCCCTGTCCAGAGATTTCATTAAGAGCTGTCTGGTTTGTTTGGGGATATAGGGACCTGGGGCATGCAGGCAGGATGGAAAGCTGAATCTCGCAGGTCTTTATTTTTAAACTTTTATTTGTTTATTTATTTTTTGGCTATGCCATGCCACATACAGGAACTCAGTTCTCTGACCAGGGATTGAACCCATGTCCTCTGCACTTGCAGCTCAGAATCTTAACTAGCAGATGGTCAGGGAAGTCCCTTTCAGGTTGTTAAAGCTAAGAACAATATGCATCCTTCGACCTGGTTTAAGCATTAACTCCTTCACAGGCCATGTGGGTTGCTGGTGCCTGACTTCTGGGGATGGGAGTCTGAGGATTCTGGGAGGCATAGGAATGAGAAGGCAAAAGCGTGTGATACGCTGCTTTCAGATTCTCTCACCCGAGCATTGATCTCAGATTGCAAAGGACGTGAGTGGATACTGAGAGGGATAGGTCCATGGAGCCGAGCCGTGGCTGAGAAAGTCATGGTGGATAAATCCTGTCCATTCCTTCTTAGTCAGTACCAGGACCGTGCTGACCCACGGGGAGCTGCCCACTCTCTCGTTGCAGGGGCAGGCGTTCCCCTTGGAAAATGCAGCCATCGCCAGTTCATCTTGACCTGGGCTTCCCGGAGCTCCCGGTTTGTGACGCGCATCAGGTGTGGGGTCTTGATGAGGAATCTGGCCCCGTGGTTTGTCTTATGTCAGTGGCTTTTGCTGGGCCTGGGAGATTCTGCAGCATCCCGCCCGCTCAGGATGGCTCAGGAATGCCAAGTCACAGCTTTGAGTTCTCCACAGAGCAGGAAGCTTCCCTTTAAAACAGAACATATCAGAAATTACCCCACTGGTGAGAAGTAGGAGAAAATATTCAAAGGGAGGGGTCCATGAAAGTCATTGAGAACCTAAGGATGTCTGTGTTCCCTGTCACGTATGGTATTCCCAGGATCATTTGGTCGCAAAGTATCATTTGCAAAAGAAGAGCTAGTAGGGAAAGAGAAGGCCTCTGCCCACTACCCATATCCCTGGATGTGGTTCTGAGATAATGCTTCTTATTCAATCATATTTATCATCCCAAGATTTGGAAAATCAAAGCCACCCGAAATGAGACAAATTCTGCTTCATATTCAAATATGTAATTCTCCTTCACTTGTGGGCTGGCATCTGTGTTCAGTGGAAAAGTCTAGCCAGCAAATGTTTAGACCGCAGCCTAGTGGGAGGAGCCAAGTGTTCTCCGAGATTATGGCCTGTGACAATAAGAGCTTAGGGCCAACAGCTGGTGTACCAAGCTTGACTCACGGACACTTGGAGACTCTGGCACACCGGGCACTCATCGCCCCTGACCCTCCGGTGGGTCTGACAGCCACTGCCCATACTGGAGCCACGTCTGGGCTTTTGCTTACTTCTGTTCACTCTGGCATCTCTGCATGTGCTCTGAGCCTGGGCCTGTGAGCTACCTGTTTATGCTCTTGAACAGCTTGAGTTTCCAGTCTCAATGGTAATGTTTAAAAATTTTTTTCATATACTTTACTTTACTAAAGTAATATGACCACATCATAAAATGTTTTGGAAAATAAAGACAAGTTGAAATTATTCTAAATTTCATTACTATAAATACTGTTGTGATTTCTTCTGAGAATATTTCTGATCATGCTGCTGCTGCTGCTAAGTCGCTTCAGTCGTGTCCGACTCTGTGCGACCCCATAGACGAGAGCCCACCAGGCTCTGCCATCCCTGGGCTTCTCCAGGCAAGAACACTGGAGTGGGTTGCCATTTCCTTCTCCAATGCATCAAAGTGAAAAGTGAAAGTGAAGTCGCTCAGTCGTGTCTGACTCTTTGCGGACCCCATGGACTGCAGCCCACCAGGCTCCCCTGTCCATGGGATTTTCCAGGCAAGAGTACTGGAGTGGGGTGCCGTTGCCTTCTCCAGTTTCTGATCATAGTTGATCCTATGTCTGACAATTAGCTTTATGACTTTGATTTGCTTAATATTAAATTACATTTTTCACATTGCGGCATAGTTTTGTTGATCGATACTTGGTTCCTCCCTGATGTTTCATATGTTGCCGTTGTTGTTTAGCTGCTAAGCTATGTCTGACTCTTTTGCAGTCCGTGGACTGTAGCCCTCTAGGCTCCCCTGTCCATGGGATTTCCCAGGCAAGAATGCTGAAGCGGGTGCTATTCTCTTCCCCGGCACCTTCCTGACCCAGGGATCGAATCTCTGTCTCCTGCTTGGCAGGTGGATTCTTCACTACTGAGCTTCCAAGGAGACCCACTATCTCATACAGCAGAGGCCATTACTAGCCTTTTTATCACATAACAAGAAATACTGCTCTGATGAGCTACATGTGAATATTTATTTTTTCATATTTATGTTAGATATTAAGGCCAGTACACACCTTCACATAATTTAATACATTTTGCAAATTTATTTTGGAAAACATACTGATTACAATACTACCAGAAAATATTAGTTCACAAAGCTCAGAGCCAGTTTGGGTTCATTGATGCATTGATTACTTTATTAGGCTAATTTGGGACTTCCTTGGTGGCTCAGATGGTAAAGAATTTGCCTGCCGTGCAGGAGACCCCGGTTTGATCCCTGGATTGGGAAGATCCCCTGGAGAAGGAGATGTCAACCCATTCCAGTATTCTCGCCTGGGAAATTCCATGGACAGAGGAGCCTGGCAGGCTACATACAGTCCACGGGGTTGAAAAGAGAAAAACAGAACTGAGTGATTAATACTTTCGGGCTAATTTAACTAGAAAAAATGGCACATTTGGGGGTCTGTAACATTTGAAAACCCCTTCAAACACGACATCTTGAAGGTCAGAAACAGAATCAGATGGTCTGCCCTCCAGGCCCTGGTCTAGACATTCACATTCATCAGTGCTGTGCGGAGCTGGGTCTTGTACTGTGGGGAGAGTGCTTGCCACTGACCGGCAGTGACAAACTGGTACGTTTTCACTCCGCCTGTTCAGCTGTCGGTCCACATTTCCACCTATCTCCCCATATCTGTCACGCTTCAGGAGGGGTCAAATGTTGTCATATAGCATAACAAAACACCAAATAAGTGTGATAATGAAACAAGGGAAAAATAGGCAGACGGGTGTTCCACAGACCTCCAGGGAGGGTCATAGAGCTGGTGCCAAGTCCCCTAGTGACCAAGAGAGAGGTGACCACAGCCAGTTATTAACAGAAGAGCTGCAGAGTCTGTGAGGCAAAGCCGTGCCGTCCGCTCAGGAAGCACAGTGGCGCTGGGAACAATCGGGAGGGACGTTCCCCTGGGCCCGAGCGATGAGGCTGCCTCTCACAGTGCGCTCTCAGAGGACGATTCCTGCAGGGCCCCGGGTGTGCGTGACGGCGCGGCCCAATGCACAGGTCACTAAACCGGTGCTTCTCGGGGCTTTGTGTGGAGGAGGGTATGCCGTGGGGCCACGTGGGACCAGGCAGAGGATATCAGCTGGTTTGCCTCAATGCAGTAATGAGTCTTTGGGGGTATTTGGAGAAATGGATGAACAAGAGTCTCTAAATTCCCCATACACTTGCTTTCCTTAGCCATGTTTTGAACAATTCTGAAAGGCAGTGAGGCTGTAACAGTGGGGTCTGACAACACCCATGTGGCAAGCCTCTTTGGTCAGTGGTAAAAGCTTAAAGAACCAGGCAGCCCCTCCATATGGCCTCAATGCAGGCCTTCTTGTCAATGTCAAGAAGTAAGGGACGGTCCTTAGAATGGAAGACAGTGGTCTCTGCTCAAGGGTGAGTAAGTGGGGTGCCGTTGCCTTCTCCAGTTTCTGATCATAGTTGATCCTATGTCTGACAATTAGCTTTATGACTTTGATTTGCTTAATATTAAATTACATTTTTCACATTGCGGCATAGTTTTGTTGATCGATACTTGGTTCCTCCCTGATGTTTCATATGTTGCCGTTGTTGTTTAGCTGCTAAGCTATGTCTGACTCTTTTGCAGTCCGTGGACTGTAGCCCTCTAGGCTCCCCTGTCCATGGGATTTCCCAGGCAAGAATGCTGAAGCGGGTGCTATTCTCTTCCCCGGCACCTTCCTGACCCAGGGATCGAATCTCTGTCTCCTGCTTGGCAGGTGGATTCTTCACCACTGAGCTTCCAAGGAGACCCACTATCTCATACAGCAGAGGCCATTACTAGCCTTTTTATCACGTAACAAGAAATACTGCTCTGATGAGCTACATGTGAATATTTATTTTTTCATATTTATGTTAGATATTAAGGCCAGTACACACCTTCACATAATTTAATACATTTTGCAAATTTATTTTGGAAAACATACTGATTACAATACTACCAGAAAATATTAGTTCACAAAGCTCAGAGCCAGTTTGGGTTCATTGATGCATTGATTACTTTATTAGGCTAATTTGGGACTTCCTTGGTGGCTCAGATGGTAAAGAATTTGCCTGCCGTGCAGGAGACCCCGGTTTGATCCCTGGATTGGGAAGATCCTCTGGAGAAGGAGATGTCAACCCATTCCAGTATTCTCGCCTGGGAAATTCCATGGACAGAGGAGCCTGGCAGGCTACATACAGTCCACGGGGTTGAAAAGAGAAAAACAGAACTGAGTGATTAATACTTTCGGGCTAATTTAACTAGAAAAAATGGCACATTTGGGGGTCTGTAACATTTGAAAACCCCTTCAAACACGACATCTTGAAGGTCAGAAACAGAATCAGATGGTCTGCCCTCCAGGCCCTGGTCTAGACATTCACATTCATCAGTGCTGTGCGGAGCTGGGTCTTGTACTGTGGGGAGAGTGCTTGCCACTGACCGGCAGTGACAAACTGGTACGTTTTCACTCCGCCTGTTCAGCTGTCGGTCCACATTTCCACCTATCTCCCCATATCTGTCACGCTTCAGGAGGGGTCAAATGTTGTCATATAGCATAACAAAACACCAAATAAGTGTGATAATGAAACAAGGGAAAAATAGGCAGACGGGTGTTCCACAGACCTCCAGGGAGGGTCATAGAGCTGGTGCCAAGTCCCCTAGTGACCAAGAGAGAGGTGACCACAGCCAGTTATTAACAGAAGAGCTGCAGAGTCTGTGAGGCAAAGCCGTGCCGTCCGCTCAGGAAGCACAGTGGCGCTGGGAACAATCGGGAGGGACGTTCCCCTGGGCCCGAGCGATGAGGCTGCCTCTCACAGTACGCTCTCAGAGGACGATTCCTGCAGGGCCCCGGGTGTGCGTGACGGCGCGGCCCAATGCACAGGTCACTAAACCGGTGCTTCTCGGGGCTTTGTGTGGAGGAGGGTATGCCGTGGGGCCACGTGGGACCAGGCAGAGGATATCAGCTGGTTTGCCTCAATGCAGTAATGAGTCTTTGGGGGTATTTGGAGAAATGGATGAACAAGAGTCTCTAAATTCCCCATACACTTGCTTTCCTTAGCCATGTTTTGAACAATTCTGAAAGGCAGTGAGGCTGTAACAGTGGGGTCTGACAACACCCATGTGGCAAGCCTCTTTGGTCAGTGGTAAAAGCTTAAAGAACCAGGCAGCCCCTCCATATGGCCTCAATGCAGGCCTTCTTGTCAATGTCAAGAAGTAAGGGACGGTCCTTAGAATGGAAGACAGTGGTCTCTGCTCAAGGGTGAGTCAAGGCAGAAAACACAGGTACGGCCAAGTTTCTTCTCGAAGAAGGCGACAAGAAATGGGCACAAGAGCACAGGGGGACGAGTCAGCCCACATCAGTGGTTTTCAGCCTGTTGGTCCCCGGAACAGCAGCATCAGGAACTTGTTAGCAATGCAGGTTCTCAGGCTCGCCCTCGACCTGCTGGGTCAGAAAGTCTGCAGGCAGGGCCAGCACCCTCCTCTTTAACAAAGGCTTTGTGATTCTGATGTTTGCCAAATTTGGGAACCAGCAGCCAAGGTTCTGAGGGGGAATCAGTTAAGGTGGCACCTGGTGAGCTGGTGGAGAGAGCAGAGTCGAGCTGAAAGTGCAGTGAGCGAGAGACCTGCTGTCTGGGTTCATCCCAGCCTCAGTGGGATTTTGTGGTGTAGCCCTGAGTGAGCTGGATTCTGTTGGCTTATATGAATATGGGTCTATTGATCTCTGTTTTCCTATTCCACTGTGTTTTTATGAGAAATGAGAAAGCCCTTTGGAGACTATAAGATGCCATCTAAATATAATTTATGTTTCAATTATGTGTTTGAACCTACTAAGAATCAAGGCAACAGAAATCAGCAATGTAGTAGTAGGCACTCGATTAATATTTATCAAGAGAATGAGTGGATGAAGTGCATCCGTAAATCAGCAGAAGAGTGAGGAGCTGGATGCAGCTTTATAGCCCGAGAGTTCCTTCTGCTGTTGCAGGTAGGTCAGTGACGCTCGGTGATGGTTGTGTCTGGAGACGCAGTGGGCAAATCAGGTGATGAGAGGAGGCCTGTGCCTTGCAGAGGTGGGTGGGTGGTGCTGCCCTTCAAGGAGAAAGAGAGCGCTGATTAGCAGGGTGGGGGATGTTGCCCCCCCTTTTAAGGGGGATGCCTCCTTGCTCTTTTTTTTTTTTTAATTATTTTTAGCTTTGGGCTGTGCTGGGTCTTCACTGCTGCCCGCGGCTTTCTCTAGTTGCAGCGAGAGGCTGCTCCTCACCGCAGGGCACAGGCTCGAGGCTGCGGCTTCAGGAGTTGCGACTTGAGGGCTCTAGGTGCCAGCTTAGCAGGTGTGGTGCACCGACTTGGCTGCGCTGCCGCCTGCGGAATCTTCCTGGATCAGGGGTTGAACCCATGTCCCCTGCACTGGGAGGCAAATTCCCAAACACTGGACCACAGGGAAGTCTGGATGGCGCCTTTAATCTTGGGTGTGCTGATTTGACAGTTCCTGGGTCACCTAGGAAGAAGCGTCAAGTTGGTTATGCAATATCCACATTCAGAGCTCAGAGAAACGGCCTGGCTGGAGGAACACATGTGTGTGTCACCTGACTGCGGGTGGGAAGTGATGCTAAGGACCTGGGTGGCATCGCCTGGGACAAGACCATGGAGTGAGAGGAGAAGTCACCAAGTGCTGCTCCCGAGCAGCGCTGCATTGAATGTGCACACAGGAGGCTGACGGCAGAGAAGGAAAAAAATGGCAAAGCTAAGTTCATCTAATCCTTGCCAGCAGCACTTTGAACAGGCAAGTGGTCTTTGAGTTAAACCAAAATTGGGCCTGAGGACTGAGAAATTGTTCAAGGTCTCACAGGCATGAGGCAGTGCTGGCACGATTGAGACACAAGTTCCTCCAACTCCTAAACCTGCGCTTGTGAATAACACGCAATGTTGAGGATGTTTAGGGACCAGCCATGAGCATGAGGACCTGACACGGGAACACCATCTCAGAAGAAGATGCTCTGGCCAAGGTGTTCATCTGATCCCCAGATGAACTAGTGAGTCAGTTCAGTCAGTCAGTTCAGTCGCTCAGTCGTGTCTGACTCTTTGTGACCCCATGAATTGCAGCACGCCAGGCCTCCCTGTCTATCACCATCTCCCGGAGTTCACTCAGACTCATGTCCGTGTCAGTGATGCCATCCAGCCATCTCATCCTCTGTCATCCCCTTCTCTTCCTGCCCCCAGTCCCTCCCAGCATCAGAGTCTTTTCCAATGAGTCAACTCTTCAAATGAGGTGGCCAAAGTACTGGAGTTTCAGCTTCAGGATCATTCCTTCCAAAGAACACCGCTTTCTCTAAACAGCAAGCATCACCAAAATAATACATTATGAGTATTTATGGGCATACAACAGAGGATGGATCCAGAGAAGCCCTGTGTGTGTGTGTGTGTGTGTGTGTGTGTGTGTTGCGAAGATGTTAGGTAAGAAGGTGGAACTAAGTTCTACGTAAGAAAACTGTAATGAGACTGGATGATACGGGATAGAGAACTGGATGAAAACGTGGTGCTAGATGAAAGAGGCTCAGGGCTGAGGCCGTGGATAAAGAAATAGCTTCTAGACTCCCTTTCGTGAGACTCACCATGAGCTGGGTGACCCCTGTGGAATGGAATGGGTGGTATTGAACTTCTGATAATCCGAGGCAGTGATCATCACATTAAGGATGTCAACAAGTCCTTTACATTCTTTCTTAAGTGACACTTTGCATAAGAATTTCAAGGAGAGTATGAGCCCGTGGCTGGAGGTGAAGAGGGCAGTTTTGACAGATGGTAGGCAGAGCGCAGGACTCCGCGCGTGTGAGGCTTCTCTTTCTTTGCCGAGAGACGTTAGACTGGATGAATGAACATCGAGCTGAAGCTGGTGGGACTTTCATAAAAGGGCTCTCTGTGCTCTGTGCATGCTGGCCACGAGGCTCGGGAGGACACTTTCTTGGATCTTCAAGGACCTGGAGCTGCCCATTCACTAAGTCACCCTCTTCCTAAGCTCTGGACACGGAGCAAGGCAGGAGTGTGGCTGGAGCAGAGAGAGCACCCATGTTCTCTGTCCTCTCTGCCAAGGCATGGCCGAGGCTCCCTCTGGCACTGCAAGCACCGAGGGCTTTTGCAAAGCATTGGATAACCAGTAATTACCGCCAAGAGCTGACTTTTCTCTAAACAGTTCTTCCACTGTGAAAAGATCCAGGTGCCCAAGGCTATTTTTTTTTCTGTACACAATTATGCAGTTCTAGAAGTCTCTTAATTTGACTAGTTTGTATTTTCTTAAAGTAGAATGAGCCTGCTCAGTCTTACTTGTATTCTCCCTTTGGTCTTAAAGGTTTTCGTCAGCTCACTGGAAAGGACAGTTCTCCCACTGGACTAATCTTAAAATAGGCTAGTTAGATGCCCATCTCTCAGCGAGGCATCTAACTAGCTGAAATCCTCTCTGGTTTCCTTAGTGCTAGAAATTTGCTCATTTTTTTTTTTGCTGTTTCAATCATAGATGTTCATAGGGAAGACTGGCTGTGAAGATCCATTAAGTATTTTGTGCTTAGGACCCCCAGAGTAGAAGGTGCAGTGGTTTTTAAACCCAGGACCCTGAGTCTCAGCTTTGTCCTTAATTTCCCCCGGAGCCTCACTTATCTTACCTGGATGATGGATTGCTGAGACAGTAGTCCTGGGGCTGTTGTTAGAATAATATGTAAGGCTTAAGAGAATTCAGAGGTTACCATTATAAAATAAATAAGTCATGGGAATGTCCTGTCCAGTATGGTGACCACAGTGAATAATACTGTGGTGTATATTTGAAAGTTGCTAAGAGAGTAGGTCTTAAAAGTTCTTATCACAAGAAAAAAAATTTGTGATAGTGTGTGGTGACGGATGTTAATTAGATTTGCTGTGTTGATCATTTCACGATACAAACAAATATCGAATCATTATGTCAATTACACCTCAGTAAAACATAAAAAAATAGAATTCATGGAGCATTTTCAAAGACTAAATCTCTGGACAAAGTGAGATGTTTAAGCTACTATTGTATTTTTTTGTCTGAATAAAAAATTAATACGTGAGAGAGAAATATGTTTGTGAAAAGCCCTAGAAAGTGGAGGTAGAATTGTAATAAGGTTCTTTGCAAGAGCCAAAAGGAAGTCACACAGTGAGTCTCAGTAAGATAGGGCCGGCTGGCGAAGAGATAGTGGATCTTTGCTCTCTGCTGGACTCAGATCTACTGTGGGAGGTGAGATGGGGCTTCCCTGGTAGCTCAGCTGGTACAGAATCCACCTGCAAAGAAGACCCTGGTTCAATTCTCAGAAAGTCCCCTGAAGAAGGGAGAGGCTACCCACTCCAATATTCTTGGGCTTCCCTGGTGGCTCAGATGGTAATCCGCCTGCAATGGGGGAAACCTTGGTTCGATCCTTGAGTCAGGAAGATCCCCTGGAGGAGGGCACGGCAACCCACTCTAGTATTCGTGCCTGGAGAATCCCAAGGACAGAGGAGCCTGGCAGGCTACAGTCCATGGAGCCGCAAAGAGTCGGACAGGACTGAGCAAATAAGCCCAGCCCAGCACAGAGGTGAGACGATTATCGTCTGCTGGCTAGAGCAGAAACAGAAACGCCACTTGTTCGTTAAACGAATATTCAAAAGAAAATATGAGAAGGAGATCCTGGAGACGAGCAGGTTATGAAAGTTGGACTTCGATTGTTTTCTGCCTGCTCCGTAGCAACTTCCAGCTGAGAGAAAGGGACTTGGCGTCAGAAAAGCCACATTTACAAATGCCACAACTTTCCTAAGGTCTTGGCTTGCTCCAGAGACATTCTTTCTAATGCTCCCAGAAACCGAGTCAGTGGTGTCCCAAGGACAGTTACAAATGGCATCTGTCATGGAGAGTTAGAGGCAGGCAATTTATTGCATCCAATTCAAAGGTTGTGAAGGAGTCCCTCAGCTTTGGGTGCCTTCCACAATCTTTTAGGTAAGTTGAACACATCCTTTGGTTCTAAGGAAAACAGCTCGTAAAATGTTTGGGAGCTCTTGGGACATCAAACAGCTCTTAGAAGAGTGCATTTTAACGGTTTACTTGTAAAAGAATCAGTTAAAGAAGCAGAAACATATGGTTTGAATTGCTCTGAATAATACGAGGTATTTTTGTAGGCGTCTTTTTTTTTTTTTTTCCTGAGGGGCTCACATCTTTGGGTGCTTATCCTAAAAATACTCAAAATAACCCTTAGATATACTGACAAGAGGAGAGGACAGCAGTCCTGTACTACTTGCTTCTTTTTGGACTTGGTGCCTGGGTTCTAGCAGACCCTGGGCTCATCAAGAGATGTCAGGGAGGAAAGGGGCGAGAACATCGGTGGAGTCATGTGTAATTAGGATACAGTGGTAGCTGGCCCAAGAATTCAGGTTTAAAAGTTTACAAACTCCAAGCAGATGACATGAAAGCTTGAACTGGGTCCTTACAGTTTAAAATGGAGGGTTGACTGGGGTGAGCAACTTGAAACTTGTAAAGCTCTTGCTTGCCCTGGGGGCTTCCCAGGCGGCGCTAGTGGTAAAGAACACATTCGCCAAGCAGGGGATGAGAGAGACATGGGTTCGATCCATGGATCTGGAAGATCCCTGGAGGAAGGCATGGCAAGTGACTCCAGTATTCTTGTCTGGAGAATCCCATGGACAGAGGAGCTTGGCGGGCTATGTGTTGCAAACAGTTGGATGCGACTTGCCCCAGAGCTTTCAGATTAAATGGAGACAGTATGCTCATCACACAAAGAGGCCTGTGGGGAGCACCTGTCACCAGACTCAGCCCCTGTTTCTGCCTGGCTTCCTGGCCGTGGCTTAGAACATGAGAGAGAGAGACTTCCTCCAATGTCGGATGGGTAGAAAGGAGTGGTACCTACTACAGGTCCTGGGCACCTGTTAATCTGCACCTGAGTGCAGGGGCTGGACAAGACTGTAAGACATGAGCGAGGATAGACCTGGGTCAGGTTCATACATGGCCTATGACATCACTTCGTCTTGTGAGATTTCTCAAGTGTGAGACAGAGGCAACAGTGACTATTTCACTGAGTTGTGAGGATGCAATATTAAGGCTGCATTAATCATTATGAGTGAGTTTCCCTCTATTAGATAATAATTAAACAAGTCGTTATTGGGGGCGTATTTTTGGTTTGCCCTGGGGACATGGTGAGTCATTGCAGACATGGTTTCTCTCTCTCCGCTTGCAACTTGGAATCCAGTGGGAGAAACTGACATCACCGAAATAACCACATAATCAGAGAAAATAGTGTGCCAGGTCAGGGAGAGACTGAGTCTGTGTGTGGGCTTCCCAGATGGCACCAGCGGTAAAGAACCCGCACACCAATGCAGGAGGCGTAGAAGATGCAGGCTCGACCTCTGGGCAAGAAGACTCCTTCAAGCAGGAAACGGCAACCCACTCCAGTGCTCTTGCCTGGAGAATCCCACGGACAGACGAGCATGGTGGGCAAGAGTCCATAGGTTCGCAAGGAGTCAGACACAATTGAAGCGATTGAGAACTCACGCATGTGGATAATCAGAGGATTAAGCCCCATGGAGAACTGAGGACAAAGGAGAGTGAATCCAGACATGGAGGAGCCGAAGGAGCCAAGGACGTGAGGGCAGCCTCACTGGCTCCTGATCGCATGCTTGACCCAGGAGCATCTACAGACTCCTGATCGCATGTCTGACCCAGGAGCATCTACGGGGGCTCTGCGCTGCCCTGCCTCTGTTCTCAGTTCCTCGGTCCAGTGTTTCCACTGACCACTCACTGCAGTGGTCACGTATGTCTCACCCCAATTCCAGGGGGCTTCTGAGGACTCGGTTCAGATCAGATCCCCACTCTCCGGCTTCGCTGTGAGTATCTGTCCAGATCTCACATTTCTCTGCCTGGCTGCATCTGGTGCTGCAAGTCCTGGCCAGCGCTTTGTTTGTCTTGGTCCCTACTGCTAAGACCACACCCCTGGCGTCATGTGGGGCCCTGTCCCCTCCCCTCTCTTCACCAGGAGGAGACCCAGCACTCTGATTCTCGTTTGGGCAAAATCTTTGTTTGCATGCAACAGAAACTGACCCTGGCTGATTACACCAAGAAAAGGGATTTGTGGAAAGGCTGCTGGATAATTTGAAGTACCGCTAGAAAGACTATGAAACAGTGTCTAGATACTGATCAAGCACCAGGGAAGCTAGGCGTCAGGCAGGACATTGGCCAAAATCAAAGGGTTGGTTTGGTGTAACTTCTGTGGCCATACCTGCCCCCTCTAAGGGCCCCACTGGCCCTGCAGCCTCAGGAACACTGGCCATGCTCGCAGGGGCTGAACTCCACTGCTGTTGCCCAGAGGAACTCAGCCTTGTTGGCACTGGGCCGAGCTGGGAAAGCACATGGGAAAGTATCAGAGCTTTACGCTTTCAGAATAGGAAGCAGATGCTGTTGACTGTGGAGAAGGCAATGGCAACCCATTCCAGGGTTCTTGCCTGGAGAATCCCAGGGATGGCGGAGCCTGGTGGGCTGCCGTCTATGGGGTCGCACAGAGTCAGACACGACTGAAGCTGCTTAGCAGCAGCAGCAGCTGTTGACTGACTGAGTCTTAGTTCCAAAAGCACAGAGAGAAGACAAGTAAAGGGCTCTTTCTGACTCAGTTCTGAGTTGCCCTAAAATGGACAGGGCTTAGAGATTACTCGGTGATAAAGAGTGAACTGGGGCTGAGGGGGGTGGGGGTAGGGAGGAGAATGACGCCTGACTTTGGCTACGATCATGGACTGAGGATGCTGGTGTTTACTCAGATGGACATGAAGAAGACCAGGTTCAAGGCAGTCATGGATCTGAGATACCAGTAGGAGATTGGATTTGTATCCTGCTTAGTGCGTAGTCTAATAGATGCTGGATCAATACTTGCCAAATGAATATAATGACCTGAAGGCTGTTTGGAAGATGGAGACTACAGTTAATGAATAGCCATGCGTTCATGCAGGCTAGAGTCAAGAGATGTTTCTTCCTTACCATTTCCATCAGCACAGTGGCCCCATTTGAGGGAGACTGCTCAGCAGAGTTCACGCCGCAGCACCTCGCAGGCCCCAGCTGGGGGCCAGGCTTCTCCCTGGAGCTTCCCGAGGCCGCCGTCCGGCTCTTAGTGTCAAGCAGAGACCGGATCCGGGGTCTCCGTCAGCTTCTCTTTTCCGGAGTGAATGCTTGGTCGTCACGTTCCTGCTCCTCCTTCTGTGGGTACTTTCCAGGTTTCCCACAGGAGGAAAGCTAACAGGAAAGGAGCAGCTGATGGAGCTTCTTGGGAGCAGAGCAGGTTAGAAGAGCACTATATTTCCTTGAAGTTTTCTGCCTTAGTTTAAAAAGTCATGTAAATGCATTTTTTTTCTACCCTGTAAGATCTATTTGTTTTAATGTGAAAGCCCAAGGCTTTACATTTTTTTGAACCACTGAGGAAAATCAACATTCCAGCTCCAGGGTGAGAAGGGAGTCTGAAAGCATTTCTCCTTTTAACTTTCCTGCAAGGACCAGCTCTTATGAGTCTCCACGTTTTCATGTCCTGTGATGTCCTATATTCATGACTGTCCAGGTGGACTTCTGTTTATGAGGCTGTTAAATTTAGACAAGAGCCAAGGGGTAGACTTATATGGCCACAAGTGTCATAACTTAAAGGGAACTTAGTGGTTTCTTGGATCTAGGAGATTGAAGATGCCAGCATTCTGATCTTCTGGGTCCAAATTGGGTGGACTTCAGGAATTAGCAGACTCCTTGCCTTAAGCCGTAGAATCCTTCCCAACACAGTGTTCCAGGGAGCTATGGCCCTGTGTATAAAATTGGCATGGGAATTAAAATCTACTCATCATCCTCCAAATGGTCAAACCCTCCCCATTTAACTGAGAAGGATATTGAGGCTCAGGAAGCCTTGGATTTACAAGGGCTTCTTGTAGCAGGGTCTGGATTGGAGCCTGGTTATCTGAGGTCCAGTTTAGTCTACTCTGAACTGTATGCTTCAAGGAAGGGGCCCTTCTACTGGTCCCTGGGGCAGGGATAGCTCTTTCCTACTTGTCAATGCCCCTTAAGTGAATTGGACTTAAACACAGTCCTGTGTTTAAAATTCAAATTGAAGTGATTTAAAACTCTTGCTGAAGCTCTGAAGACATGAAACAACTATAAATGGCCCAATAAACTGAAAGAATAAACTGTCCACTAAGGATAAGGAGAGGAGACTTCATGCTACCTTGTAATATCCGCTAGCGTTTCTCAAGACTTTCCCTTCTTCACCACAGATGAAATCTAGATGTGCTCCCATAGTTGAGATTCAAGGAGGCAACATGGTAGAAAGAACATTAACTTTAGAGAAAGACGCATCTGGTCTGTATCCCTATTCTACGTTTATAAGCTGAGTGACCTTGGACTGGGCTTCCCTGGGGGCTCAGTGGTAAAGAATCTGCCGGCCAGTGCAGGAGATGTGGGTTTGATCCCTGGGTTGGGAAAAATCCCCTGGAAAAAGAAATGGCAACCCACTCCAGTATTCTTGCCTGGGAAATCCCGTGGATAGAGGAGACTAGCAGCCTCTAGTCCCTCCTGTCGCAAAGAGTCAAGCACAACTTAGCAACTGAAGAACCACGATCTTGGATCTTAAAGTCACTTAACCTCTCTGAACTGAGTATTCATCATCTGTAAAATGGAAATAACACCTGCCTCAGAGAAATTGCAGGATCATTAAACGAAATAATATTTTAAATGCCTAGTATATGAAGGACCTTTAACTGTAAAGAGTTTGTCTCATTCCTTTTTTAAGGGAAACAGTTTCCCTAAGACACTAGGGCTTAGCTCTAAAAGAGCCTGCACATTCTAAGTCACCTAAGGGGGTATTCCTGGGCGCCCACAAACTGTGATAATGAGTCAAGACATGCTAGAGATAATGGGATAAGACAAAATGAGTGGCAAATTTTGAATTGGAATGGGTCAAAGGGGAAAGTGATCTGAAACAAATGTGTAGGTGGAACTAAATGTGGAATATAACGCCGTCGAGCAGAGGCCTAGACAGTTGCCACGGGCCCCGGGTGCTGGCCGGCTTCCGCCGACGGGAGATGCAGTGTCTCGCTTTCTCTCTTTTTTTTGGCCACACTGTGCAGTGTGCGATTTTAGTTTCCTGACCGGGGACCGGAGATGGGGCCCACGTCCCCTGCTGTGGAAGTGTGGAGTCTTAGCCACTGGACCACTTAGCCACTTGGCCGGGAAGTTCCTGTTCAGCGCCTCATCCACATAAGCCCGGGGGGTTCTCCAGGCTCTGCTGAGATGAGCCCCGCACTCAGGGGCCCACTCCTGGTCTTTTGAACATTGACAGGGAAAGACAAAGCTGGGGGACAGGAAAGCGGCCTCAGGGACTGGGCCAAGAGCTAAACTGTGGCGTGAGAGCAAACGTGGGCTCGCTCCCCAGGCCAGATAGCCACGCGCCAGGGCGCCCGGCCTTCGCACAGGAGCGAGCGAGACCTGAGGACAGGAGCAGGCCTGTGCCGCTTTATACTGCCCACAGCGTATTTCTGGTTTTTAACAAGTTCTCGGTGAAAATGCTACTCAAATCCATGGTACAACCAAACAAAGGAAAGGGTCTGCTATCAAAAAAATTAAATGGATGTCCCATATGCAGTGGGGTTTGAGTGTCTGAGGACTGCGCTGGAGTTAGATGAAGGCTCCGAGGAGAAGGAAGATTCAGGACACAGGGTACAGAGGGGCAGCTTCTGGCCACTGTCATCAGCAAGACTTCCGGCTCTGGAGCGTGTCTCCCTCGTGCTGTTTAGAGCTCGGGGTTGGATTTTAAAGAAAAGGCCGTTTCCTCACAATTTCTCCCCAGTGTTGGCTTCACACTCCTTTGGGTCTTTGTTTTTATTAATTTTACAAGAAAATTTATTTCTTATAAAGTGATAATTGGGTTTACTACTTTGCCACCTGAGAAAAGTAGGATTCTTATCTCACAACTTACATTTATATTTCAGATAGACTAAAATAATTGTTTCTAAAAGCACATTTGAATCAAATATGTAGAAAATAAATTCCACAGATTATCTGAGCAGAAACCACAAATGAAAAAAATGATAAATATGACTGCATAAAAAGTGAAATTTCTATAGAAGTCAGTCTACCATACATGCAGTTTAGAAACAAAGAACACGCCTAGAGGAAAAATACAATATACAAGAGACACAGTGAGCTGCATTTAAAATGGGTGACCAACAACAGCCTATTGTACAGCGCACGGAAATCTGCTAAATGTTATGTGGCAGACTGGATGGGAGGGGGTCCTGGGGAGAATGGATCCATGTGCCTATGCGAATGCTGAGTCCCTGCCGTTGCTCACCTGAAACCATCACAGCTCTGTTAATTAACTGTAGCCCAACTGAAGATTAAATTAAAAGTTCAAAAAGGAAAAAAAAGGAACACGGTGTATTACTAGGCAGGCCTTAAAGCAGAGTGCTCAGGGTGAGCTGAGCAGACCCACCTGGGTTTGATGCCTCGTCACTGGCTGTCATCATCTCTGTGCCCCAGTATACCATCTGTATAACGGGATTAATAATCCTCAAAGACTTCTTGGCAGAATGAGAATCAGCATGCAAAATTCTTAGAAAAGTTCCTGGCATGTAGTAAATGCTACATAGCATTAACTAATCTTATCATAATTACCACTGTTATTCTCAACATGGGGCTATAAATTAATGTAAACTTTCTGAAAAATAATTGATTATATATATATTTATTTATTTAAGTATGCATGTGCTTCAGTTCGTCAATTATTTATTTATATGATTATATAGTATATTTGATTATTTATATATACAAATGTATATACATACAAATATATAGTTTTAAATGCATATGTACTTTAGCTTATCAATTTTCTATTATCTTAGCCAAACATATATGTGCAAAGATTCCATCCCTGTATTATCAGAGTAGCAAAATATTTGCAAACAAGTTAAATATTTAACAAGAAGAGAATCTTTGCATGAATAACAGAAGCCAGGTCAGTTTGATGAACTGTTATGTATCAATCAAAATAATTCAGACTGAAGTATTATATATTGACATTTGGCTATCTACATGTCTCTCTATGAAATAAAAACACATTTATTTTGAATCCATCTACATCCGGAATGAAAAACAGAAATACGTTCAGATATTATCTCTGCCTGGGGACTGTCGTGGTGATTTTCATGTTTGTATTTCTCATTTATTTTCTGAATTTTTAACCATAAGTGCATTCAAATGAAAATAGCTTTATTATTTTTAATTATAGCTGTTTTGTAACAAATAGTCTGAGATCTCAAATAATTGAGAGCACCAAAATAAGTGGAGTTATTTGCAGTTTTAGTAGACATGCTTATGGAATTTTGTTTCCAGTTTGTTTTCATTGTTCACTACTTATATGCATGAGTGAGATATACTTACAAACAAACCCATACATATATCTATAGCATAACAAGTTCAATATTCTCAGGTTTTTGAAAATTATTTTTCTCTCACATCAGAATATAACAAGCATCATTCTCTTTGAATAAATATAGACCTAATTCATCATTAGAGTTGGTGAAAATTTAATCATATGGATATGAAAGTATTATTCATGTGTATCAAGTTTCTAGGTTCCTAGAAACAGAAATAATACACTAAAAATAAATGGGATGTTTAAGACTCTTGGTGGATATTTCAGGTTACTTTCCAGAAAGATTGTACCAATTTATAACAGAGCTGGCAAGGTTTAGAACTATCTTAAGGTAACTTCATTTAAATTTTTGTTAATTTGGTTGTTGAAAATATTGTCTCTTTGGTCTTAATTGGCACCCAGAGGAAAATTTCACTTCAAAGCCTGACATGAAGGAACAGTGGAGACTTTTCTGAAAAGTAAAAACTTTACTAAATCAAATGACAAACATTTCAAGCCTTCATATGTGTAGACAATTTCTAAATGTCAAGAAAAATGGAGATCTGAACTAATATAGCTTGTGAGTATATAAGAAACAGATTTTGTAAGTGATGTCCAATTCTAGTGGAGAGTCATGTTTTATCTCTCATCTCTATTTGTGGCATCTATTGCCAGCTGGAAATGAGCTACAAATATTCAATTAGAATAATTTTTTGGCACTACTTTTTCTTTTTATTTTGCATTCCCCAAGTATTTACTTCTGATTACATTCTTACTTTGTAAAATATCTCTCTTATCTTTACATATTCATTTATACATATTGATTTTGCAACCACAACTAGACAAAATATTTGTGTTTTTCACTTTTATGAAAGTCTGTTGAGTTAGTCAAACTTAATGCACGTTGAAGGGAAACAGAGGTGAATTGTGTGCAAATGGCATGTATGTGCAGCAGCATGTGTACGCTTGGAGTGGATGCATAGAGCAGAATAAGGCCAAAAGGGAAAAGAAAACATCGGGGATGTTCCCAGTATCTCTGGAACTGCATCCCGTTGTGAGGACCTAGATTTGCAGTGTGGCCATCATAGCTCCAGGGAGCTGATCAGTGCTTACAGCACTAGATTGGAGAAGACTCTTGAGAGTCCCTTGGACTGCAAGGAGAGCCAACCCTGTCTCTTATACACATCTAGATGTGTATAAGAGACAGNGATTTGCAGTGTGGCCATCATAGCTCCAGGGAGCTGATCAGTGCTTACAGCACTAGATTGGAGAAGACTCTTGAGAGTCCCTTGGACTGCAAGGAGAGCCAACCAGTCCATCCTAAAGGAAATCAGTCCTAAATATTCACTGGAAGGACTGATGCTGAAGCTGAAGCTCCAAAACTTCAGCCACGTGATGCAAAGAGCTGACTCATTGGAAAAGACCCTGATGCTGGGAAAGATTGAAGGCAG
Source organism: Cephalophus harveyi (assembly GCA_006410635.1). NCBI lineage: Eukaryota > Metazoa > Chordata > Mammalia > Artiodactyla > Bovidae > Cephalophus > Cephalophus harveyi. The sequence continues at coordinate 71,142 of SJYT01016880.1, forward strand.
GAGAAAGGGCTAACAGATGAGATGGTTGGATGGCATCACCACTCAATGGACATGAGTTAGAGTAAACTCCGGGAGTTGGTGATGGACAGGGAAGCCTGGCGTGCTGCATTCCATGGAGTCACAAAGAGTTGGACATGACTAAGCAACTGAACTGAACTGGGGTAGGCAGACAAATTGTTTTCTTCCTAAAGTTAAAGCTTAGAAGAGTCAATGGCCTGCCTCCAAGGCTGTTAGCCAGAGATAGGAGGGACCCAGCTGCCCATGATCTTGCCCTTCCAAACTGCTGCCTCGCCCTCTTTGTTGTTCCATTGCTCAGTCGTGTCTGACTCTTCGCAAGCCCATGGACTGCAGCATGCCAGGTTTTCCCATCCTTCACCCTCTCCTAGAGCTTGCTCAAACTCATGTGCATTGAGTCGGTGATGTCATCCATCCATCTCCTCCTCTGTTGTCCCCTTTTCCTCATGCCTTCAATCTTTTTTAGCATCAGGATCTTTTCAAATAAATCAGCTCTTTGCATCAGGTGGCCAAAGTTTTGGAGCTTCCACTTCAGCATCAGTTCTTCCAGTGAATATTCAGGACTGATTTCCTTTAGGATTTACTGGTTTGATCTTGCAGTCCAAGGGATATTCAAGAGTATTCTCCAACACCACAGTTCAAAAGCATCAGTTCTTTGCTGCTCAGCTTTCTTTATGGAAAGAAAGGTTTTTGGGTGGGAATCAAATCTCACATTCACACACGACTACTGGAAAAACCATAGCTTTGACTAGATGGAACTTTATTGGCAAAGTAATGTCTCTGTTTTTTAATATGCGTCTATGTTGGTCATAGCTTTTCTTCCAAGGAGCAAGCATCTTAATTTCATGGCTGCAGTCACCATCTGCAGTGATTTTGAAGCCCAAGAAAATAAAGTTTTCCACTGTTTTCATCGTTTCCCAATCTATTTGCCATGAAGTGATGGGACCGGATGCCATGATATTAGTTTTTTGAATGTTGAGTTTTAAGCCAGCTTTTTCACTCTCCTCTTTCACTTCATTAAGAGGCTCTTTAGTTCTTCACTTTCTGCCATAAGGGTGGTGTCACCTGCATATCTGAAGTTACTGATATTTCTCCTGGAAATCTTGATTCCAGCTTGTGCTTCATCCAGCCCAGCATTTCTCATGATGTACTCTCCATATAAGTTAAATAAGCAGTGTGACAATATACAGCCTTGACATACTCCTTTCCCAATTTGGAACCAGTCTGTTGTTCATGTCTGGTTCTAACTGTTGCTTCTTAACATGAATACAGGTTTTTCAAGAGGCAAGTAAGGTGGTCTGGTATTCCTATCTCTTTCAGAATTTTCGACAGGTTATTGTGATCCACATAGTCAAAGGCTTTGGCATAGTCAATGAAGCAGAAGTAGATGTTTTTTCTGGAATTCTCTTGCTTTTTCTATGAGCCAACAGATGTTGGCAATTTGATGTCTGGTTCCTCTGCCTTTGCTAAATCCAGCTTGAACGTCTGGAAGTTCTCGGTTCATGTACTGTTGAAGCCTGGCTTGGAGAATTTTGAGCATTGCCTTGCTAGCGTGTGAGACGAGTGCAGTGGTGCAGTAGCTTGATCATTCTTTGGCTTTGCCTTTCTCAGTTTCAGTTCCTCTTCCTTCTGTTCCCCAAACCTAAAGCACTGATGAAATCTGGCAGGGATGAGCCAGGAAAGGTGAGTCTGGTCCCACCCTCTCAGTCAGCTGTCTCATTCGAACACTCTCCCTGCATCCCCTCTGGTGCCTCCTTGTGACTTGTGGCCCTTCTGGCCCTAGTTCCCCTGCCTCTCCCCGCTGTGAGGAGTCCAGAGCTCTGAGCACTATCCGTGGGTGCTCTGTGCTATTTCCCCCGCTGCTGAGCTTACTTGCTCATCCTCATGATCTGCTCTCTTTGTCTTCTTGTAGCAAGCCTCCCACCATGCTTACCATTGAAGTGAAGTCGCTCAGTCGTGTCCAACTCTTTGCGACCCCATGGACTGTAGCTACCAGGCTCTTCTGTCCATGGGATTTTCCAGGCAATAGTACTGGAGTGGATTGTCATTTCCTTCTCCAGGGGATCTTCCCGACCAGGGATTGAACCCAGGTCTCCCGCATTGTAGACAGACGCTTTACCATCTGAGCCACCAGGGAAGTCCATGCTTACCTTTGGGTCAGGTTAATCAGATCTAGGTATGGAGAGAGTTACCCAAAGGCCCATAAGTACCAGCCTCAGACAGATTGGTGGACTCTGAAAAAAAAAAAATCCATTATTTGGAGGCAGTTTTGGTGGAAGATGTCAATCACAGAAATACCCTTTCTGTGGTTCCGCTCATGCCAGGAGCCAGTGTGAGGAATCCCACCCATGACAAGGTCATGCTGAGAGGGCTGATGGGCAAGGCGAGTCAGGCCTCAGGGTTCCCCCTGGAATTTCCTGAGCATGTGCTGCAAAAGCCAGAATCTGCCTGCCTTATTGTACTGTGCTTTTCCACTCTTCTGACAAACTCTGGAAAAAGTTAACTCAGGGCTTTAGTCTTCTGCATTTGAAAAGGATGTTTCAGTTCAAACCCCCTCTGATAACTCTCTAGCTTGCCTAAGAGGTTCCCCCAGACTTTTTACAGCTTGTGAATTGTTTACAGTCTTCCAACTATGAGAGGCACAGGAAGTTTAAAACATCCTAGGAATGCAGGGGCTTCCGTGGTGTCAAGATCATTAAAATAAAACTGATTAAGCGTTTCATTGTTGAGCCAATACTTGCTGCCAAATTTTCATATCTTTTATTTGTTGATATAGTTGGTATATAGAAAAAACAAGAAAGCAACATTAGATCTTTGAGTTAAGTACCTTCTTTGTTATAACCCACTGCGCCTTTGTTCTATAGAGATGTAACTTTAGTGCTTTAAGGAGACGCAGATTAAAGAAAAACACTTCAGGGGAAACGAGATTAACATTCATTAAGGAAGAGAGCCAAAAAGTGTTAACAAGCTTCTTGGCCAGAAGATAATGTAAATCACCTGAGACCTTTTGTATACAAAAAGATATATAGAAAGGGTCAGGACTGCTGCCCCTGCATGACTCTGTATATTTCATTATGTAAAACTTAGGGTATATAAACACCTTTTAAAATTAAAGTTATGGGGGTTTTTGCACAAGCCTGGCCTCCCTTATGTCGATTCTTTCTCTTGCTCCCTCTCCCTCCCTCTCCTTTTCAGGCTGATCCCTTGGAACGCAGAGGCTCACCGAGTCTATTTACTTGCCTGGGCTTCTGAGACCCATGCAAGAGGGAGCCCAAGGCGGGGCACCCTCCGCTATTCAAGCGAGCGCCTGTGGCCCAACGTAGACCGTGCAAGTTCCTTGTCTGGAACTTTATTGGTTTTCCACATAAACCAAGTTAATCAGCCTCTTTTATCCACTCATTTTCCTACTACACTATTTTTTCCTAATCTAATCTTATATTTCTAATTAAATAAATCTCTCCTTGCCAAATCTGTCCACCCTTCGAATTACCCTAGATCCACCAGGGCTGGACCCCGGCATGCTCAGTTGAGTAGTATCTGTTCCGATGTTTTCCAGCCTCACTGATGGGCAAAATGTTTCCTGGTTTTCATCTTAGCTGCCAGCTGGGCACCATAAACAAGAAACTATTTGACCAAAGAGCAAAGTTTCCCTTGTTCTCAGTAGCCTTGATTCCCACCCCAAAATCTTATATCTGGAGAAATGACTCCTCAGGTTAGCCCAGAATTCCTCTTTTGTTGGGAGACCAGCTTGTATAAAAGGGTTTAACAGCAAATGATGTCGTCATGTTCTGTTTGCAATGGACATGTCCAATTACCCTAACTTTGGAGGACTTCAGAGCAAGTTGCTGCTTCAGATCCTTCAGAGCCCTGGACCCTGGAACAAACTTGTCTCGAAGTCTATTGGCCTCCCCATCCTCTACCTTCTCTGATGTGCTGTGAGCTGGTCCAGGATCTTATGTTGGCTCGCACTTATAAACTTACCCAAAGCACTCAAGATGTCCTTTTTTCCTCATAAGCATAGATGCTTTGTTATGCCCAAGTCGCAAAATCTCCCAGTGACCACCAGGGAGCTGATATGCAAAAGCAAGAGAGTTTTTATTACCAAGCTCAAGCTGGGGCTCCCACCAATACCGATGCAGCATCTATAGGGAGGAGCCCTGGGTTTTGGATTACATTGCTTATATAGGGAGTATACATGGAAAAAAAGGATTTCTAGGTAGNTTACCAAGCTCAAGCTGGGGCTCCCACCAATACCGATGCAGCATCTATAGGGAGGAGCCCTGGGTTTTGGATTACATTGCTTATATAGGGAGTATACATGGAAAAAAAGGATTTCTAGGTAGGGGAACGTCTGATTGGTCACTTTCTTTCAAAGGGTTGTGTGTTGGTTCTTGATTGGTCCCTATTGTCTAGGTAGACCACAACTTTCTGAGCGTTAAGTCAGGAGATTTTGGTATGGGGTCCGATTGGCTCGTGGGCAGTGGGGTGAGGTCAGGGGATTTCCAAAGTCTCTTGGATTTCCAAAGGCTCTTTTCCCAGAACCTTACAAAATGGAGTTTTTCTGTTAACAAAATGGAGTAGCTTAGATTCTTCAGCTTTCTGAGTTCTGAGGTGAAATATAGAAGATCTCCAGACAAAACCTTTGCCACTAGAGGTTGGGGTGGCTACTCAACAACACTCGGTGAGTGGAAGGATTTGAGGAAGAGTTAATGAAAATGTTCAGAATTGATTGTCCATCAGTGATCAACTCACTGGAAACATGTGATTATTGAATTGTTTTTGAAAAATACTCAGGGCCCAAATTTGAGCTCTTTAGTGTTGTAAGGGATTAGATACAGTCTCCAAGAAATTCTGCAGTGTCTCCAGGAAGCCAAGTGCCATGTGAGCCGGATCCCTCACCAATTCTGGTCTTTCATTCAAGGTGCAGCACAGTGTGCAGCCGTGGATTGAAACACACTAGTAACAAACCCACCGAGACTATCTTCGGACAGTAAGTAAATGTGGACTTGATCTGGGTATTAGTTGGTGTGAAGGAATTATTATTAACTCTGCTAAGTTGGAAATATGGATTTGGTTTTGTAGAAAAATGCTTACAGAATGTGTTTACAGATTCATATGAAATTCTGTAGGGATGGAATATCAAATTGTCTGTAATTTACAGTAAAAGGAGTTACTTTAGAAAAGAAAACGGTTCTAATCATGTTTGAAATATGTATTTTGGGGCCAATAGACCTGGATTGCTTTTTTTTAAGAGAGAATATAAGCTACAATTGAGCCCGTGTTTTTCCAGATCTCAGGGAAGTAACATGCTTTTCCTACCTTCCTAATAGTCTAGGGAGAGAGCATGAAAGTCTGGGGAAAGAAGACTCTCCCGAGAAAAGACAAGGTAAAACACTGTGGTTATCAGAGCTGGAAGCCACCTAGACGGGGCAGAGGTTGGGAAAGGAGTGCAAGTGTGAGGGACTCCTACTCCGGGAGCTCATCTCTTTTTTAAAATTTATTTTTTAATTGGAGGAAAATTGCTTTACCATGTTGTGTTGGTTTCTGCCATCAGTTCAGTTCAGTTGCTCAGTCGTATCTGACTCTTTGTGACCCCATGAATTGCAGCACGCCAGGCTTCCCTATCCATCATGAACTCCTGGAGTTCACTCAGACTCATGTCCATCGAGTCGGTGATGCCATCAAGCCATCTCATCCTCTGTCGTCCCCTTCTCCTCCTGCCCCTAGTCCCTCCCAGCATCAGGGTCTTTTCCAATGAGTCAACTCTTCGCATGAGGTGGCCAACATACTGGAGTCTAAGCCTCAGCATCAGTCCTTCCAAAGAACACCCAGGACTGATCTCCTTTAGGATGGACTGGTTGGATCTCCTTGCAGTCCAAGGGACTCTCAAGAGTCTTCTCCAACACCACAGTTCAAAAGCATCAATTCTTTGGTGCTCAGCTTTCTTCACAGTCCAACTCTCACATCCATACATGACCACAGGAAAAACCATAGCCTTGACTAGATGGACCTTTGTTGACAAAGTCTCTGCTTTTGAATATGCTGCCCGGTTGGTCATAACTTTCCTTCCAAGGAGTAAGCGTCTTCTAATTTCATGGCTGCAATCACCATCTGCAGTGATTTTGGAGCCCCAAAAATAAAGTCTGACACTGTTTCCACTGTTTCCCCATCTATTTCCCATGAAGTGATGGGACTGGATGCCATGCTCTTAGTTTCCTGAATATTGAGTTTTAAGCCAACTTTTTCAGTTTTTTTGGAACTCTCTTGCTTTTTCTATGATCCAATGGATGTTGGCAATTTGATCTCTGGTTCCTTTGCCTTTTCTAAATCAACTTGAACACCTGAAAGCTCACAGTTCAGGTATTGTTGAAGCCTGGCTTAGAGAATTTTGAGCATTACTTTACTACTATGTGAGATGAGTACAATTGTGTAGTAGTTTGAACATTCTGTGGCATTGCCTTTCTTTGGGATGAAAACTGACCTTTTCCAGTCCTGTGGCTACTGCTGAGTTTTCCAAATTTGCTGGCATACTGAATGCAGAACTTTCACAGCATCATCTTTTAGGATTTGAAATAGCTCTACTGGAATTCCATCACCTCCACTAGCTTTGTTTGTAGTGATGTTTCCGAAGGCCCACTTGACTTCACATTCCAGGATGTCTGGCTCTAGGTGAGTGATCACACCATTGGGATCATGTGGGTCACGAAGATCTTTTTTGTATAGTTCTTCTGTGTATTCTTGCCACCTCTTCTTAATATCTTCTGCTTCTGTTACGTTCACACCATTTCTGTCCTTTATTGAGCCCATCCTTGCATGAAATGTTCCCTTGATATCTCTAATTTTCTTGACGAGATCTCTAGTCTTTCCCATTCTGTTGTTTTCCTCTATTTCTTTGCACTGATCATTGAGGAAGGCTTTCTTATCTTTCCGTGCTATTCTTTGGAACTCTGCATTCAGATGCTTATATCTTTCCTTTTCTCCTTTGCTTTTCACTTCTCTTCTTTTCACAGCTATTTGTAAGGTCTCCTCAGACAGCCAGTTTGCTTTTTCGCATTTCTTTTTCTTGGGGATGGTCTTGATCTCTGTCCTGTACAATGTCACGAACCTCCGTCCACAGTTCATCAGGCACTCTGTTTATCAGATTTAGTCTCTTAAATCTATTTCTCACTTCCATTGTATAATCATAAAGGATTTGATTTAGGTCATACCTGAATGGTCTAGTGGTTTTTCCTACTTACTTCAATTTAAGTCTGAATTTGGCAATAAGGAGTTCATGATCTGAGCCACAGTCAGCTTCCAGTCTTGTTTTTGCTGACTGTATAGAGCTTCTCCATCTTTGGCTGCAAAGAATATAATCAATCTGATTTCGGTGTTGACCATCTGGTGATGTCCATGTGTAGAGTCTTCTCTTGTGTTGTTGGAAGAGGGTGTTTGCTATGACCAGTGTGTTCTCTTGGCAAAACTCTATTAGCCTTTGCCTTGCCTCATTTTGTACTCCAAGGCCAATCTTGCCTGTTACTCCAGGTGTTCCTTGACTTCCTCCTTTTGCATTCCAGTCCCTTATGATGAAAGGATATCTTTTGGGGGGTGTTAGTTCTAAAAGTTCTTATAGGTCTTTATAGAATCGTTGCAGCTTCTTCAGCATTACTGGTCAGGGCATAGACTTGGATTACCATGGTACTGAATGGTTTGCCTTGGAAACGAACAGATCATTATGTGTTTTTTTTTTTTTTTTTTTTACTATGATGGCTACTCCATTTCTTCTAAGGGATTCTTGCCCACAGTAGTAGATATGATGGTTATCTGAGTTAAATTCACCCATTCCAGTCCATTTTAGTTCACTGATTCCTAAAATGTCAGCGTTCACTCTTGCCATCTCTTGTTTGACCACTTCCAATTTTTTTGATTCATGGGCCTACCATTCCAGGTTCCTATGCAGTATTGCACGGGGAAGCCTGGTGGGCTGTCGTCTATGGGGTCGCACAGAGTTGGACACGACTGAAGCGACTTAGCAGCAGCAGCATGCAGTATTGCTCTTTACAGCATTGGACCTACTTCCATCACCAATGATATCCACAACTGGGCATTGTTTTTGTTTTGGCTCCATCTCTACATTCTCTCTGGAGTTATTTCTCCACTGATCTCCAGTAGAATATTGGGCACCTATTGACCTGGGGAGTTCCTCTTTTGGTATCCTATCTTTTTGCCTTTTCATACTGTTCATGGGATTCTCAAGGCAAGAATACTGAAGTGGCTTGCCGTTCCCTTCTCCAGTGGACCACATTCTGTCAGACCTCTCCACCATGACCCATCTGTCTTGGGTGGCCCTACACGGCATGACTCATAGTTTCACTGAGTTAGACAAGGCTGTGGTCCGTGTGATTAGTTAGTTTTTAGTTAGATGGTTAGTTTTCTGTGATCGTGGCTTCTGTCTGCCTTCTGATGCCGTCTCTCAGCGCCTATAGTCTTACTGGGGTTTCCCTTGATGCTGCTGCTGCTGCTAAGTCGCTTCAGTCGTGTCCGACTCTGTGCGACCCCATAGACGGCAGCCCACCGGGCTCCCCCATCCCTGGGATTCTCCAGGCAAGAACACTGGAGTGGGTTGCCATTTCCTTCTCCAATGCATGAAAGTGAAAAGTGAAAGTGAAGTCGCTCAGTCGTGTCCAACTCTCAGCGACCCCATGGACTACAGCCCACCAGGCTCCTCTGTCCATGGGATTTTCCAGGCAAGAGTACTGGGGTGGGGTGCCATTGCCCACCCCCGGGGTTTCCCTTGGACATGGGCTACCTCCTCTCAGCAGCTCGCTGCTCCAGCGCCGCACAGCCGCCACGCGCTGCCGCTCCAGCAGCAATCTCTACTAACATGGCAGCCACTGGTCACATGTGGCTTTGAACAGTAAATTGAAATGTGGCAGGAGCTGAATATCAAATTTTATTTAATTTGAAATCATGTACATTTGAAAGGCTATATGTGACTAGTGGCTTTCTAGTGGACAGCATAGCTAAAAATCCATATATATGCATGATAAATCATTGATGAAGGATTATATTCAGGTGTGGAGATGTAGCACACAAGTATTTTCCTATATTCCTTTTCTCACTGAAAAGGTAATATTTAAAGAGCAAAATGAAAACCATAGCTTCTTAAAAGATATATAAAATCTGTTGTTAAAAAAAAAAGAGTTACCTGTCACGTCACATTTCCTTAGTGATGGGACGCTCCTGGAGTCATGGGGGTGTGTCCAGTGGCCGGCCCCTCCCCAGGGAAAGGCGTGGCCCAGGAGGCTGCTGCTGCTGTCTGAGCTGGGGTCCCATTCCAGGCAGCACGGCCGGAAAGGAGGAGGTTTCTGAGGTTTAGGGGCTGAGCTGGAAAGACCTACATCAGCAGCCAAACAAAACTGCTGCCCACTGTTCCTAGTGGGGCTAGGAACCCAATAAGAAGGGTAAGCAGCGTTAGGTCAGGGACGTGAGATAACTGGGCCAGCCTGGGTGAGCTGGTGTAGGGTGTTGTTGGGAGAACAAAGGTACCTCTCGTTTCGGAAGGCTACAGGCATCTCAGTTTGAAGATGGGCTGTGCTGGGTGGAACCACACACACTCACAGTGGACACTCCCATTATGGCGCTTAAACGAGGGGCGTGCGTTCAGCCCATTCTTTCCATCAACAGACCGTGTCCCCTGTTATGGATTGGTGATGTGCTCAGCGGGGACGGATCCAGCATAGAATTAGGGCAAAGGAGCAGTTCCCCTTCGGAGCCCGTATTGTTGTGGCCTGCAGACCCAGGGGGTAGAGCCGAGCAGTTTGATTTAATGATGAAGAAATGCCTCACTGCTTCCGAAGTATCTCAGGGTAAAAGGATTGCTGATGGGCTGTTTTACAGACCCCAGCTATCCCGCTCTAAGTAGGAACAGGCATGTGGTTGTTTATTCATTTCCAGCTTTCTAAAGATAATAAAAGACCAGATTAGTGGGCCAAAGTCCATAGATAATGAAACCCAACATCCTGAATTCCTCATCTTTCTCAAGAACAAGATCTGGCTTCAGGGAATAGGCTTTAAAGCTGGATGTTCCTCATCAGAATATTGTGTACAAGGTGCTAAGTGCTTGCCCCTGCACTGCTGCTGTTTATGTGAGTAGATAGCGAAGGTGGGTAATAAGGAAGGAGCTCTGATGAGGAATGATTGAATGCTGACAGCGGTGAGTGAGTGTTCCCCAATTCTTCAGACTCAGACAAAGCAAGGCGGGACTGGTGGGCAGCGGAGCCTGTCCAGGGAGCCAGCCGAAGGGCATGCAATGGGTCAATGGGGCCTGGCCAGTCTGCTGGGGCCTGGGACTGGGCGCCTGACTTTTGATGGTCATTTCAAAAGGCTCAGATGTGAATGCGTTTGCTGGGTACCACAAACCGAGCGACTGCAGCGGCAGGAACGTCGCGTGTCACAGCTCTGGAGCCCGGAACTCTGAAAGCCAAGTGCTGACAGGCTGGCTTCCTTCTGAGAGCTGTTTTGGAGAATCTTTTCCAGGTCCCACTTTCTTGACCAACAGATGGCCATTTTCATGTTCCTGCGGTATTCTCCCTATGTCTCTCTATGTCCAAATGTCCTCTTCTTGTAAGGATATTGGGCATATCTGCGTAGGGCTCACCCGAATGACTTCACTTTAGCTTATTTTTTTTTTCACTTTAGCTTATTACTTTTGCAGAGATCCCATCTCCAAATAGTTGCATTCTGAAATACTAGGTTAGGACTCCAACAGATCTGTTTCCAAGCAGCACAGTTCAACCCGTGACAAGCTGGCGATATCTCTTTTCACAAGGCCCCTCTCGCTTTTCTTTTTTTGTTCCACTTTTAGTCATCCCGGGAAAACTCGCTTTGAAAGAGTTTTTTCTGTTTTTCTGGGTTGTGCGGGGTCTGCATTGTTGCGCATGGGCTTGCTCTAGTCGCAGCGAGTGGGGGCTGTTTCCCAGGAGTGGTGCGCGGGTTTCTCCTGCAGCGTCTTCTCGTTGCCGAGCTCGAGGCTCACTGGCTCAATTGTTATGGTGCCTGGGCTTTGCTGACCCACAGCCTGTGGAACTGGAGAAGGAAATGGCAACCCGCTCCAGTGTTCTTGCTGGAAGAATCCTGTGGTGGAGGCCCCTGGTGGGCTGCTGTCCATGGGGTCGCACAGAGTTGGACACGACTGAAGCGACTTAGCAGCAGCAGCCGCAGCAGCAGCCGCAGGGTGTGGGGTCTTCCTGGACCAGGGGCTGAACCTGAGTCCTCTGTATTGACCAGTGGATTCTTAACACTAGGCCACCAGCGAAGTCCAAAGCTCACTTTTGGGGTCACTTCTCCCAGACAGGACTCCCAGACTTCCAGGTTGGACTAAATGCTTTTTCTCCCTCTATGCCCCAAGTGTATCCTAAAGTTTCTCTAGTTTTACACATATGGAATCACAGTGGGAGTGATTTGTGTGTCCTGTAGTAACTGTGAGACCACGTGCTGTACATGGCTGCATTCACAGGACGCGGTGAGGCTGAGAATGCAGTGTAAGTCCTGTGCTAAACGCTTTCTGCACTCAGCCTGCCAAGACGCCCTGGCCACAGGGCTTGATGGGCAGCACCCCCCCCCACCCCCGCCCCCACCTCCACGTGGTTCTCCAAGGCATACTGATACCCAGAGTGCCTGGAAGTCACGTGCCATGGGCTGTGTCCTTCCCTCTAACTTCCCAAGTTCATGTGTTGAAGTTTAATCACCAAAGTGATGGGATTGGAGTCAGGCCTGTGGGGGACAATTGAGCCATGAGGGTGTAGTCCCCATAACTGAGATTAATGCTCTCATAGGAAGAGGAGGGGATAGCGAGTCTCTCTCTTTGCTCTCAGCCATGTGAAGATACAGTGAAAAGAGGGCCACCTGCAAACCAGGAGGCAGGCTCTCACCAGTTTCTGGATCTGTTGGTGCTTTGATCTTGGACGTCTTAACCTCCAGAACTCTGAGAAATAAATTCCTGTTGTTTAAGCCACCTGACCTGTGGTCTTGTTATAGCAGCCACGCTAACTAAGAACACCCTGAAACTGTCAAGCCAACACTTAACTCTATTTACCTGTTAATTTATTTGGCTGCCTGGGTCTTAGCTGTGGCGCATGGGATCTTTATTGCAGCACGTGGGGTTAGCTGCTCAGAGGTGTGTGGGATTGTAACCTTCTGACCGGGGATTGAACTCGTATACCCTGCACTGACAGGGAACTTCTTAGCCACTGGGCCATCAGGGAAGTCCCCAAAACATCACTTTCAGTCAACGTGAGGACTTTTCTATACAAATTTCATGTCCTCTAACGGCTCTGCACAGAAGATGAGGCAGGCCAAATGTCAGAAATACCAAGATAAGGCAAACACAGAGCATCGCTGGATAAATAAGAGTCCTTCTCCTTAAGTAAGACGATTATACAAAGTTACCACTCAGAGAGCACACAGTGTCAGAGCAGCCAAAGGACCCAGCGCATCCTGAAGGAGGTGAGCTTGGCGTGGGGCCTAATGATAGGGCTTCCACGGGCAGCAGAAGAGTGGGGGAGGGTGCAGATGGCCTGAGAGACATAGGTTTGCCCACGAGGCCTGCTGGGTTTGAGGAGCAAGCTGGAGAAAGTGCATCTGGAGTTAAGAGAACATGTCTGGGTGTGGGTCTGCCTCCTACCCATAGAGGAGCAATCCAATAGTCCGTATCACAGCTTTGAAGAGGGCACGATGGTGCAGGGTGGTGCTGGTGTCTCATGAGCTTTATTTAGATCGCGAGTGTGAAGGCTCCAGCATCGGGGCTCTCTGGCCATAGGCAGTGGGCTCGTGGTGAAGGCATGTTTCCATAATCTGACCTACAGGGGAGGGAACTGGGCCCAGGATGTAGAGAAGGGCAGCACTGGAAAGGCACCTTGAGACCTGATAACATGACATCACAAGGCAAGAGAGAGTGCTAATGTCACTGGGGGAATTTGACTCTAATCTAGAAACGAAAGCATAAGAGCTGGACAAATCGGCCTAAGGTGAAATCTGCACAGCATGGGAGAAGGGTGATAGGCGCAGAGCTCAGGACAGCAGGACCACACCCAGCGCCCCTGCTGGTGTCGAGGAGCCCGCCAGCTCACGGGGGCTTTCTTAACCTCAGCCCCGATGGCCCTACAGACGAGCTCGAGAGTGTCTTAGCCCAGAGCCGGGCAGGCCTGAGACAGTCAAAGGAGAACACGGGTCACGGGGCGAACTTAGAGGGAGTTCATGGCGGCTTTTAACAGGAATGTCTGGAAAATAACTCTGCCTGTTTGCACAGTTAGAACATTTGATAGTCAAACAAGAAAGAAGGAAAGAATTGACCTTATAAGTAAACTGATTACGAAAATGTTGAGTGTCTATAGACACAGTCGAAGAGCCCAGGAGTGCATCATGAAGTCAAACGCTCCCTAAGTTCGTGGCGCCTAGGCAAACTTTCAGGTGACTTGGGAGACTTCATTAGCTTCAGGCATGGTGCAGGGTTACGTGGTGCAGGGTTACGTGGTGCAGGGTTAGCCGCTCAGCCGTGTCTGGCTCTTTGCGACCCAATGGTCTGTCCATGGAATTCTCTAGCAAGAACATTGGAGTGGGTTGCCATTCCCCTCTCCAGGGGATCTGCCCAACCCAAGGATTGTACCCAGGACTCCTGCATCACGAGCAGATTCTTTACCATCTGAGCTACCAGGAAAGACCAAGTGGTTAGCCATATAATTATTTGGCAAAGCCATGAAAATAAATGGCAACCAGATATACTTACTAAGAATAAGGCTGAGATTTTACTGAAAAGCGAGATCTCTGTCTGCTCTTTTCATCCTGTTTTGTCTTGTTTTAAAATGATTCACACTCAGGGGAACTGTGAGAAGTCTCACAATATAAATACACGAAGTCCAGGGACCAGATTACGAAATGGAAGGACAGAACAGATAAGAAAAGGGGAAGCATGCTGAATAGTAAGGATTCTATTGTTTTCTTAAAGCAGAAATGTTTGAGGTTCAATTGCACCATCCCCTGGTGCTTTGATCTCGACAGGCGGTGACCTAATAAGTATATCCAGGCACACGGGGCAACTGTCCTAACAGGGCTGACACTAAGCAATCGAGCCCCCACTTCTGAATTTCAGGCTCCACATCTGCAAAAGGGACACTTACAAGGCCCTGTCCAGCTCAATGAATTGTGACAAATGTCAAATGAGGTAGTTACTTGAGCCACAAGCCAACGTATAGGTAAACTTTAATAGTATCTCCCAGAACTGGAACAGACCCACTGAGCCCCCCAGCTGTAATGAGAACCTCAGATGGCTGCCTTCATGATGCAGTAATTCAATACAGAAATAAGGAAATCACATGTGAACCGAACACTCTGGGAATTTTTGAACACTGACTACACACAAGCCCGTGAGAACACTTCACAAGATTTTACTCCAGTCCCCTGCGCTAGAGAGGCCCACATGGACTCAGATTATCTTGACCTCTGTGCATCTACTATTTCTCAAGTGGAGTTCCTGAAGTATGATGCTGACCCTTTGCGTAAAATGTGTCCAGCAGCTCAGACTGCTCAACAAAAACACAAAGGCATTTAGTGCTCCACCATTCTCCAAACAACCACTTTCCTAACTTCAGTGTGTGCAGTTGCTGGGTCTGTTTCCAATTATCCTGGGAAGCTGCAACCACGGCCTCACCCTTTGCTCAGAATACCGCTGGGCTCCCAAGGAGGGCAAGGCACAGAGAGCAGGAAGGCTCACCAAGAAAGGCTATTTCCATTTTCACGACATCGGCACCTTCGCAAGTGTGGCCACGTTGCATGAGCAGCGGGGCCCAAGGGGACAATACTCCTTCAACATGAACTTCAATATTTAGGAAACTATGGAAGTCATTAGGGAGAGAAAAATGGGAGAAGATGAAGTGCCTGTCCCTCCAAAGCTATTATTTTAGCGGAGCAAACAAATGTCTGTATCTGTATCTAAACCTATATATCAATATCCATCTACATTTCTTCTTTACTGTGTGTATACAGTTTAACTACACATGGCAATAATTCTTACGAGGTCAAATAAAACAGGAGTAGGGACTAGTGGCTGAGAGCGTGGTTGGAGGGAGGTTATTTATTTTGAATAAGTGGTCAGTGAATGGCCCTTTGGAGAAGGCGGTACTTGAATGCTTTGAGGACTTGAATGGAGTTAGCCAAAGACAGATTTGAGAAAACAAGTCTTCCAGATCCAGGGAATGGCAAGGGTAAAAAGAGTGTCGATGAAGTGGTGTGAGTTACCGGGGGAGAGTGGCTGAGAGGCCACGCCCTTTTGCCGAGGCTCTTGTGCAAACCGCAGGACAGCAGTGGGCCAGCTCCTCCCCTCCTTCCTACGCCCTACCCCTAACCTCTCTCTCTATCGCTTGGAAAAGGTATTCTCTCGGGTACCCAGGCTTGCATTCGTCTCGCTCCTTTCTTCGCCTTCCCGTCTTTCCTACTTCCTCCACCGCATTAGCTAAATGTTTCATTAATCTATAGTTAAACCTTCTCTCTTAGGAGAAGGCAATGGCACCCCATCCCAGTACTCTTGCCTGAAAAATCCCATGGATGGAGGAGCCTGGTGGGCTGCAGTCCATGGGGTCACTGAGAGTCGGACACGACTGGGCGACTTCATTTTCACTTTTCACTTTCATGCTTTGGAGAAGGAAATGGCAACCCACTCCAGTATTTTTGCCTGGAGAATCCCAGAGATGGGGGAGCCCAGTGGGCTGCCGTCTATGGGGTCGCACAGAGTCGGACACGACTGAAGCGACTTAGCAGCAGCAGCAGCAGCAAACCTTCTCTTGAAGTATAATAGATACACAGAAAGGGGCACAGAGGTCCATCTGGATGGATTTCCAGGGACCGCACAACCTCCGAAGGAAACACAGCCTGACCACACCCTGAAGCCATTGCACTCTCTCCCCAAATATTTCCCTAGAGTATCCAGTGACTTAGTTAATTTGGCCACTTTTCATACTTTGTATAAATGGAATCGTAAAGTATGTGCTATTCATGTCTGGCTTCTTTCATTTCACGTCACGTGATATTAGTGAGATTCATCTGCATCACTGTGTGTAGCGAAGCAGCTTCATTCTTTCTGTTTACGGCACTCTGTTGTGGGAATATACCGCCATTTATCAGTTTGTTCCATTGCTAATGGCCGTTTGGGACGGCTTCCAGTTTGGGGGTGTATAAATAGTGCTGCTATGAATGCTGTAACATATAAAATTTGGTGAACATATGTATGCATTGTCGTATCTGCCTAGGAGTGGAATTGTTCAGTCATCGAAAAAGGGCATATTAAGATGGAGTAGATATTATGGAAGGATTTTTCAATGTTGATTCATTTAAAAATAATATTTATTTTTATGATGATTGAGTAATGCACATTCATTGTTGGGGATTTGGAAAAGAGAGTAAAGTAAAGCAAAATAAAGCTACACGTTAATCTGTTTTTATACAATCAGCTCTCCTACCCCTTAAACCCGTGAATAGGGACGGCTGACAGTACTATGCCATTTTACGCCATAAGGCACTGGAGCATCCATGGACTTTGGGATCCCCAGGGGTCTTGGAACCTATTTCCCCACGCATATGGAGGACCAGTAGAACAGGATTATGGAACTGGAATCATGCTCTATATCCTCCGTTTCCATTTTACATTGTAGCATTTTCAATATTGCTGCTGCTGCTGCTAAGTCGCTTCAGTCGTGTCCGACTCTGTGCGACCCCATAGACGGCAGCCCACCAGGCTCCCCCGTCCCTGGGATTCTCCAGGCAAGAACACTGGAGTGGGGTGCCGTTTCCTTCTCCAATGCATGAAAGGGAAAAGTGTGTTCAAATCAAAAGTTTTAACGGCAGCATTTGGATGTATCAAAATAAATTTAGTGATTTAAATTGTTTTTAACATTTTAATGCTGTAAACAGTGCTTCAGTGAACATTATTCCATACATATTATGGACACTTCTGATTGTTTCTTCAGAATGTATTTTGAGGAGTGGAATTTCTGACTCAAAGGACTTACTACATTTAATGTTCTTTATTCTTAAGCTTTTAATTTTGCCAGTGTCGTGATGGCTTCAGGCGAACAGCAAAGGGGCTCAGCCGTGCGTGCACGTGCCTCCAGTCCCCCCCAAACCTGCCTCCCATCCAGGCTGCTCCAGAGCGTCAAGCGGATTCCCCGGGGTCACAGAGTAGGACCTTGTAGCTCATCCATTTCAAATACAGCAGTGTGCGCGCCGAAGACTCTCGCTTTATATTCCTGCGCCATACAGTAGGATCTTGCTGGTTGTCCATTTCATAACAGCAGTGTGTACGTGCAATATTCTTGCCTTCTATTACTTAATTTCTTTATGGAAATTAAAAGCAGAACTAATTCATAGTTCTACCTGTATTTGGCTGATTTACTGCACTGATGACAAGGATATATTATTTTATGAATTAACGCTTCTGTTAGAGCTATTAAAACATCTATTTGTTAATTAACTATTTACATCTTTGGTAACTTTCCAGTTCAAATCTTTTGCTCATTTTCTGGAATATTCAGCTTTTTAAATTGATTGGCAAGCAGCTATGGGTTTTCCAATTATTAACTGAATTTTATTGTGTTCTTATCATTTAACCTATATTTTGCAATTGCTAATGTGTGTAAAAGAAGGCTTGAGAGCTACAATTTACGTTCCGTAAAAGGAGAGTGAATATCTGCTTTGGATGTAGTAATACATCTGTATCACTTGCGTCATTTCTGCCTATGGTGATCTATGAATCGCTGAGGATTTGTAATCGAAAAGGCCGTTGGAAGCGTGACTCTTTTCCAGTGTTCTTTTTGTTGTTCAGCTGCTGAGTCATGTCTGACTCTTGTGACCCCATGGACTGTGGCCCACCAGGCTCCTGTCCATGGGGTTTCCCAGGCAAAAATACTGGAGTGGGTTGCCATTTCCTCCTCCAGGGGATCTTCCTGACCCAGGGATGGAGCCTGTGTCTCCTGTATTGGCAGGTGGATTCTTTTCCAATGAGCCCCCGGGGAAGCCCCTCTTGCAATATTCTTAAGTCCAAATAAATGAAAGAACTAGAAGTTATCTAAAGGGCTCTTTATCCAGTGCCTTCTTTGTACAGAAAGGAAACTTGAGGTGCAGAGGTTGTGAGAGACTTGATGAAGGTCATTACCACAGTCTGGTTCTGAGGAATTAAAGCTCAGTAGCTTTCCCTCCATCAACTCACTGGCTCTTGAAGAATAATCATCCCCTCTTTCTCTTGGTCTCCATTTTATGTTATGTGCACATAGATATTCCTTGTTTTCTCTGATGATCACGTTCAGTTCCCAGGGTCTCTGGCTGCATGGAGTCCTGAATACCAGCACCTGAGAGCCACGGCTGAACATCTGGCTCTTCCCTCCGGGGGGCCCAGGACGGGCCCCGGCCTCAGACCTGGCTTCCCAGGTGACTCTGTAAACCAACACGGCGAACGCACGTGTCCCCTCCTTGTCCTCCAGGTTTCTTCGGCAGCTCTGTTTCCCAAGGCTGGTGTCTTCCACGATTCCTTCCTGGTGCTCAGATCCATGTGCATAAGCAGAGCCTAAATGAAGTCCTGGAGCTCTTCCAGAGCCTTGTGGGAAAGCTGGGATACAGCTGGTGCCAGACGGGTCTGTGCGCTAGCTGGAGAGGGTCCAGAGATGGGACGACGTCTGAATTCCTCTGAGCGCATCCTTTCAGCGGACATTTCGTGAAGCAAGGCTGGTCCTTAAGGAGGACATTTCATTAGAGCTCAGCTTCCTGGCAACGCTTTTTGTAAATATGTGAGGTTATTCACTTCAGAACTGAAAATCTGGACTGTATCTCTCACCGTAAAGCGGGCTTGCGGAAGATTTCAAAGTGGCACGTGAAAGGCAGGTCTAGGGCTTAGTAATCATGGGGAGCCACACTTCACGCTTGGCTATTTATGACAGTGGGGTGGGTTCACCACCCTGCCCAGCTTGAAGTCATCTGGCCCCATGGTGTGAATCAGGAACTGCCAGGTAATTCAAGAAAAAACCTTGCAGAAATTTCTGAACTTTAATACTTACAGCATTCCTAACTAAATGAGCATTAAGCAGTTCATGTATTTTAGCCCTTTTCAGATTGCAAAAGTGAATATGCAAAACATTCATTTGCACAAATTTATAGGCATTCCAAGGTTAGAATGCATAATATGTGACTAGCGTTCATATGTTCTGCTTCAAGAAACTTGAAAATGTGGATAAGCCAGAGAACACTAGCTAATGTCTAGATTAAAGCAATCTGTAAGTCACTCATAGTTTTTTCATTTATAATTCAGGTAAAACACATAGTTTCATTTCTTGAGAGTTTCTTATTTTTAGATTCTGTGTTTATTAACAAAATAATTTCAAATTTCATGTTTTCTATTTAATCAAGAGATGAAGTTAGGTCAATACTTCCAAATGGAAGATAACATGAATCAATAGAAAAGCATGATTTAAATCAATTGCCATCAGATTTGAGCAGCAAAAAAGAAAATTCTCTCATGTGTCTGCTGTTCTTCCCTACAGTGAACATTGCTTGTGTTTTGTTTTTAGAGTATATCAAGGGAGATGCAGCAGAAAATAAATCCCAGCTGGCAGACCTCTTCCTTGCAGCTGTGCGCATAGTCGGTACTGATCACTGCGAAAGTGGCTGTGATTCATGCTGACTTGTCCACCCAGTGCTCACTGACACAGTTCCCTTCCTTCCAGAGCTTCTCCACAGGAGCTTGAGGGAAGGTCGTGGGCTGAATGCACTGTGCCTTGTCCCCTCCAAAGCGCTTACTGACAGGCATTTCTTTACAACAGCAGCCTGGATATCAGACGCATTGAAATGGGGATGCTGAGGTCCCGATTCAGGCAAAATACCTGGATGTGTTTTGGAACAATAAGTAACCAGCAATAAGGCTGAGAATTGTGTCTGCTGCTGCTCACACTGTGTGCAGCAAACACGTGAGATCATGCCTGGCTCCGTGTTCAGAGTCGACGGCGGATCTTATCCTTGGCTCTTCATTTCTTCTGTTTTAATTTTGGTGGTGAGTCCATTGTTTTTCCCCAGCTTTACTGAAATGTGATTGCAAATATCACTGAATGCATTTTGGTTACACAAGGTGGTTCTTTAAAGCTGTATAGGGTGATGATTTGATATACATATATCGATACATTGTGAAATGATTACCACTTTTGAGTTAATTAATACACCTATCACCTCGCACAGTTAATTTTTTGAGTGTAATGGGAACACGTAAGACCTGCTCTCTTAATAAATTTTAAGTACACAATGTAGCATTGTTAACTATAATCACAGCATTGTGCATTAGATCCTCAGAACCTACTCATCTTATAACTGGAAGCTTGCACCCTGTTGCCATTGTCTCCCTTTCTCTGCCACCGCCATCCTGCTGGCCCCAGCCCTGGCAACCCTGGTGAACGCTGGTCCTATGAGTTCGACTTTTTTAGATTCCACATACAAAGGAGATCATAACAAATGAGATCATATAGTATTAGAGTGGGCATCCTTGTTTCTTATTGTAGAGAAAAAACTTTTAGCTTGTCGTCATTATGATGTTAGCTATGTGCTTGTCAGATATGGACTTCATTATGTTGAGGTACATTTTTTTTTTATACTTAACTTGTTGAGAGCTTTTATCATGAAAGGATGTTGAACTCTGTCAGATGTTTTTTCTGCATTTATAGAGATGATGATAATTGTAGAGAAAAAACTTTTAGCTTGTCGTCATTATGATGTTAGCTATGTGCTTGTCAGATATGGACTTCATTATGTTGAGGTATATTTTTTTTTATACTTAACTTGTTGAGAGCTTTTATCATGAAAGGATGTTGAACTCTGTCAGATGTTTTTTCTGCATTTATAGAGATGATGATATGATTTTCATTCTTAATTCTATATCCGATGCATGTCACGCTTATTGATTTGTGTCACAGTGAACCACACTTGCATCATGATGTATGATCCTTTTAATATGCTGTTGAATTCAGTTTCCTAGTCTTTTGCATCTATTTACGTTAGGGATATGGTCCTCTAGTTTTCTTTTCTTGTAGTGTCCTTGACTGATTTAGGTATCAGGGTAATGCTGGGCTTATAGAATGAGCTTGGAAGTATTGTTCCATTATTAAAGGGAGGACTTAGTGAAATTGCAGAGAATAATAGGCATTTATAGGCTGCAGAATGAGCATGAGGTAAGCATTAGAACAGAACATCTCTTCTTTATTGGCCAGATGGTAAGGTCACATCACCAAAACCCTCTGAGCCTCAGTGACCATGTCAGTGCAGTTGAAACCAAAATTCCCGCCTCATCTTGATATGAGAGACTAATGAAGATCATGACTGAGGGCACACTCTCTGAAATAGAAAGTGAAACAGAATGGAAAACCCACAAATAGACCCACACAGACACGCCCAACTGATTTCTGATCAATGTGAAAAGACAGTTCAACTGAGGAAATAGCATCTTTTCAATAAATGAATAAATGGTGTCAAGACAGCCAGGGATCCATAGGCAAAAAAATAAATAAAATTTACCTTGACCTAAGCCTCATACCTTACACAAAGGTTAACTCAAAATGCATCACGTTTATTTGTGAAACTTTTTTGATAATGCCTTATTAGTAGTAGCCTCAAACTGGAAACAATTCAAAGATCCTTCCTTCACTGGGTGAATGATCACTGGGCTAGGTGAGGAATTCTTGGACTAGGCAGGATCTCTAAAAGGAGAAATTGATAAAAAGTAAATCTCAGGATGTAGTAGATAAAAGACTAAAAGGCAGATATAGGAGACAAAACATGTGAGCCAGAGAAAATGTCCAAACAACAATCATATACAGAGAGAGCTGGGGGAAAGCTGGTGACTGATGCTTGGAAGATTATACTCCAACAAAACGAGAAGCCAGAGAAAACATCTGAACAGCAACCACATACAGAGAGAGCTGGGGAAAGCTGGTGACTGACGCTGCTGGAGGATTATACTCCAGCAAAACGAGAATCCTGAAACAAAGGAGCAAGCACAGAAAGGGGATCCTCAGAGCAGCCTGGGGACCCAGCGATGCAGTAAATANCTTGGAAGATTATACTCCAACAAAACGAGAAGCCAGAGAAAACATCTGAACAGCAACCACATACAGAGAGAGCTGGGGAAAGCTGGTGACTGACGCTGCTGGAGGATTATACTCCAGCAAAACGAGAATCCTGAAACAAAGGAGCAAGCACAGAAAGGGGATCCTCAGAGCAGCCTGGGGACCCAGCGATGCAGTAAATAAGGGTCTCGGGATGACAGGTCTGCAGCCCGCCGAGGAGCAGGCTTTGCGATTGTAGCAGCAAATTAAAAACTCCAGAAAGGGTCTCTCTGGAGAAAAGAATAGAGTATTTCATGCCACAGACATTATAAGTGAGGATTTGGATGAAATTGAAGATATGTTGCAGGCATATTATTCTTCTTACAAAGGAAAAACAAGAAAGACAATTAGAAAATCCAAGAAAAACAGAGAGCTTGAAAACTGTGGCCCAAATGTGAAACAAAGTCAAATGTGCCGTATTTCAAGCAACTGATGCAGAATAAGAAAATCAAATATATTTTCTCTCAGTGCTATGAAAATGTGCTGCCCAGGGGTGGTATCATGAGACCATACAGAGATATAATTCTAGCAGACCGCTTTACCATGAAATGAACAATATTTTTAGTAATAACAATGTAAATACCATTTCTTACCTTTTGAATTCAACCATGGACAAAGTATGGAAAATGTAATTATCATCATAAAACAAAACAGAGACTATAAGTAAATCTCAGGATGTAGTAGATAAAAGACTAAAAGGCAGATATAGGAGACAAAACATGTGAGCCAGAGAAAATGTCCGAACAACAATCATATACAGAGAGAACTGAGGGAAAGCTGGTGACTGATGTTGCTTGAAGATTATACACCAGCAAAATGTGAAGCCAGAGAAAATATCCAAACAACAATCATATACAGAGAGAGCTGGGGGAAAGCTGGTGACTGATGCTTGGAAGATTATACTCCAACAAAATGAGAAGCCAGAGAAAACATCTGAACAGCAACCACATACAGAGAGAGCTGGGGGAAAGCTGGTGACTGACGCTGCTGCAAAACGAGAATCCTGAAACAAAGGAGCAAGCACAGAAAGGGGATCCTCAGAGCAGCCTGGGGACCCAGCGATGCAGTAAATAAGGGTCTTGGGATGACAGGTCTGCAGCCCGCTGAGGAGCAGGCTTTGAGATTGTAGCAGCAAATTAAAAACTCCAGAAAGGATCTCTCTGGAGAAAAGAATAGAGTATTTCATGCCACAGACATTATAAGTGAGGATTTGGATGAAATTGAAGATATGTTGAAGGCATATTATTCTTCTTACAAAGGAAAAACAAGAAAGACAATTAGAAAATCCAAGAAAAACAGAGCTTGAAAACTGTGGCCCAAATGTGAAACAAAGTCAAATGTGCCGTATTTCAAGCAACTGATGCAGAATAAGAAAACCAAATATATTTTCTCTCAGTGCTATGAAAATGTGCTGCCCAGGGGTGGTATCATGAGACCATACAGAGATATAATTCTAGCAGACCGCTTTACCATGAAATGAACAATATTTTTAGTAATAACAATGTAAATACCATTTCTTACCTTTTGAATTCAACCATGGACAAAGTATGGAAAATGTAATTATCATCATAAAACAAAACAGAGACTATTAAGACGTTGACAACATAAAACTGACAGAAATTAGAAAGTAGAAATGATAGAAAAAGGGCTAATATTTTTCTCTTTCATGAGGGGAAGCAGGAGGAGCAATAGAGACACACATGCATTATTCAAATGGCAAATAAGCTGGTAGGCCGACGAGGAGAGGTGACAGAGACGCGTGTCTCCAAGTCCGCAGTCCGCTGTCAGCCAGCTAAGCTCAAACCCAGCTCTGGCAGCCCCTGCTTTATTACCTTGAGTAAATAAGTTAGACTCTTTGCACCTTCCCTGTCTCATCTGTAAAATATAGTTAGCAATGATGTTTACCTCAAAGTCATTATGAAGATGGAATAAGTAAGTATTTAAAAAGCCCTTAGAGAGTAGCTGGCAATGGTAAGGACTACAGAAGTATTTGGTAAATAAACAGTGAGGTTTGAAAAAGGCTCACACGAGCGAAAGTGGAAGGGGTGTGTGAAGAAAGCTGAGTCATCACATCTGTTGCGAAGACTAGCCCAGCTCTGCAAGAGAAGGAATGGAAATATTTTCCTGTTTTTAAATATATGAAGAGAGAAACTAAAGCCAGAAAGGTGAAAGGAATAGCTTAAGGAACAAGGACTGGGCACAGAGAAGGATGAGGTGTGACAGTGTCTCTTTTTAATTTAAAACACACACGCACACGTGCACTCACATCCATGCACACACAACACACACATTGTCAAGCAAAAGGCGAAGGTTAAGGTCTGATAGATCCAACTGGTAAAGGGACACGATCACTGTCAGACAAAGACAGTTGAGTGCCCACACTAATATCAGAAGGAAGGGGAGCCGAAGGTGCCAGCTCCCCGAGGCTCCTCCCCAGGTGGCACCCAAGCAGAAGTGGAGAGATCACTGTAGCTTGCGTGACGGGACCGCCTTTGCTGAGGAGCCAGGTCTAGCTCAGGGGCGTTTTATTCTGCTGCTGTATCCTGAGCGGGGAGCCGGAAGCCTTCCTCCTGCATCAGAACTTGGGAGGAGATGAGAAAATCTCACGACAGCTTCGGCAGGGAGGCAAGGAGAGAGGGAGGAGAGAGCAAGATGGCCTCCCATGCTCTTGCATTCTAGAATCATCACAGGCATTCAGCCAAGACCTGGATCAGTGTTTCAAGCCTTGCCTGTGCGCATGACCTACGTGGATTCCTGCAAGATTGCCATGGTTATGATATAATACATGAATACATGCATATGTAAATACACGTGTACATGAAACATTGTTAGGGCTGAAAATGCTGCTCACTTGATGGTAAGGCAGTCTTATATGTGCATGCGTGTATGGCACACAGCAAGGTCATGTGTAAAACGCAGCGTACGGCACCATTCACTGTGCAGACTGCTGGGCCGGGAGGCATTCATAGCTAGAAGGGGCCCCTCAGCAGGAGCAAGGCCAGGAGACCCTCACAGGTGGGCAGAGGGACTGGGACTGATCAGTGTCCAAGAAAGGGAACCGGTTACAGCCTCACAACTTGTCCAATTAGAAAACTGTCCTCAGAGGAGAAACTTACTCAAAAGTTCAGGAAAAGGAACGTGTGTACTTTCCGTGTGTGTGCGCCCAGTCATGCCTGACTCTTTTCAACTCCATGAACTGTGGCCCACCAGGCTCCTCTGTCCATGGAATTTTCCAGGCAAGAACACTGGAGTGGGTTGCCGTCTCCTACTCCAGGAGACCTTCCCCTCCCAGGGGCTGAGCCCAGGTCTCTCGAGTCTCCCGCATTGGCAGGCGGGTTCTTTACCACTCGCGCCCCCTGGGAAGCCCACACAGCTGAAGGTGGAAGATGAATAACGGAAACGACTAAGCTAATCTGAAAATGAATACTGGAAATGATTAAATCTGGTTCACTTAAAAAAAATGTACTTTCTCCCTTGAAAGGGTCACTGAAAACGATAACAATGAAGTCAGTGCAGTGGGAGAATCAGCAGGGGTTCGTTAGATAACTGAAGTCTTATTCCAAACCCTCAGAATAAAAATATTTCACATAGAACAGAAACTGGCAGCAGGAAGACTCTTTAGGAAGGGAGAGACGAGATATCAAACGGAAACTTTCTAAGCCTGAGCTTTTCCATCTCTAAAACTAGGATTAGAAATTGTGCCCTTTTTATGTCATAGATTGTTGTGGAGGAAAAATGAGAGAGTAAGGTGAGTCAAGGCTATCCTGCCCCGCACCACCTGTCCACATCCCTCCTCAGGTAGGCCATTGCCTAGAGGCATGCATTTGGGCGAGGGGTTGCGTACGTAACGGGATGTGCTACAAAATGTTAAAAGATACCCAGAAGTTGAGTTCAAGAGTGTGTAAACGTTTCTTACTCCTGGGTAATGCCTCTCGGTTCAGAGATTATGATCAGCCTGGTTTCTCTGTGGAGAGCTGAGCTGGAGTCAAGGCTCTCACCCTGGGCAGCTGTGGGAACTTACACATGCGTTTCACTGCCTTAAACCTCAAGTACCTCAGATGTAAAGTGTGGCTGATGACACAGTCCTTGCCGAGTTGGGAGAATTAAATGAGACAAAGCATTTAAACATTTGGCACCGTGCTTGGTACCTGGCGGACTCCCCAGGGGCTTAGAAGGTAAAGAATCCGCCTGCAATGCTGGAGGCGCGCGACATGGCTTTGATCCTTGGGTCAGGGAGCCGCCCGGAGAAGGGCATGGCACCCAGTCCAGTGTTCTTGCCCGGAGAATCCCAGGAGTTGCAGGTGGATTCTTTACAGCTGAGGCACCGGGCAAGCCCAGGAGTCCCGGGGTGGGCGGCCTGTCTCTTCCCCGGGGGATCTTCCCGACCCAGGAATCAAGCGGGGTCTCAGAGTGGATGGGGCTTCCTCATGGTGCATGCAGAGTGGATCCAGGGTCCCTGGGGGTTTGATGTTCCCCATGCTGTGATATAATCCCCTCGGCAAGCTCTTGGGATAAAATGCACTTCATAGCTGCGTAGCTGCAGCCATTCAGACTTCCCAGCTCATTAAAAGCTGCGGAGGAATTTTCTGCGGGCTCCTGCCCAACTGGCACAGAGCACACAGATGCCCCAGACCCCAGGTGCGGCTCCTCAGGGGAGCTGAAGAGCATATCGGTGAAGTGAGAGCTTTAGTCCAATCGTGTTAAACAAATAGTGGCAACATCAACCCATCAGCAGAGGTCATCAGGCTCATGAGAAACGAAATATTGTCCAATTCATCAATCTAAGTAACCATGGCCATGGCTGGGCAGATTGTATAAACAATCTCTCTCAGATTGTACAAAACCTCTCTCCTCCAAGAAATATTCACCTGTTGTCTGCTGCCAAAACTAATAAACCACCTTCTTGGCTGAGTCATCTAAACATTTCCTTTGACAGCAGCAGCTTTCAACTCCAACTGCAAGGCCAAGTTCGTGATAAATATACCACTGACCCTGTGTTTGGATATGAGTGCTGTTTTCTACCAACCCATTAAAAACACACCCTGCTCTTGCAGATGAAGTCCCTGGAAAACACACTGACAAAGACAATGGGCCTTTTCTCCACGGCTCTGAAACATGAAGATAGATTTCATGAAAATGACTTAGATCGTGTCGTAAAGTGATGAAATAAACCGTTCGTCTCTCCTCATGAACACCCCTTCCGTATGTATGTACACACAGGCACAGGACATCTCATCCTCAAATTCCTCGCAGGACATTTGGTCTTGTCCAAAATGTCCATAAGACATTTGGCCCATGCCCAGAGTTCCCTGATATTTGCAAGATCATTTTGTCCCATCCAAAATGCCCGTAAGACGTTTGGTTCACACCATAGCCTTCTTGGTATTTACAGGACCATTTGGTCCCGTCCAAATGTTCATAAGACATTCAGTTCATGCCAAAAAGTTCTTGATATTTACAAGACCATTTGGTCCTGTCCAAATGTCCTTGAAGACATTTGTCTATGCCAAAAGGTTCTTGAAATTTGACCAAATGTCTTATGGACATATTTGTCAGCACCAAATGTCTGCTAACTCTTTAAACTGTACGCTGGAGATGGGATTGAGTTCCACAGGACCTGTCCCATGATGATGCTGAGGACTGCAAAATGCCCCCTTTCTCCCATGACCCCTACACGAAGATGATCTATCATTTATAGATTGTAAATTACCAGAAGTTTACATGGCGTTGTTTTAGATTATCTGAGCAATGGCTCTCTACACGTTTGACAGATTTCTAAATCCATCCTCTGTGGATGTGATGTATCCACAGTCAGCACAATTACGCTTTCCATGTATCTGAGCTGTGTAGAGAGCATCGAGCACAGAGTCAGCATGACTAGGACTGATCAGTAGGAACATTTATTTCAGCTTCAAACATGCAAAGGGACCAGGTTGTGTCTTACCTTTGATATATAAAATGTATTTATAATATTTACAGTATTTAAAGTAGAGCTTTTGGCAAAAAAATATGTCTTTTAACAAAACCCCACATTCATCAATGGTAAAAGCATTCTGCTAACAACAAGCAATAGGAATTTGAAGTTTTTAAAAATCAATACATTAGCACAAAAAATGTAGCACTGTGGTATAAATCTAAAAAAAATTTGAACAGGATCTATATGCATACAGGACACGAAAAAAAAGTTTTAAAGAGATCCAAAGAAATGGAAAGCTCTTCCATGTTCATGGACTGAAAAGCTCGATGCTGTTCATGTGCCATTCCTTCCCAAACTGGTTTATAGGTGGAGACTCAGAGATTCAGATTGTGTCTGCCTCTCTGTGACCCCATGGACTTAGCCCGCCAGGCTCCTCTGTCCATGGGGATTCTCCAGGCAAGAATACTGGAGTGGGATGCCGTGTCCTTCCCCAGGGGATCTTCCCAACCCAGGGATCGAACCCGGGTCTCCCGCATTGCAGGTAGATTCTTTACCATCTGAACCAACGTCCAGATTCAACACAGCCCCAATCAAAACACAGCAAGCTACTTTGTAGACATTGATAAACTTGTTTTAATATTTATGTGGTAAGGCAAAGGTGTGGGTGGCTAAAACACTTTTAAAAGAATAAGAAAGTGGAGAAATTAGCCAACTCGATACTCAGGCTTCCTGCGAGCTTCAGTAATCAGGACAGTGACATGGGCAGAGAAATAAGTCAACAGAACAAAATACAGACAACTGGAAAATGTCCCACGTAAATATGCCGATTGATTGTTGTAAAGATTAAAGACGAATTCAATTCAGGAGCATAACCTTTTCAATAAAGGGTGCTGAAGCAACTGAACACTGACCTAAACCTCACATTTTTTACAAAAATTAGCTTAGAACAGATTATACACTTAAATGTTAAACACAAAACTATGAAATTATTACAGTTAAATATATGAGAAAATCTTTGGGATTTGGGGGTAGGGTGTTTCTCGACTTGACATCAGAGGCACAATCCATGAAAGAAAGAATTGAAAATAGGACTTCATCAAAATTAAAAACTTTGACCATATTAAGATGAAAAGGCAAGCTGTAAAATGGGAGAAAATACTTGCTAAGTACATATTTAATGGAATATTATTATCTAGAATATACAAGGAACTTTCAGATGAAACAGTTAAAAAAAATCAATGAATCCAATCAGAAAAATGGATTTCACTGAGTAATCTTTTATATACAGAAAGCAAGCACACGAAAGAGGTTCAACATACTTGGCTGTAAGGGAGATGCCAATTAAAACCCCAGTGAGATCTCCCCTGTAGAATGGCTGAAATAAAAGTGATAACCGCCCCAAAAGCTGGCAATCTGCATCACTCTAGCATTGCTGGTAGGGGTGTGAAATGGTTTTAGAAAACAGTTTCTGAGAAAATTAAATGCAATCACCATATGACTCAACAGCAATTGTCTCTTGGGATTTTCTCCCAGGGAAATAAAAATTTACATTCTCGTGAAAACAGTCTATAAGGAGGTTCATAGCAGCTTCATTCACAGTAGCTCAAGACTGGAAACAACCCAGATGCTTTTCTGTGGGTGAGTGCTGAAAAAATTGGTACAGCCATGCCATAGACTACTACTCAGTAATGAGAAAGTACAATGAGAACCGCAAAAGACCAAAAGCGCTGTTTTTATAAACTTCTTAAAAAAAAAAAAAACAAAACCAAATGATTTTAGATTACAAATGATTTGCTTTTGATTATAAACACTGTGTAAGATGATGCTTTCTCTTGCAAAACCGATAAACACAAGAACAAATTTTAAACATATGTGATTTGTCCAAGATATTTGAAAAAATAAGAACCTGATTCTTCATTTAGTATTAAAAAAAATCAGTATTCCCTAACCTTTCAGAGAAGAAGTTTGAACGTATGACTCAGTTGGAGAAAAAGAGAGTGAGACCATCTGTATCTGCTCTAAATAGCTTGAAATAAGCCTTCCCACGATACCTTTCCTTTCTGGATCACATATCTTCACAAAATAGCAACTTTTAAAAAAATTATAATGAACTGTTTAACAGGAGAAGAGAAATATGGATTGAATACATATATGTCAACTTTACCATAAACAATCATGTCTATCAAATGACACTATTTTTTGCAGCTTGACATATAAGTGTGTTTTTAATGAACTGTTTGGAGTATAGCTGCCTTACGATGCTGTGTTGGTTTCTGTTTACAGCCGAGCGAATCGGCTGTCCTCACACACGTCACTGTGCCCCCTCTCTTCTTGGCTTTCTTCCCACTCAGGTTGCCACGGAGAGCCGAGTAGGGTGCCCTGGGCTCCGCAGCGGGCTCTTACCAGCGTCTGTCTGCACACAGCAGCGCGTGGGAGTGCACGCACCTCACCCTATCCTCCCGATCCATCCCCTCTCCCTTTTCCTCCTGTTACGCACGTGCCTATTCTCTACATCTGGGTCTCTATTTCTGCTTTGCAAATAAGATCGTCTGCATCATATTTCTCGGAGAAGGCGATGGCACCCCACTCCAGTACTCTCACCTGGAAAATCCCATGGACGGAGGAGCCTGGTGGGCTGCAGTCCATGGGGTCCCTAAGAGTCAGACACGACTGAGCGACTTCCCTTTCACTTTTCCTTTCGTGCACTGGAGAAGGAAATGGCAACCCACTCCAGTGTCCTTGCCTGGAGAATCCCAGGAAAGGGGGAGCCTGGTGGGCTGCCGTCTATGGGGTCGCACAGAGTCAGACACAACTGAAGTGACTTAGCAGCTGCAGCAGCAGCAGCATATTTGTAGATTTCACATCTAAGCAATATTATATGATGTTTTTTCTTTTCCTGGTTTACTTCACTCTCTCTGACAGTCTCTAGGTCTATCCACATCCCTGCAAATTACACTGTTTTGTTTCTTTGTGGCTGAGTAGTAGTTGACTAACTTTTAAAAAGTTGCCCCACAAAATAAGGGACAAGCTTGAATTTCAGAAAAGAAAGTCAAATTTATCTAATGAAAAGCTTGAATTAATAAAAATTAGCAAATACACACACAGAGAAAATACACACAGAGCAGCAACACTGTGAACCCGGGGAAAAGCAGTGATCTGACACCACTCGGCATGGCTGGACAGTCAAAGAAAAAACCCAAACATGCACACACACACACACACACACACACACACACACACAGATGCATGTACAAAAGCTGTGGATATCTGCTACAATTTGGTTGAATCTCCAGAAAATTATGCTGAATAGAAAAACCAATTCTGATGGCTACATACTATACGATTTTATTTCTATAACATTTTGAAATCGCAAAATTATGGAAATGGAGCACCAGTTGGCGGTTGTGAGACGTTAGGCACAGGAAGGAGGAGTGCAGAAGGGAGACCGACATGCTTGCAAAAAAGACACGAGGCAGGTCCTGGTGGGACTGCAATTATTTTATATGTGAGCTGCCAGGGTCCAGCCCCGGTGGATCCAGGGAATTTGAAGGGGAGGACAGAGTCGGCATCTTAAAAAGGACTATTTAATTAGAAATGAGAGATTAGGAAAGAATAGTGTAGTAGGAAAATTAGTGGAGAATAGAGGCTGAATAACTTTGTTTACATGGAAAGCTAATAAAGTTTCAAGACAAGAAACTTGCACCGCCTACGTAGGCCACCGGTGCCCACTTGAATAGTGGACGGTGCCCCGCCTTGGGCTCCCTCTCACATGGGTCTTAGAAGCCAGGGCAAGTAAGTAGACATGGCGAGCCTCCATGCTCCAGACGGGAATCAGCCAGAAAAGAAAAGAAGAAGAAAAGACCACATGGGGGAAACCAGTCTTTCCAGAGACTGGTCCATCCTTTATTGTCCGGGAAAGCTTTTTATACTTTTGGTTGTACGTAGAGATCAATGGATAATACAAAATTATGCAGCGTCAGCAACCGTGACCCTTATCGAGACCAGGCTTTCTCTCTGCATACCTAGCTGTATACACAAGTCTTAGGTGATTTACATCATCTTATGGCCAGGAGGCCTATTAGCATTTTATGGCCCTTTTCTGATAAGGGTCCATCAGCCAGAAAACTTATTTGCCTTAAAAGTGTTGTTCTTACTAAAGTCTGGTGCCACTCTCAGAAAGCACTAATTAAGGTTACATTCTTATATAGCAAGGACACAACAATTTATAGCAAGGAAAGAGGAGTACAGTGATTTATAACAAAGAGAAAATTCATTAGCTCAAAAGTCTAGTATTGCTAACATCAAAACTACTGTATTCCTATTTCTGCATCCCGATTACATTGATTAATATCCTCCCAGGTGCCTAAAAGATAAAGGATGTGGAGGCCTGGCGGCAAACACTAACTCAACAATGAAACCCTTCACCAAACTAATCCTTAGCTCTAAAAGGCTCTGTATCTTTAAGATGTTTTAAGCTTCGTGCCTCTAGCAGTTTGGGGACTGTAAACAATCACAAGTTGTAAAAGTTTCTGTCAGGCAAGTTAGAGAGCCACCGGAGGGGTCTGAGCTGAGGCACTCCTTTCATATGCAGGAGACCAGCTGGAGCGCTAAGCTAACGTTTTCCAGAGAAAGGTGGTCGGGGGTAGCCCCCTGTAGTGTCAGAAGAGTACAGCAAACAGACAGATTTTGGTTTCGCGGTAGATGCTCGGGCAGAGGACCCCTGAGACCTGACTCGCCTTGCCCTGTCAGGCCTCTCCACATGACCTTGTCATGGGCAGGATCTCCCGTGCTGGCTCCTGGCAGTAAGCTGTTGTGGGTACACGAAACTACCCTTATGATAAAATTGCACAGAACTCAATTCATGCACAAACAGAGAAAGGAACACAGGTAAAGCTGGGAAAGTTTGAATAAGATTAGCAGATTTTATCAAGGTCAATACTCCGGTTGTCATTTTGTGCTATAGTTTTGCCTTATGTCACCATTGGGAGAAACTGCATAAAGGGCACACAGGCTCTGTCTTATTTTCCACAACTGCATGTGAATCTATAATTCTTTAAAGATAAGAAGTACATTAAGTTACTCTTGAGCTTTGCTCTGAAATGCAGTCAGTTATGTGGAAATATTCACTCATGTCACAGCATCCGGTCCCATCACTTCATGGCAAACAGACGGGGAAACAGTGGAAACAGTGTCAGACTTTATTTTGGGGGGCTCCAAAATCACTGCAGATGGTGACTGCAGCCATGAAATTAAAAGACACTTACTCCTTGGAAGAAAAGTTATGACCAACCTAGACAGCATATTAAGAAGCAGAGACATTACTTTGCTGACTAAGGTCTATCTAGTCAAGGCTATGGTTTTTCCAATAGTCATGTATGGATGTGAGAGTTGGACTGTGAAGAAAGCTGAGCGCTGAAGAATTGATGCTTTTAAACTGTGGTGTTGGAGAAGACTCTTGAGAGTCCCTTGGATTGCAAGGAGATCCAACCAGTCCATCCTAAAGGAAATCAGTCCTGGGTGTTCATTGAAAGGATTGATGTTGAAGCTGAAGCTCCAATATTTTGGCCACCTGATGTGAAGAGCTGACTCATTGGAAAAGACTTTGATGTTGGGAAAGATTGAAGGCAGGAGGAGAAGGGGACGACAGAGGATGAGAGATGGTTAGGCACACCACCAACTCAGTGGAGATGAGTTTGAGTAAACTCTGGGAGCTGGTGATGGACAGGGAGGCCTGGCGTGCAGCTGTTCATGGGGTCGCAAAAAGTTTGACACAACTGAGCAACTGAACTGAAATGAACATGTCCGACTTTTCTGAAACCCCATGGACTGTAGCCTGTCAGGGTTCTCTATCCATGGGATTTCCCAGACAGGAGTACTGAAGTGGGTTGCTGTTTCCTTCCCCAGGGGATCTTTCCAACCCAGGGATCAAACCTGTGTCTCCCTGTCTCCTGCAGTGGCAGGCAGATTCCTTATCACTGAGCCATTTGACTTTTCAGAATTTGCTGTAAATTTTGTTAGGTTGGTCTTTGGAGCTAATTTTGTCCCTTTCCTTCTGAATATGCTACTTAATCCCCCATGTATTATGTGAGTTTTTTACTTTCACCAGGGGAAATCTGGTTTCAATCCTGGTCTCTGATCATTTTAGCGCAGGTGCGCTGATCAGCCTCAGCTAAAGACTCAAGCGTCTATCTGCTGATCTCTGGGGCCCGCTCTGTGAAGCACTCTTCCCAGGAAACTCTAGCTGTCTTGGTCAGCTGGCGCTCCCAGCTCCATCTCCTAAGCTCATGGAGACTGCCATGCTCTTCCTGGTTTTTTCCTTCCTCCACTGTAGCTCAAAACATCTAGCATCTTCACGACATTCGGCAACCTGGAGCAATTATAGACTTAGAGATTTGCCCTAGGATGCCTCCTGCCCAGTGTCTAAACATTGCTAGTTCCTATAATTTGTCTTTTTTCAAAAATTTTGTTATAATGTGAAGGCTAAATCTAGCTCCTCTTACTCCATCTTATTTGGAAAATGGGTATGGACCCAAAGATATTTTTAATAAAAATTTTAAATTAGAAAAGTCTATGAAAAAGTTAATAAAATGTAGTAAAAGTTGAGAAATCATAGCAGGTGACTGGGGAAAAATATTAAATAGACAATGTTGAGAGGAATTGAGAACATTCAGAGAGTGTTATGTAACAGGGGAGTCAGTTGTCTTGAAAGAGGGTAGACTATTAGGTTGGTTGGTAAGATAAGGAAGTTGAAAGTCAGTGAACTAAAAGAGTGCACATATGGAATAACAGACTAAAATAGAAAGAGGAATCTGTAAGATATTTGGAAATTTGGAAAGTGGTCTAAGAGCCCCTTCTTCTCCATCTTATGTTGAACACACATGAATAGCAGAAAGTCAAAGGAACAAGGAGGGAAGCAGCTCAGAGTCAGTGAGAAGCACAGGGTTGTATCACGAGGAAAACATTGAGATACAAAATGTATTATCTTTAACCAGAAGCTAACAGCATGGAAATGTTATATTGAGTTAATAAAGGATGCATAAAGGGAAAAATTAACACAAAGATGCAAATTCTGTTACATCTTGCAGTATTTCAGAAACAAGTAGACACGTAAAAAAGATAATGAAACCAAGAAACCTCTTCTAAGAAGCACAGCAAGTGAAACAGAGAAGCAACTCCAACTGCTGCCACAAAATGGTCTGGAAAAGGAGCAGAGAAGCCCACTTATTACCATGACATGATGGACAGAACTGAAGGGCAGGCTTTACAGATATCGAGCGGGGAGCAGTCTAAGGCAATGCCAAGGGAGGCACGGAGGGGGACCCGGCTGAGAGCAAAGGGGGAGGGGTCTCTCGCTTTGTTTAAGTGTGTTTGGAGACTTCATGGGTGCCTCAGCCTATTTGCGTCTCCTCCTGAGTCTAATCACAGTCAGCCCCCACCCTGGCCACACACAATGAAGTATGTGTCTTCCAGTTCTCTAGGCTGAGCATTTGGGGTTGCCTGACTTTCTGTCTCACAGATGGCCCTGATTTCCAGCGTCTGGTCTCTTTTCGCGTGATGATGCTTCTTTGCATGTTACTACGATCCCTTTATTCTTCAAGGTGGTGCCACCTGAAGGCTATGTGTAGGGGATTATATCTGAGAAAAGTACATGAAACAGTTCGGGCCTGAAGGTAGACCTCCCTGTTCTTAAATGTCCTACAGACATTTCCATCCCTGAGAAACCTTCAGTGGGGGCTTTCCCCTGGGCCCTGCCTCCCACCATGCTGGTGAACTTAAGCACCACGTGTTACCTCCTAAAACCTGCATCTCTGTGTCCATAGTTTGGTTGTCTTTGACTCCAAAGAGTTATGTTCATTACTGAGAACAATAATCAGTCTAATCTCTCTGCCTGGAACCGTATTCAAATGAAGCCATCGAGGGTTTCACACAATTCCCCACAGTAGGCAATTATAGTTTCTTTCTTCATGTTTATCTCTCAAAGTAGACTCTTCATTAAAACTGGGCTTGCATCATTTTTGTTTGCCACTTTATAACCGTGAACTTGCTCAATCTCCAGCACAGAAAATAAATGAATAAATGACCAGTGAGTCATTTTCATAATCAAATACATCCACCAAAGCGTATTCATAAGTAATACACTTCTGTCCCTGGGAAAATTCCTCTTTTGTCTGTTAACAGATACTTTTCTTCCCATGTATATTTGTGGTTGAGGAATGTATTTATTTTGAAAATTGTAGGTTTGCACAATGGCAATCTGAAGTTTTCTTAATTGGTTCTACAGCTCTGATTCAAAGAAGTGACCAGATTTTTTATGATTCCTCATGCAGCAGGGTGGATCACAATCAGAAGGAGAAAGGATATACCATAGGACTTGGGAAAAATTCAAATTCAGATGCTACTTGGGATCTCCTTAACTAAGTGTTTTGCTAATATTTTAGGGAAAGTAAATGGTTTATTCTAGATGTATGATATCTTTTGTGTTATTATATGTATTTCATTGTAGATTTGTGAACACATTTGTGCTTTAGTTAACTCTTTTGTAAGTGGCAGATAGCTCATCCCAAAACATGTTTCTCTCTTTTCTTTTTATTAAGTGCTCTTGGATTCTGATCACAAAATTAACATATATGTATTCTGGAAAAAGTAGACTATGGTGAAAAAGAATATAAAGATCTCCTGTAATCATAACATCCTGCAAAATATATTGGCTTTGCGTGTTTTCTTGGTACCATATTCTATATGCTACTTTATGCTTTACTTTTTAAATGCTTCATCTTTTATTGAAAATATGATGTTTAAGGGCTATTTATTTTATAATTTCATACAAAGAACTGATGCTTTTGAAAGAATATAAAGATCTCCTGTAATCATAACATCCTGCAAAATATATTGGCTTTGCGTGTTTTCTTGGTACCATATTCTATATGCTACTTTATGCTTTACTTTTTAAATGCTTCATCTTTTATTGAAAATATGATGTTTAAGGGCTATTTATTTTATAATTTCATACAAAGAACTGATGCTTTTGAATTGTGGTGTTGGAGAAGACTCTTGAGAGTCCCTTGGACTGCAATGAGATCTGACCAGTTCATCCTACAGGAAATCAGTCCTGAATATTCATTGGAAGGACTGATGCTGAAGCTGAAACTCCAATACTTTGGCCACCTGATGTGAAGAACTGACTCCTTAGAAAAGACCCTGATGCTGGGAAAGATTGAAGGCAGGAAGGAAGGGGACGACAGAAGGTGAGATGTTTGGATGGCATCACCGACTCGATGGACATGAGTTTGAGCAGCTCCAGGTGTTGGCAATGGACGGGGAAGCCTGACGTGCTGCAGTCCATGGGGCCGCAAAGAATCGGACACCTCTGAGCAACTGAATTGAACTGAACTGATTCTAGCGTAGAATTAATTGCTTATTCCGTTACTATTTAAAATATTCTTTGAATTGACTTTTTCCAGAGCAGGCAGAGGAAGTTTCTTATACAAGGACCAAAGTAAAGCCTCAGAGAAGTTCTGTTCCTTTGCTGAACTCCAGTTCCTGCTCGCCACTTTGCAGCTGCTGAGCTAGGACTGACTTCGTCCTCCAGGGCATGCATGTGTGCGAGGCCGCTTCAGTCGTGTCTGACTCTTTGTGACCCTCTGGACTGTAGCCCGCCAGGCTCTTCTGTCCATGGGATTCTCCAGGCAAGGACACTGGAGTGGGCTGCCGCGCCCTCCCCCAGGGGGCCTTCCCAGCCCAGGGACTGAACCCGCGTCTCCTGCAACTCCTGCATTGCAGGCGGAATCTATACCGCCGAACCACAGGGAAGCCCCCAATAACTGAGGGCAATGCTCCCTAAACTACTTGATCTTCAGGCAATAAGACTGATAAGCAGAAAGTCCTCACTTTTCTGGCCAGGTACACAGCTTCCTCTGAGCACAGAGAGGCAACTCAAAATATTGGCCCTATTTTATCCAGAGATGAAGCAGGAGGGTGAAAAGTCTTGCTTTACCGGTAAAGCCACCCTTGGAAGAAGGAGAGTCTGTCTGGTGCTCAAGGAAGATGGTCAGTAGGAGGATGCCAGCCCTGGGTTCAGAACTGACTGTGGCCGGAGGAGGAATAGAGCATCTGACAAACCTCATCTTGTTTCACGGTTTTTGCACGGCCTTGAGATTGTTGGCTTTTGTGTTCCAATTAGTTGGATGTTTAACACGTTTTCCTTCCATGTCCCTCTCTCCCAACTAAAGTAACAAGCTCCTAAAAGGGATAGTGTGCTTTTGTAATTTCACACTGCCAGTTACATACTGTACATACTAAATGCTTAACAAAGATTAAAAATTTTTTTTGTTCAAAGACAAGCCACAGTTTTTCCTTTATATCTCAACATTCAATAAGAAATAGCCAGGCATCGTCCCAACCTCCATATCACGTCATAGTTTTGGGGAAAAGTGACCCATACATCTGGCATGCTAGATCTGTCTGTGTATATGTGTGTGCGCGCACACGAGTAGGTATGTGTGTGCCATGCCCCTGGAGGAGGGCACGGCAACCCACTCCAGTATTCTTGCTTGGATATTCTGTGTATTAAGAAAGGAGGCTGGTGGAGTGCTTTATGACAACACAATCTCATCTATATTTCATTAGTGGAATAAATATCTGGCAGCATTTTTTGTAGCTTTAATGATTCCAGGACTGAAATGGAGAGAAGGCACCCATTTCGATGTGCTCCTTTCTTAGTCTTGGATAGAATGATTGTTCTCTCCCCTTTTTCTTTTTCCCCTACTAGCAGCCCCAGTGAGAGTCTCATCTAACGTGGGTGGTGGAAAAACATTTACAAATGTTTTCCTTTTGCCCCTGAGGAGATACTCTGGGCTCTTTCCATATTCCTTCATGTGAGTTTGGCTGGAGGAGGAGAGGGAAGGGTTTTCATACATAGCGTTGAATTGTATGTTAAATTGTCTGCAGGAATGGAGAGTGCTTGGGTCATCTTTAAAGCAGTTTAAGAACTCTAAGCCAAGCACCCCAGTAGTTTTGCTGTTCCTAAATATTCTCTTTCCAAAAACCTTGCACTGAAGTTTGCCAGTGCATAGAATTTATTATGTATTCTGGAGCTCACTAAAGTTGCAAATTGCTTTCTGGATAATTTCATTTTCATACTACTTAGAGGCACACTAATGTTTAATTTGAAGTTCGTCTATTTTGAAAATGCCTTTTGCTCTCGGCAGTCCATGGAGGATACTGGAGGGAGAGGGATTTGTGGTACCAGGCATATGTGTTCTCTGCATGTGAACGATTGTTGGAGTCAAGGCAAATAGAGCAAAGTGCAGTTTAACTATATTCCATATTTTGCTGAATCACCACCTCATGGTTTGGGATATTTATGTTTCATGTTCCTATTTTATGAGGCAATGGCAGAACAAGAGGTGACCAGGAGAAAGAACAAATTTTCCTCACAGAGACAGCTAAAAAG
Organism: Cephalophus harveyi; assembly: GCA_006410635.1. Taxonomy (NCBI): domain Eukaryota; kingdom Metazoa; phylum Chordata; class Mammalia; order Artiodactyla; family Bovidae; genus Cephalophus; species Cephalophus harveyi. The sequence goes on from SJYT01016880.1 coordinate 110,689, forward strand.
CAGTCAGGTACAGGTACTGCCTGATGCGTGTAACTCTTTAGACTGCTCCTGCTAAAGAAAAATCATCATGACACTTGCTAAAGACAGCAAGAAAGGCTTTATTTAAGGGGTGTCACAATGATAGAGTTTTGTGTTAGGGGAGAGAGATCAGACTCAACTGTGAATACAATATGGAAAAGTGGGGATTTATATCTAAGGATCAAGGTGCAGGCAGTGTGCATGGATGGAACTGAAGGGGAAACAGACAGAACAGGCTCCATCTTGAAAGCACTGCTCCATCTTGGGCCAGGCTGTGGACTCTGAGCTATACGCCCAGTATCTATGGAAACGATATACCGACTGGAAAACCAGGCCCCCAGAAGGAAGAGCCCCAGGGCTTGCACCTAGACTCTCCTTTGCCTAAAAGAATACCCTAATTATCTGTGTAACTGAACAGAATCATACATTCTATTATGCTTATTGGGGAATGACCACAAGCCTATTGATAATTGTCCACTGTTAACTTCCTAAGCCTAAGGCATCTGAATCACGGTTAACTTTGATTGGATCTTTCTTTGCCCTTGTTCAGATGCTGCTACTGCTAAGTCGCTTCAGTCATGTCCGGCTCTGTGCGACCCTATAGATGGCAGCCCGCCAGGCTCCCCCGTCCCTGGGATTCTCCAGGCAAGAACACTGGAGTGGGTTGCCGTTTCCTTCTCCAATGCATGAAAGGGAAAAGTGAAAGGGAAGTCTCTCAGTCGTGTCTGACTCTTCACGACCCCATGGATTGCAGCCCACCAGGCTCCTCCGTCCATGGGATTTTCCAGGCAAGAGTGCTGGAGTGGGGTGAGATCAGCTTCTCCGTTGTTCAGGTTAGTTTCAGGGAATGTGGGGAGGTGGGTTTGGGCGTGTACACTTAGGGTATATATTGTTTTCACAAAAACTGGTCGGGGTCTTTGGCTAAGAGGAGACTGCCTTGGGCCCGCCAGGCCCAAGTAATAATCTTCACTCCACCATCTGCGTGGTCCTTCTGAGCGAGCTTGTTTCCTGGAACACATGGCTACAACAGAACTACTAAGAGAGAGGCAATTCTTGGCTAAAGTGAAGTAGGATTTTAGGCAGGCCAGGGTGATCTGGTATCAAGGGTGATTTTCAGTAAACTGATTAAGCAAGATTCTTGCTAAAGTTGGAATAAACTGACCAAGAACAGAGCCCAAGGTGAAACAGGCAGGCAACAGAAAATGTCCCTCAAAGGCTTAGGTGAAATATATTTAAAATCAGCTGTTACAGATATTGCCAAAGAATTAAAGGAAATCATATATAAACTGATTAAGCAAGATTCTTGCTAAAGTTGGAATAAACTGACCAAGAACAGAGCCCAAGGTGAAACAGGCAGGCAACAGAAAATGTCCCTCAAAGGCTTAGGTGAAATATATTTAAAATCAGCTGTTACAGATATTGCCAAAGAATTAAAGGAAATCATATATAAAGAACTAAAGAAAAGCGTGATAATAACATCTAACCAAATACCAAGGTATCAGTAAAGTCAGGATACCAGCAAAAATACAGAAATTATTTAAAAAGAACTAGACAGAAATTCTGGAGTTGGACGATATTAATAATAGAAAAAAACCAGTAAAGGTCCTAAAGGCAGATTTGAACTGAAAAAAACAAAACAAAACAAAAAAAAACCTAGAAGACAGGTCTATAGAGATAATAAAATCTGTGGAGTAGGAAAAAAAATAAAGAGAATAAACAAAAACAGAACCTCACTAGCCTGTAGAACACCGTCAAGACTAATAATGTGTGAGTGATGCGAAGCTCAGAAGAGCCATCTCCCAAGCAATAGAAGTGAAGACTAAAATTTTATATTTGGCTACTGGAAGAAAACACCGTAAAGATCTGGGCAAGCAACTTCAAGAGGATACTGCCCAACAGAGGCTGCAGTGGGCCAGAGAGCTTTCCTGTCTGGTGACAGCAAGGCCTCTGCCTTCACCGCCCTGGTGCTCCAGGACTGTCTCCGTCTCCCAGGCTTTCCACTCAGCTGCTGTAAGCACGCTTGCGACTTCATCGGGCCCAACTCTTCTCCCGTAGTTGGCAACTTTCTCTGCCTCTGATAGAGTGGCCAGTAGAGTCTCAGCCTCCCTGGCTTTGTGTATCCTTTTTCCTACCTCAGCAGACTTGCTGGGAGCTGTTGCCTAGGACAGATCTCTTTCTTTTTAATGGAAGGAAACCATACTTTTCACATACTCTGTTGAAAAATTTTGCCCTTATACAAGGATAAGCTAATCTTCCCTCTTATACACAAAACAGCATCTCCTCTGATCTTAAACATTATCATTGTCCCAAAGTTACCACAATTTAAACCATCTGTAGATGTGGCTCAAAAATAATTAGGTGAAAATGATTCTCCCTATCCAATGCAACGTGGGGGTCCTCAGATGTTCAGACTAACAGGTAGGATCACAGTAATTAAGGCACCAAGTCTGGGGGTCACTGGCCATTCCTAGGATGGCTTAAACCATATCTCATCTAGTTTAAAGGATTATTATAAAAGTCAAGCCTGAATTGTTCTTCTGCATTTGTAGTACCTTCAGTCAGTTCAGTTCAGTCGCTCAGTCGTGTCCGACTCTTGGCGACCCCATCAATCGCAGCACGCCAGGCCTCCCTGTCCATCACCAACTCCCAGAGTTCACTCAAACTCACTCAGTCCGGAATGCCATCCAGCCATCTCATCCTTGGTCGTCCCCTTCTCCTCCTGCCCCCAATCCCTCCCAGCATCAGAGTCTTTTCCAATGAGTCAACTCTTCACATGAGGTGGCCAAAGTACTGGAGTTTCAGCTTCAGCATCATTCCTTCCAAAGAAATCCCAGGGCTGATCTCCTTCAGAATGGACTGGTTGGATCTCCTTGCAGTCCAAGGGACTCTCAAGAGTCTTCTCCAACACATGGTGACTGTTCTGTGATTTCTGGCCTGAAGAGTTCAGTTTGTAATAAATGAGGTATTTGGTAAAAGCTTCAGGGAAAAGAGAAATGAGTAAATGGGCTCTGGGCTGTACCTCCCGACACTCTTTACTTGACCAACTGGGCCTGTGGTTGATGTGGAGTTTTTGCTCCAGTGGCTCCAGCATTTTCTAATTGCCTGTGGATTTGGAGCATCTTTGATATATGTTGCATACTCTCACATTGTAATAGCAAAATTCACTGCTACAGTACATCTCTACTTTGAATAATGCTGTCCCAAGTGGGAAAAGATTATTTAAGTTAAACTAAAAAGATCATTTTTCTCTACTTCTTGAGCCTCAAGCCAAGGTTTCCACAAGGCAAAAAAAAAGTTCTTTCTAAGATGTAAAAAGCCTCTTGATGAAAGTGAAAGAGGAGAGTAAAAAAGTTGGCTTAAAGCTCAACATTCAGAAAACGAAGATCATGGCATCTGGTCCCATCACTTCATGGGAAATAGATGGGGAAACAGTGGAAACAGTGTCACACTTTATTTTTTTGGATCACCTGTTAGAAGGAAAAAGAGGCAATATTATATTCATAATACATACAACTAAAGGATATTTGGGTGAGTTTACTGGAGCAAAGGAGACAGTTTGAGAAGTGAACTCAAAATAAGAAATCTCAAAGTAAAGAGGAAGATCTGAGAAGTAGGGCGTCAGAAAGAATGAGCCAGAGCCCCAAAACAGAAACAGGTGAAAAGCTCTAATGTCTGTCAGATAGGAATGCAAGTCAGTATAACTTTGAGAAAATTGCCTATTTATTTTGTGACCATATTTTATAGTTAGGAAGACAAAATTGTGAATCAATGGTGATGTTTAGAATTCACTGTTTTTTAAAATAACTTGTTTTTTAAGATGTGAACGTGAGAGTTGGACTATAAAGAAAGCTGAGCAACGCAGAACTGATGCTTCTGAGCTGTGGTGTTGGAGAAGACTGTTGCGGGTCCCCTAGACTGCAAGGAGAGCCAAACAGTCCATCCCAACGGAGACCAGTCCTGAACATTCATTGGAAGGACTGATGCTGAAGCTGAAACTTCAATACTTTTGCCACCTGATGGGAAGAACTGAGTCACTGGAAAAGACCCTGATGCTGGGAATATTGAAGGTAGGAGGAGAAGGGGACGACAGAGGATGAGATGGCTGGATGGCATCATCGACTCGATGGACACGAGTTTGGGTAAGCTCCTGGAGTTGGTTATGGACAGGGAAGCCTGGCGTGCTGCAGTCCATGGGGTCGCAAAGGGTTGAACATGACTGACCTGACCTGACCTGACTGTTTTCTAAGGTTTCGTTTGGCACAGTAATAACAGTGATCGCTTGCTTGCCTGTTCATTTCTGTTTTCGGCTCTGCTGGGTCTTCGCTGCTGCGCAGACTTTCCTCTGGCTGTGGCGGGGGCAGGGGGGGTTGGGGCTGCTCTCTAGTGGTGTGAGCAGGATGCTCACTGCAGCGGCAGCGCCTGCTGTGGAGCGTGGGTTCTAAGGCTTGAGGGCGTCAGCAGCTGTGGTTCCCAGGTGCTCGAGCACAGGCTCAATAGTTGCTGCACGAGGGCTTAGCCGCACCGTGGAACGTGGAATCTTCCAGATCAGGAATTAGGCCTGTGTCTCCTGCGTTGGCAGGTGGATTCTTTACCACTGAGCCTCCAGGGAAGCCCAGTGACCATTTAATAAATACTTAAGGTGCTTCCTCATCCATAAGACGGTGATTGCACCCTGTCTCATGGGGGTGTCACGAGAATTGAAGTAGACTATGTATGCTACGTATAAACATTCATGATGCTTGTCATTTTGCATGACACATAGCAAAAAGCACAAAAAAGGGCATTTAGCATCACCAAACTCATCATTATATAGTCTATAAAAGTTATGACTTCAAGAGGGACATTGATAATGTAGGGAAGACCCAACAGTTTGCAAAATAGACAGTGGTGGATACTACTCCAGTTTTTAAAACATTGCTTTGCAACAAAATGCGTGATAGGAAATCCAACTAGTATCAGCAGAAGAAATTCTCAGAGAGGTATCTGTGGTAAGCAGAATAATGCCCTTCCCAAGGAAGAGTGCATCAAGGCTGTATATAGTCACCCTGTTTATTTAACTTCTATGCAGAGTGCATTAAGCAAAATGCTGGGCTGGATGAATCCCAAGCTGGAGTCAAGACTGCCAGAAGAAATATCAGCAACCTCAGAAATGCAGATTACCACTCTAATGGCAGAAAGCAAAGAGGAACTAAAGAGCCATTTGATGATAGTGAAGAAAGAGAGTGAACAAGCTGGCTTAAAACTCAGCACTCAAAAAACTAAGATCATGGCATCTAGTCCCATCACTTCACAGCAATAGATGTGGAAAAAGTGGAAACAGTGACATATTTTATTTTCCTGGACTCCAAAATTACTGTGGATGGTAATTGCACCCATGAAATTAAAAGATGCTTGCTCCCTGGAAGGAAAGCTATGACAAACGTAGTCAGTGTATTAAAAAGCAGAGATATCACTTTGCCAACAAAGGTCTGTCTAGTCAAAGCTATGGTTTTTCCAGTAGTCATATATGGGTGTGAGATTTGGACCGTAAAGCAGGCTGAGTGCCTGCCCCAGTGCAGAAGATGCAGGAGATGCTGGTTCGATTTCTGGGTCAGGAGGTTGCCGTGGAGGAGGGCATGACAACCCATTCCAGTATTCTTGCCTGGAGAATTCCATGGACAGAGGAGCCTGGCAGGCTTCAGTCCATAAGGTCACAAAGAGTCAGGCACAACTGAAGCAATTTAGCAGGCATGCACTGTTGTATAAATGCTGACTTTGTCTTAAAAGCTTAAAAAATCTTTATATAGAGTTTCCCAAAGTATGGTAGTTATGTCCTTAGTGAACCTCAAGTTGATTGCAATTGGTATTCAAATTCATACTTTTCTCTTAATAATTATGACATTATTTTAGTATATATACTTATTTTAATATGTGTAAGAACAATTTAATTACCATATTAAAACAATAATTTAGGTGATATTTCTGGAATAAGTTAAAAGGAGCTTGAGTTAAAAGAAAAATCTGTATTTATCCATGAAATGACTTCTGTTAATTATGCAGTTTTAAAAAGCTGGGCAAATATATATGAGACATCTGCTTTTAGACATTGGACAATAGGAAGCGCCAGACTATGGCATTTGAGAAAAGAGAAACAGTGGAGGCAAGTCTGATGAGCCCTCTGACCTGCCTGGAAGTAAACTCTAGACCACAGTATAGGACGGAGGAGCTCAAACACGGCCCAGTGGTCTCTCGAGTTTATGGGTCACAGCGCAGAGCTCAGGGAGACTCAGTCAGCGAGAATTTGTTGAACAAAATGCCATAAAATAATGAGTTACACTGTGAAAGAGCTCCAAAAGCTGAGCCGAGTCTTTGGCTGAACACCACGCTAAGTGTGCACGTGGCAGAACTTTTGACTCCAGGCAAGAAACAATTGCCAGAAAAGAACAAGTACAGAGACTTGTGAGATAAACAGCTCCTCACGGGTGCACAGGGCTTGGAAACTGCCCCATCGATTGCACAGGGCTTGGAAATCGCCCCATCGATTGCACAGGGCTTGGAAATCGCCCCGTCCCCACCACCTAGAGAGGAAAGTCTTGTTGAATAGATGGGTCAGTTAATAGAGATTGCAGAAGTGTCAACTCTTAGAAATGGGACTAAACCATTCTTTGAGTACGGTGCTGCTGCTGCTGCTGCTGCTGCTAAGTTGCTTCAGTCGGGTCCGACTCTGTGCGACCCCATAGACGGCAGCCCACCAGGCTCCCCCGTCCCTGGGATTCTCCAGGCTAAGTTCCTCAAACCCCATCCTAGACAAGCATAAAAAATAAGACTTGAAGGGATTGGGCTAGTCTATAAGTAGTTTCAGAGAAGGCGATGGCACCCACTCCAGTGCTCTCGCCTGGAAACTCCCATGGACGGAGGAGCCTGGTGGGCTGCAGTCCATGAGGTTGCTGAGAGTCGGACACGACTGAGCGACTTCACTTTCACTTTTCACTTTATGCATTGGAGAAGGAAATGGCAACCCACTCCAGTGTTCTTGCCTGGAGAATCCCAGGGATGGCGGAGCCCAATGGGCTGCCGTCTATGAGGTCACACAGAGTCAGACACGACTGAAACGACTTAGCAGCAGCAGAAGTAGTTAAACTGCCTTACAGGAAAAAGCCAGCACTCATTAAAGGAATACAAAATCTGGAGAACTAAAAAGCAAAATTCACAATGCCTGACATCCAATAAAAAATTACTGTACATGTACAGAAACAGAAAAATATAACTCAGTAGAAGAAAAATTAATCAACATATGTAATCATTGAGAAATGATAACAGAAATGATAGAATTAGCAGTCAAGAATATTAAAGCAAGTATTATAAATACGTTCAAGCGTTTAAAGATGTGGGATATGGGAGATATAAAAAGACCAACTGGAAATTCTAGGCATGAAAAATACAATATTTGAAATGAAAATTTCACTAGGCGGGAATGGCTGCATGTTTGACAAAAGAAAAGAAGGTTTGAAGAGAAAGCAACATAAACACAACAAGCAAGCACCCAGAGGATGCGAAGCCTGATAATAAAAGAGACTTGGTGAACCACGGTACAGTATGAAATGGTCTAACATGTGAGTCCCAGAAGGGAAGGGTTTAGAAGGAAAGAGAAAAATATTTGAAAACATAAATGACAGAACATTTTACAGATTTGATGAAAACTACAAACCCAGAAGTCCTATAAAATCAATGAGCCCTAGCTAAGCAGGAGAATCAGAAGGAAAATCACATGGAGACATACGATAATCAAATCACAGATTCTATAGCCAGATCGTTATAACCAGGTACAAAGAAAAATTCCTAAAAGTAACCAGGTGGTAGGAAACCATTATATCCATAAGATTAGCAATAAAAATAGTAGCAGATCTCTTGTCTGAAACTATGCAAGCCAAAATACAATAAAGTAACATTTTGTGTGTGTGTGTGTGTGTGTGTGAAGATCGTTATAACCAGGTACAAAGAAAAATTCCTAAAAGTAACCAGGTGGTAGGAAACCATTATATCCATAAGATTAGCAATAAAAATAGTAGCAGATCTCTTGTCTGAAACTATGCAAGCCAAAATACAATAAAGTAACATTTTGTGTGTGTGTGTGTGTGTGTGTGTGCAGTAAAGGAAAAAAAAAGTCTGTCCATTTAAAATGTTACACCCAGTGAAACCATCATTGTAAAGTGTAAAAGTCTACCCACCCTTGAAAATTACCTAAATTGAGATAAGTATAGCATATAGTAGAAAATACTGAAAAAAGAATGCAAAGTATTTGCTGATAATTCGATATTGATTATGTGTTGAAATGATAATATTTTAGATGTTGGACCAAATATAGTAACACTAATTGCTCTTGTTTATTTTCAGTTTTTGAATTATTTGCTGTTGCTGTGGTTCAGGTTGCTGTGCGTTCGGGACCCCATGGACCGCAGCACACCAGGCTCCTTCGTCCTTCACCCTCTCTCCGTGTTTGCTCAAGTTCATATCCCTTAAGTTGGTAACTGTCTCTAACATCTCATTCTCTGCCATCCCCTTCTCCTTTTGCTTTCAGTCTTTCCCAGAATCAGAATCTTTTCCAATGAGTTGGCTCTTCACACCAGGTGGCCAAAGTATTGGAGCTTCAGCTTCAGCATCAGTCCTTCCAATGAATATTCAGAATTGATTTCCTTTAGGATTTTTAAAATATGGCTGCTACTAAATATGGAAAACTAGTTAATTTTAACTACTTTTTTATTGGAAAACTAGTTAATGTTCACTTCCTCCTTAAACAACTCTAACGCAGGGTCAATTCTGCTGGTCTACCCTGCTCTACAGCCTTCCCAATCAGTTTAGAACCTCAAGGACAGGTTCTAGAAAACAAGAGTTTTTAATGAGTATTTAATAAAGTAATTTATATTTGGTTATATGAAGAGGAGAACATAGAATTCGTTAAGTATCAGCGTTATTACTGCTGCGGCTATTAACTGCGAGGGAGTGCGGCTACCCGTGCCACAGGGAAATCGGCAGTCGTCTAACCCACTCACGCAGCCGGCGTGCCCCTGGACTCGGCGGCGTGCGCGGCGCTCAGGGAGGGCGGTGGCGGGGCGGGCGGGCCCTGGAGGCGGCACGGCGAGCAGCGGGGCTGTGGGCGCCTGCCTGGGTCCAGCGGGGCGTCCTCTGGGCCCCCCTAGCTCTGCCGTGCTGCAGCCAGCCTGCAGATGAGAGATGGTGGGCTGCTGCCCCGAGTGCCGCGTGGAAGGGCGGTTTGTGTAAGGACTCGGGGGGCGCCTGTGCTTTCACCACATTCCCTGAGAACTGACCTGCTTTTCTACCCTGTGTCTCACCCCCCACCAAGGTTTCCAGGGACCAAAGTGTCTCCTTGTGAGGTGCAGACCACTGATGATTTATTTGAGGTTCTCCTGCCAAATGCTCTCAGTGTTCAGCAGGTTTCCACCAGAGCATCTCATCTTCCTTCCCCCTTCCCTCAGTTTCTTTACTTCTCAGTATTAGATGCTAAGTAGATTCAAATGGACAATTTGGCTCACTCCGCTCTTCCTGGCCGCTGCCTGTGTTAGCTCCCATGAATAAAACTGAGCTGACAGCAGTGAAATTTATGAAGGCCGGGAAGAAACGAGGTACGCAGAGTCGCGGAGCTCACACACAGCTGACCCTAGAAGTGCTGAGGTCTCTATTTCCAGGCCAAACTGCACAAATAGCAAGGCTCAGACCTCTGCAATTGCAAATACCAAATATGCCACGGTAATTCAAGGAAAAATGGTTTATTTGTCTCCTGAAACCTGAAGTTGGAAGGATGCTGTGAGACTCATCTGCCCCTTCACCCTGACACAGTCCCAGAGTTCCCAGTTACCTCCAGGGCTGCCTACAGTTGGATGTGATTACTCAAATCCCACCCTAGGAACTTCACTGGGTCTTGAGCTCCAAAGAGAATACAGCCAGAGGTTACCTTCTATGGTTTTCCTTCTGACGTCTGAATTGTGGAGGAGAACAGAATCGATAAAAGTTTGGTAACAATTTCCAGATCTCAAAAAAAAAGGCATCCTTTTTCCTATTGCACCGGGCAGCCTCCTTCCCTAGAGTGGGGTGTGGACTCTGTATCCAGGGACAAGACAGAGCCCCACGGAGTTTATACGTCACTAATGGAGTGTGGTGCCCTTGGGGGTCAAAAGAAACTGATCACAAGAGGCAAATATGCTTTCTCAATCAAACGCACTTGCCTCAGAGTTATGAGTTCATGAGTTCCATGGAGTCCTTTGGCACACAGGATTGTAAACATGCTCTTTCCGGCCTTGAAACATAAAGGAAATATACTAATACTCCAGCCCTGGGATTTCTTTGGAAGGAATGATGCTGAAGCTGAAACTCCAGTACTTTGGCCACCTCATGCGAAGAGCTGACTCATTGGAAAAGACTCTGATGCTGGGAGGGATTGGGGGCAGGAGGAGAAGGGGACGACCGAGGATGAGATGGCTGGATGGCATCACGGACTCGATGGACGTGAGTCTGAGTGAACTCCGGGAGATGGTGATGGACAGGGAGGCCTGGCGTGCTGTGATTCATGGGGTCGCAAAGAGTCGGACACGACTGAGCGACTGAACTGAACTGAACTGATACTCGAAACAAGCATTTGATTTGTGTTAAACACAAACGCCCTTTATGTATACAGACTTACGCAGGCAGGGGGCTTCCCTGGTGGCTTTGTGGTAAAGAATCTGCCACAATGCAGGAGCCGCTGGAGATGCAGGTTTGATCCCGAGGTCGGGAAGATCCCCAGGAGGAGGAAATGACAACCCACTCCAGTGTTCTTGCTGGGAAATCCCATGGATAGAGGAGACTGGCAAGCTGCAGTCCATGGGTCACCGAATAGTTGGACACTTCTAAAGGGACTGAGCACACAAGCACGCAAGCACGCAGACATACATATATGTACACACATATTCATATATGCGCATACAGATGCATAGAGGCACATGTGTGCACCTACATATGCACATGGAAGATGCATGTGTCCATATGCACACATATGCATATGTATGTGTGTATACATATATACCTGTGTGTATACACACACACATCACTTATTTCAGAACCACTATAGACATACTGGTGATGGCTGATTCATACTGAAATCTGGATGAAACGTTTACAAGCTAATTCCTCATGGTGTGACAGCTTGGCTTCGAGGACCAGGCATTGAAGTTGCAACAACTTTGGAGCTGGGTGGTGGCAGAGACCTTTGTTGTGTTAAGAGTGTGCCGAGGAGAGTGCTTCCTCCCCCCGGGAGGGCCCTGCCCCTTGCTGGCCTAGGTCCCTGGGGGTGTGGGTGGAGGGAGGCAAAGCCCTCTGTCCCTCATGTCAGGTGCAGAGCTGAGCCTCAAAGTTAGTCACATTTCATTACGAAACGCAGTTTTGATTCAGACACATAATTTAGGGCTGCTCAAAAGCTGTGCCTGTAAGTAAACCCATCTGAGGAGAGGTTGTCATGACGGGGAGAGGTGGGAACGCGCATCCGGAAGGACTACCTGCCTCTGCCCTGCCCCACTGCCAACCTGGCGAGTGTGAAAGCTGGAAGCTTCCCGCTGGACACCGAGGGATAGCAACACTAAAAAGCAAGTTCTAGGGAAGAAAGGAAAATGGATATGTCCCGAACAATGATATAAATATCATTAAGAAGAACTGGAAGTGGAATTTGGAAATAACTCAGAGTTTGTCCAGCTCACCAATCTCTGCTTCTGGAATAGAATACCTCCACCAGTCCAGACAACGGGCACTTCAGTCATGTGGGTGGATTGGCATCCTCTGCGTTCTAGGCAAGGGAGGCCTCAAGTTTCATTTCTTCCCACAGTCTCTCCCTGTTTGACCAAATAGTTGTCCCCAGGAAAATTAGATAAAAACAATGCCAATGATTATTAAAACAACAATGTTGCTTACATAGTCATCTGAGATTGTTTGACTCTATCCAGCTCTTCGCTTTTCACTTTCATGCATTGGAGAAGGAAATGGCAACCCACTCCAGTGTTCTTGCCTGGAGAATCCCAGGGACGGGGGAGCCTGATGGGCTGCCGTCTATGGGGTCGCACAGAGTCGGACATGACTGAAGCGACTTAGCAGCAGCAGCAGCAGCTCTTAAAGACACAGACATGTCCTCAAATGAACGTATTAAGGCTTTGAAGAAAAATTCAATTATTGTGCTATAATCCAGAGGCTGAATTTAATGTGCAGTAGTTCAGATTCTGGTCTGTGGACATCAACTGCACTGGCAGTGAAGCAGAGCAGACAGCAGCTGGCTGTCTTGGAATATGATATTGACACCGCCTAGAGGAAAGTCAGCATCTGAAGCCTGACTTTTATGTGGGGTTGATCCTTGTTTTGACCATTGCTCCTTCTTCAGAGTATTTTAAAGGAGATGAAACAATAGCGTTAGCATGACTCAAAGTGAATGTTGTGTGGATATATGCGTGAAACAGATTCAAGCTGTATCATCCGCATGCTTCAGCGTAAGGTAGCTCAGCCTACAACATATGGCGTGGGTAAAAAAAGTCAGCCTCAAAATGAGTGCATAGAAATTGTCAGATGACTTCATTTCTTTTAAATCAAGCTCAATTTTACCTCCAGGTGAAAGGAATTTCAGTCTTCTTTGTTACTGGCAGGGATGTGTACTGTTTACAGCAATTGCATTTCCCTGACTCTTGAAGTTAGCCTGGGGCCATTTGACTAGATCTGGCCAAAGAACCACAGCAAGAGAGACGTGCACCATTTCCGAGCTAAGTTCATATAAAGTCTCGACTTCACTTTTCAGCTCTCTCCTTCCTGTTCAGCAAGCTTCAAAAGCACATTTCCAGATGGTTTTCTCCATAAAAAAGGAGGCCATCAGACTCAGATGCAGCCTTCTGGAAGCAGCATAGAAATATTCATGAAGCCCGGAGCGTTCAGGAGTCAATTTGTTGTCATCTTAGAGCCCAGTATCACTTGACTGGGCTTTCTTGGTGGCTCAGATGGTAAAGAATCTTCCTGCAAGGCAACAGAAGACCTGAGTTCGATCCCTGGGTTGGGAAGATCCCCTGGAGAAGGGAATGGCTACCCACTCCAGTATTCTTATCTGGAGAATTCCATGGACAGAGAAGCCTGGTGGGCTCCATAGGGTCCCAAAGAGTCGGACACGACTGAGCTACTAACACTTTAGCACACATTCAGTTCAGTTCAGTCACTTAGTCGTGTCCGACTCTTTGTGACCCCATGGACTTCAGCACACCAGCTTCCCTGTACATCATCAACTCCCAGAGTTCACCCAAACCCATGTCCATTCTGTGGGTGATGCCATCCAATCACTTCACCCTCTGTCGTCCCCTTCTTCTCCCACCCTCAATCTTTCCCAGCATCAGGGTCTTTCCAAATGAGTCAGCTCTCCGCATCAGGTGGTCAAAGTACTGAGTTTCAGCTTCAGCATCAGTCCCTCCAGTGAACACCCAGGACTGATCTCCTTTAGGATGGATTGGTTGGATCTCCTTGCAGTCCAAGGGACTCTCAAGAGTCTTCTCCAACACCACCGTTCAAAACAGTTTGGTAGTTTCCTGAAAACAGTCAGTGTTCAACTATCATATGATCTAACAGCTGTACTTCTGGATTTTTAGTCTCAAAGAATTGAGGTGTTATGGTCACACAAGAACCTGTACGTGAGTTTATAGCTGCGTTATTGTCATAGCCAAGATGAAACAACCAAATATCCTTTGTGGGACGATTGGTTCAATAAAGTTGGTTCATCTGCACCATGGAGTGCTATCTTAGCAATAAGAACGGATACATTATCGGTACAAACAACAACTTGAATGACCTCAAAGAAATAATGACGAGTGATAAAAGCCAATCTCAAATGGTTACATATTGTACATACAACAACTTGAATGATCTCAAAGGAATAATATGAGTGATAAAAGCCAATCTCAAATGGTTACATATTGCCATTTATATAACATGCTTGAAATAACATTTTAGAGATGGAGAGCAAATCAGTGGTTGCCAGGAGTTAGGGATGGAGAGAGGGATGAATGTGGCTTCAAAGAAATGACGCACAGGAAAGCACTGTGGTGATGGGACAGTCCTGAGTCTCGTGGTGGCTGCTATGATCTGCCTAGCGAAAGTGAAAGCGTTAGTCGCTCAGCCATGTCTGACTCTTTTGTGACCCCCTGGACTATAGCCTCCCAGGCTCCTCTGTCTATGGAATTCTTCAGGCAAGGATACCAGAGTGGGTAGCCATTCCCTTCTCCAGGAGGTCTTCCCAACCCAGAAAGCCACCAGGGAAGCCCCATAATCTGCCTAAGGTGGTAAAATTGTGTAGAATACATAGGCACACACACAAATAAAAGTATGCAAAGGGGGGACCTCCCTGGTGGCCCAGTGGCTAAGACAACATGCTCCCATTGCAGAGGCCTGGGCTCAATCCCTGGTCAGGGAGCTAGATCCCAAACCACAGCTGAGAGCTCCAGCGCTGCAACTGAGGACCCCGAGTGCCACGAGGAAGAGCAAAGACGCTGTGCGCTGCAGCGAAGTCCGGATGCAGCCAATGAATAAATGAATAAGGAAAAAAGGATGAGAACCTGGTAAAAAAATGAAATAGCATTAATGAAATCTCCAAGTCATTTCCCTGTTTTGATATTGTGCTGTAGTTACACAAGATGCTGCTATCGGGAGAATGGGGTGAAGGGCATCCGGGACTTCCCTATGCACTCTATGCAACTTCCTGCAGCTTTGTATCAATTTCAAAACTAAAAGTTAAAGAAGAAGCCTCTGGTTGCAGAGCATGCACTTGGACTTTCTGTTTTCTGAACTGAAGCAGCCTGCCTGCCAGCAGGGCCCTGCCCGATCTTCGAGCCTCTCATTATCCTCAGATGAGGACTCCAGAGAGGGGAGGGAGTGTAGTTCTCTTAACAGTTAAGTAGAGACTCTAGAGTCCTGGACTTGATGCAGAGTGTGGGATTCACTCATGCTTGTACCAGGTGTTCATTCATTAAGTACTTGCCTAGAGAGTACCTGCTGCGTACCAGGCCTATGCTCAGACTCGGGTTACTCTAAGACCTGGACCCTGCCTGCAAGGAGGACTCCAACCACCCCCTTATCATCACGCTGCAACGTGATGGAGTCTGACAAGTGGGCAGTGTGGGCAGGGCCGGCGACCCAGCTCACAGGTTCAGATGCTGAGGCCAAGAAGAAATTGAGTCAAGAGAAGGTAGAATATTCCAGAGGGAGTGTTTCATGTGAAGGGACCACAGGTAAAGGTGAAGACTGGGGGCCATACTGCAGCCAGGTGCACAGAAGATGCACCCGTGAGCGGCCTCAGCAGGAGATGGACTATAGTCGGGGGCAGAGGCACACGTCTTAAGAACGCTGCCTCCGGTGGAGCCAAGCAAAAGCCATCCAAGGCTGGTCACGTGAGATCCCCCATCAGAAGGAGGCGAGAGAAAGACAGTCAGGCCTCAGATGCAGCAGGATGCGGGCTGAGAAGAAAGGGAGTTCAGAGTGAAGGATGAGAAGCAGGACCTGGTCAGCGCTGGAGGCCAGAAGGACACGGCAGCTTTCCTTGAATGTCTAGCCATGGGTGCCGCCAGAGTCCGACCTGCAGCTGGCGAGCAGGCGCCAACATGCATCCCAGCGCTAGCACCCACAGCCTGCCCTGGGCAGAGCTTTGCCACTTACAACAGGCTTTGCACAGCTCATTTACTAGTGGTATTAATTTCCCAGCAGCAGTATACTATGGTGCTTGAGGCACCAGCTTGTTCTGAACTCAGCTGGCGAGTTCTGACTTTGCTAGTTACAAAAAAAGATGATCTTAAGCTAGCTACTGATTTCTCAGATTTTCAGTTTTTCTGCCAAGACATTAAATGTAATGTTAACCTATGTTGCAATATCATCGTGAGGATTACATAAGATCATGGCTTATCAGATTGCCAGGTGCAGAACAAATAATAATTACTTACAGTTATTACTACAATTGCCACTACACTATTATTATTATTCCTTGACTCAATAATCCCTGAAACGTCTTCCACTGTGTCTACAGTGCAAGGTGAGCTTTCCCAGATCAGGCCATTAATCCTGCGAATCCCTCCAGATAAACCAGGGAGCTGAAGAGCCAGGCTTTGATGCAGACGCATTGCAGAGAACATTCCAAACTCTGCTGTGCAGGACTGGGGCGGCAAGATCTATCTGTTTCTGGTGGAAGCTGCTCTTTCCCTCGGCCTTTTTACGGGCTTGGGTGCAAGTCAAGTCCTTCATCCCTGTTTCCTCCCGTAGCCTTCCTCACTCTTTGGAAGTGAGACGCCATAAAGAGACATCCCCCCAGGCTCCCTGAATTACAAAAAGAAAGGCATTTCACAAATTGGAGAACATCCTTTGATTTTTTCCAGGACCACATTTTTTCCCCCAGTTCGCTTTGTCTCCTGGTTGAAGGATTAAAAAAACAAAATCACACAAAAGGCTCCATGTATCTTTTGAAAGGTAAAATAAAACCAGCTGAGCCTAATCAATGCACAAAGGTGCCGTAAATACCTACCAGGCCATGAAAGCATGATCTCTCTGATATGGCAAAGGAGAAGTGGGAGTTACGGTGGGAATATGGCCCCCGATTAGAGGATAAACACTTCTCAAACTGGCTTTGTGTTCTTGCCTGTCAGAGCCTAGTGGCTGGGCCGAGGATTAGAAAGAGAGCCTTGCGTTAGAGGCTTACAAAGAGCTTTGCTCCTGGAGAGCCCACACCTTGGTCAGGTGCTGTCTGAGGACTGGAGCTGCCATTGGCCATGATGGAGGGAAATGATAGCCTGTCAAAGCCGGGCAGCCAAGTGCAGGGGTGTTGAGGGTGATGCCACAGGAGGCTATTTCCTTTTCTGCTTGGACAATAAAGGTCTTAATTACCTTTCTAGTCTCCTCTTCATTAATTTCAGCCAATTGTGATGACTCACTGGCTCCTGCTTGTGTCTAGTTCAAGGATATTCTTTGGCCTCCAAGCACACACACTTCTGTTTAGTGTGCTGGGCATCACTTTAGTCTGCTGGGCATCAAAAGATATGTTGAGAATTAAAGTCAGGCTGCAAACCCCAAACGTGGAAATAATAACTTGAAAAACAATGGGAAGTTTGGCCTTGATGTGAATGTACTGAGAGGTGGACCTTCCTGAATGGTGGGGGTGTGATGAGCATGTAGTTGGCAGCCTTGCAATCTCTGAATATCTAGCATTTTGGGAGAGGAACTAGATCATGATGGTAATCATATAAGTACTTAGAATTCTCATTTTTATTTTCAAGAAATAATTTTCACACTCAAACAAAGTGACTTGCCCCAAATCAAACAGCTTATAAATGCTGATGTTTGAATCTTATTTCAAGCTCTTTCCCAACCTCCTTAACTAATATAGAAAATAACAATCTCTTGCTGCAAGCCTGAGGGAGTGGGTCCCAGCATGCCCACTGATTTGCCCTGTGCGTTGGGTCTTCCTCTCTCTTCGTAAACCTTTCATCAGAAATAGCCTGCCAAGTGCTGCTCACTTGTTCATAGTATGCCCATGGCCAGGAACGCGGTGAGTGGTCAGAGCCAGCTCCAGTGGGGTTAAATCTTAGCTCATCACTTATTAGCTGTGTATTTTTGAGCAAGTTTTTCAAACTCTCTAAAATTTCATATCTTCAGCTGTAAAATGATCTCTAAGAAGACCAGTCTTAAGAATCTGTTGTAAAGATTATAAGCAGTGATTACACAGCAGTGGGGCCACAGCGGACCCGGGAGACGGCTAGAGAAAGGCGCTGTTCACGGCCTGAAGCCAGGCGCAAGCACGGTTTTCTGATTTCACGTCTCCACTGTGAGCTGGATGATTGCAGAACTCAGCCGTTAAGTCTAGAAGCCATTAGGATGAGAAGCCCACGGATGCATGTGGGTTCCTGGGTCTCTGTCAGCCCGCAGAAGGGGATTCTAAGTGAACCCGAGGACTGTGAACATTGACACATGCTAAGAGATGTCCTCGGTGGTGAGCAAACTCTTTAGAATTATGGGACCCAAAAAACTCTGCTCCAGCCACAGTGGTTCATTAGGAACAGAACATGACAGCTTCATTTTAATGGGCGCTAATGTGGAACAGATGGGCTGGCAAGGCCAGGACCACACAATTCTGTCTCCAGAAACAGTCGTGTTCTGTAACCCTCAAGTCCTGTTTCCACTTTTCAGTCCCTGTGATAGCTGAGACTAAAAAGCGTGGCCAGAGATGCCGTCTACGCTTCTGGGACGCTAAGATATTGCCACTAGCTGTCCCCAGCAGGATGAAAGTGAGGTGTATGGAAAGAGAAAAGCAGTCAGGACATGGCCCTTGAAACTTATCTAAGAGGAATAACTTATCTAAGGGAATAACTTATCTAAGGGAATGGGTTCTTAAAACTGATTCTCATATTGCTACAAGGTGACGACCCAGCGAGGAAGAAAAAGTGAGCGTTTGCTATGCTAGTGTCTGGACGTTCACGGTGCTGATCTTGACACACACATGGTATACACGCATGACATTTCATGATGACGATCAGCTTCCAAGGTGACTTTAATTTTATGCTTTGATTTTGCCTGTTTTGTTCGGGTTTGTTGGCACCGATGTGCTGCTGAGTTTCTGGGCCAGTCCTGTGGTGTGAAGCTTGGAGTAGAGTTTAAACACTAGAGAATCAGCAAAAATGGCAGCGGACGGCGCACTCGAGCCCGCCTAAATTTTCATAAAATTAATCACGACCCAGCTGCATGGAAATTCATAAAGAGCCGCAAGTTCACGTTTGGGTTTATGTGAGGACAAAGCAGAGACAGCGCGGTAGGAGCGGAGCGCAGGAGCGCCGCGCAAGGTCACGGTCAAGGCACCCGCGGAAGCTGGGGGATGGGCTGACGTCCAAGGGTGGGGAAATGGGGGTTTAAATAAAGCCAGACTACGGTGATGAGCATTACTTTGTTTCATTAAAACTGACAAAACCCCGAGGGATAGAGATGACTGATCCCACGCTCCCGGGAAATAGATCAAAAGAGCAGAGGAAAGGGGCCCCTCGGCGGCCCGGTGGAAGGCTCTGCGCTCGCAAAGCAGCGGGCCCAGGGCGCCCCCGATCCGGGGGGCTCGCCGCGCGCGGCCAGGGAGCCGGCGGCGCGGTCAGCGGGGCTGGGAAGAGGGGCCCGGCCGGGCGCGCGAGGGGCGCCCAGAGCCCCGCGTCCCGGGATGGCGGCCGCACCGGGCGTGGCCGGAAAGAGTCCGTGGCGGAACCGGCATTTGAGTCCAGTTCTTTTTAATTAGAAAAATTGTGCTTATCTGAACCACAAGCTGCCTGCCCTCTGCCGGTCTGGGAACGTTGCCACCACAGCGCCGAAGAACTGACCTTCCCCATCGCAGAGGTCACTGACCCCGAATTAGTCTAACTCCTAAGCCACTTTCTCTTTAACACGTTTTTTAAAATAACTATTTTTTCTTTTAAAATTGGAATGCAAACTAGTACAGCCACTATGGAGAACAGTGTGGAGATTCCTTAAAAAACTGCAAATAGAACTGCCTTATGACCCAGCAATCCCACTGCTGGGCATACACACGAGGAAACCAGAATTGAAAGAGACACATGTACCCTAATGTTCATTGAAGCACTGTTTATAATAGCCAGGACATGGAAGCAACCTAGATGTCCATCAGCAGATGAATGGATAAGAAAGCTGTGGTACATATACACAATGGAGTATTACTCAGCCATTAAAAAGAATTCATTTGAATCAGTTCTAATGAGATGGATGAAACTGGAACTTATTATACAGAGAGAAGTAAGCCAGAAAGAAAAACACCAATACAGTATACTGACACATATATATGGAATTTAGAAAGATGGAAGAAAGAAAAACACCAATACAGTATACTGACACATATATATGGAATTTAAAAAGATGGCAATGATGACCCTGTATGTGAGACAGCAAAAGAGACACAGATGTATAGAACGGACTTTTGGACTCTGTGGGAGAGGGAGAGGGTGGGATGATTTGGGAGAATGGCATTGAAACGTGTATACTATCATGTAAGAACGAAGCGCCAGCCTATGTTCGATACAGGATACAGGATGCTCGGGGCTGGTACACGGGATGATCCAGAGAGAGGAAATGGGGCGGGAGGTGGGAGGGGAATTCAGGATTGGGAGCTCGTATACACCCATGGTGGATTCATGTCAATGTATGGCAAAACCAATACGGTATTGTAAAGTAAAATAAAGTAAAAATAAAATTAATAAAATAAAATAAAATAAAATAAAATTGGACACCTACTCACTATAAAAATAAGATGAAAAAACTCTTAAAATGAAAAAAAAAAAAAAAAAATGTGTTAGCCAGATTCTATAAAGGACATTGTTGTTATTAAGAGTTGATGATCATCATTATTGATATCTTCCTATACATGCTCCAACTAGCTAGAGAGAATGCTATAAAACTGATATTAAAATTTAAATCAACATATTTATTCTGAAAACATAAATTTTCCTAAGATTAATCTATAGATAATGCAACTGCATTAGAAAGTCCAACAAAATTTATTACGGATTTGACAAACTGTCTTTAAAGTTTATGTGCAAGAGCATGCAGCCAAAAACAGCCAAAGAGAAGAAAATAAGATAGAGAATGAACTCCATCATGACTTGTAAAGATGTTAGCAAAATAGAGACCATGCTGATTGGCCCAGAGGTATGCCAACATAAAATAATTCCTCCATAAAGAAAAAATACAGTTAGAACCTATGCCATACTCTATGCAATAGTTAATTCCAAGTGAATGAAAAATTAAATTAATAAAGAAAGTACATTTAGAAGAAATATGAGAAATCATATTTAACACCCAAGGGAGAGAGGGAAAAAAAACCCCCACAAAATTATAAATCACAAAGGAAATTGTAGTAAATGTACCTATATTATAAATGAAAATGGTTGGGACTTCTCGCTATGGAAAAGAGGATAGCAAACATTCTACCCCACAAAACCTAGTTTAAAATTAAACAAAATTATCAAAAGCAAGCATTTCAGGCTTCTGGAGATGGACCAGAAGCATGTAGCGAATTAAGCATTTACTCGTAAAGAGCTGCTGAAAGCTGGGTGAAAACTGTCGGTGAAAGAGAAAGTCCCTTACTGTGTTTGACTTTTTGTGACCCCATGGACTGTAGAGTGGGTGGTAGCCTATCCTTTCTCCAGTGGATCTTCCCAAGCCAGGGATCGACTCAGGGTCTCCTGAACGGCAGGCGGATTCTTTACCAGCTGAGCCGCAGGTTCAGTTCAGCCCCTCAGTCCTGTCCAACCTTTGCGTATGCCAGGCTTCCCTGTCCATAACTAACTCCCAGAGCTTACTCAAATTCATGAACATAGAGTCGGTGATGCCATCCAACCATGCCATCCTCTGTCGTCCCCTTCTCCTCCTGCCTGCAATCTTTCCCAGCATCAGGGTCTTTTCAAATGAGTCAGCTCTTCACATCAGCTGGCTAAAGTATTGGAGTTTCAGCTTCAGCATCAGTCCTTCCAGTAGGATGGACTGGTTGGATCTCCTTGCAGTCCAAGGGACTCTCAAGAGTCTTCTTCAACACCACAGCTCAAAAGCATCAGTTCTTCCGCCCTCAGCTTTCTTTCTTTCTTAAAGCTGAGCCACAAGAAAGCTCCCCCCCNCAGCATCAGGGTCTTTTCAAATGAGTCAGCTCTTCACATCAGCTGGCTAAAGTATTGGAGTTTCAGCTTCAGCATCAGTCCTTCCAGTAGGATGGACTGGTTGGATCTCCTTGCAGTCCAAGGGACTCTCAAGAGTCTTCTTCAACACCACAGCTCAAAAGCATCAGTTCTTCCGCCCTCAGCTTTCTTTCTTTCTTAAAGCTGAGCCACAAGAAAGCCCCCCCCCAACAAAACTGTGGGAGCCTGAGGCTCTCTGCCTGACTCTCCTGCTAATCTTCCTGCCACCAGCTCAGCTGAAGTTTTTCCAGGGCTGGACTAGCTGTGAAACCAATAACTTTGCTGCCTTGAGTGGTTAGCTTGATTTGGAGTAAAGGGTAAAAACTCATGGCTTATGGTGTCAGTAAAAGTATAAAAAAAAAAACTAAGTAGGAAAAAAAAGGGAGACTCCACAGCTCCGCTACGCTGTTAGTCCCGGTTGCACTGAGTGGCAGATCAGCTAGAAATTTAAGGGTAATCCTTTGAAAACTGGAGAGCCACAGAAGGGTGAAACACCTTTCACATCCTCGGAAGACAGGAAACCTGTGTGTGCAGGCCACGGAAGACATGAGAAGGCCCTGGGAAAGAGAAAGCCAGGGCGGATCTGAGAACTGCCGCACTTTGAAAGTGCCCCCTCTCCACCCTGCCCTGGCTGCAGAGGGGAAGCCTTGCATCTTGAGCACAGACTTGCACTTGAGCACACACTCGTCTCCATTGTTGGCTGATTCCTAAGCTACTCAGACACTGGGGTAGGAAATCATCAGTGGCCCCGCATCGTCAGAGAGGCAGAAGCTACAGATGAGCGTAGGCAAGTTAATGCAAAACAAACCAAACCCTCTGAAGACAAAACGTTTCAGAATCCAGACTTCTTACAATCTTTTATTTCATTACTCCATCCTTTTCAACTACAAAAAAGCATGACATGGAAAGAAATAGAAAAGTATGACCCAGACTCAGGGGGAGAAAGCAGTCAGTAGAAACCAATTCCATGTTTAGTTTAAGACCAAACTTTTGCTTTGGGCCAAAAAAGACTTCTAGGTCTCATATGTTAAAAGATTTCTTTAAAAAAATGATGTTTAAAGAATTAAAGGAAAATATGACAGTAACTACACAAATAAGACAGCTCTATAAATAAATATTCATTATAAAAAATAAGCTGATGGAAATTTTAATAGTTGACATGAAAAAAACTATTAAATTATTTTAAATAGTATATGAAATAGAATAATTAGTGAATTTGATTGATTTATTGAAATTATCTGACGTTAAAAAATAAATTTTAAAATATTGATAAAAATGGACCAGTTCAGTTCAGTTGCTCAGTCGTGTTCAATTCTTTGCGACCCCATGAATTGCAGCACGCCAGGCCTCCCTGTCTATCACCAGCTCCCGGAGTTCACTCAGACTCACGTCCAATGGATAGAGCCTCAGAAACGTGTGGGACAACATGAAAACTCCATCCGGGCACCTGTTAGGCCCTTCTCAACATTCAGAAAAATGTGGTTCTCTTCCTGACTATGTTAGAGGCCACTTATTGGACATGGCCGCTGATTTCCAGATGACCTCGACTGCAATCCCTTCATCTTCTTGTGGTTATTTTAAAAGAGAGTTTAAAGACATGTTGCTATATTGATGCATTATTTAGAATTCCTTTTCAGTGATTACTGTGTGAAAGTCTCACTATATGTTGCTTGATTCTCATCGAACCACATTTACTTTGCTTTTGCTTCACTTTGCCTCTGTTTTCAAAGAATATTTTAATTTTAGATTCACGGCAAAGTTGAGAGGAGGGTACACAGGTTTCCTATACACCTTCTGCTTTCACACAAGCATAGCCTCCCACACTATCAGTATTATCAATATTCCCCACAAGAGTGGTGTATGTCTTTCAATTGATGAACCTGCATTGACATGGCCTAATCACCCGAAGTCCATGGTCTACATTACGGTTTACTCTTGAAGTTTTACATCCTATTGATTTGGAAAAATGTATAATTACATGTATCAATAATTATAGTGTAAAAAGAGTATTTTCACTGTCCTAAAATCCCTCTGTGCTTCACCAGTTTTCCCCTCCACAACTCCTGGCAACCACTAATTTCTTTTTATTGTCTCCATAGTCTTATCTTTTCCAGAATGTCATGTAGTTGGAATCATACAGTATGTGTAGCCTATTGATTTCATTCACTTAGAAATATACATTTAAGTTCCTTCCATATTTTTTCATAGCTCAAGAGATCATTTCTTTTTAGCACTGAATAATATTCAATACTGTGTTTTCCTGGTTTCTCAATGACAGAGAATTCTCCTGCCAATGCAGGAGACGTGAGTTCGATTTCTGGATTGGAAAGATATCCTGGAGAAGGAAATGACAATCCATTTCTACATTCTTCCCTGGGAAATCTCATGGACAGAGGAGGCTGTCAGGCTACAGTCCATGGGATTGCAAAAGAATTGGGCACAACTTAGCAGCTAAACAACCCAGTAATATTCACTACTACACTTGCTGGATGTACTAAAGTTTGTTTACCCATTAACCTACTGAAGGACATTTTCATTGCTTTCAAGTTCTGACAACGTTGAGTAAAGCTGCTATAAATATTCATGTACAAGTTTTTGTAGGGACATAAGTTTTTCAGCTTTTTTGTGTAGATGCTGAGGAATGAAATTGCTCAATCATATAAGAATATGTTTAGTTTCTTTTCTGGTGCCTTGAGAGAGAGTGGACAAAGAGGCTATTTACCAAAAGGTCATCCACAGGTCAATTTGAAATGACTGTGGTTGGGGGAAGGCTATATAAAGGGAGTGGAAACTATTTTTCCTACTTCTTTCCTAATAGGAATGTAGCTTTTCTGTTTTACTGTAGGTAGTGTTTGCCTTCCTAAGTTTTTAAATCACCTGGAGAGAGGAAAATATCCATAGAATTAAACTATTTAATAATATATTCAGTTCACTTTATTCAATATAAAATACACAACGTTAATTTTGTGTAGAAAGTTTTGAATTAGTATGCAAATAGCATTATAACCAGGAATTTAATGTCGTTTTTAAAAAATAAAGGAGAAGATTCTTTCCACCATGTTATGTAAAGAAGCACCAAATTAACTTTATTACAAAGTTTTCCTGTGGTTAAATTCGTGCTTAGCTTCCAGAAGTTCAACTTGAATATAAATAATAAACATAAGTTTATTCTTTTTTAAAAAAAATCTACACATCAACAAAAATATTTTAAAGTCTGACAACTTGAAATATTAGAAAACAAACATTTCAAAAAAGAGCCCTCAGGCTCCACTTTAGGAATGTAAACAGTTATAAGCACTTGCAAAACAGTAAGGCAATATCTAATTAATGAAAAAATCATTTACAGTGTTCTGCAACCCAGCGGCTGTGTGACCTAAAAAATACCGTATGCAGGGCCAGTAGAAACAGAAAATACTGGCACCGGCACTTCTGAGAGCACAAAATTAGAGCTAGCCAAAAATCATATCAGCAAGAGGAATGATGATTAAACGTTGATGAATTCCTTCTCATGTAACATTTTCCAGTAATGAAAATAAATCAATTAGACCTACAAATATCAACAACCTCAGAGCTCACAAACGTTAACAGTGAGTGAAAATACAGGTTTCAGTAATGCACATACAGAGCAATTCCATTTGCAAAATGTTTAAAAATATGCAAAACAGAATAACCCATTCTGGAGACATGCACATATGTGTGATAAAATGTAAAAGAAAAAATGGAATGAAAAATAGCATGTTTGGAAGAGAAGTTACCTCTAGGAGAAGGGAAAGCATGGGAGTGAGGATGGGTGCACAAAAAGCTTCAACAATATTTGCTTTGCTTCATTTATTAATCTGTATGGTTAATATTCAAATGTTTATTTTATTATTTTTATCTTTTGCAGACTGAAAGTAATTTATAAAATTTTTACGAAAGAAAAACTCTCTAATGTAGTCCAGTCACATTAGGCCAATTTGAAACAAAGCTTACTTAAAATTACTAATAAAATTTCAGTTTATGTACAAAATTGAAAGTATTTTGAGGAACCCAAAGTTTTAATGAAAGTCGAAAATTAAAATAATTTCTAATCTAGGGGGCGCCAAACACACAGCAAACTGTTCTTCATTGTTTCTCAGCAGCTCTGCTTTAGCTGATAAACAGAAGCTCGCACGACTCTCTTTCAGACCCCACAGAACTTCCGTGAGAAATTCCAGTGATACTGATGATCTTATTAAATATTTAGTGTTACTAGAGTATGACCTACTTTTTGTATCTTATAACGTATCTTTCGTGACTTTATTAACTGATAGGTGCTACTGGAATCTTGAAAACCATGTCCTAACAGTGAGTAACTTTGGAATGGAATCTGGATGTAAAAAAAGATTCTAAAGGAGACCAAGAATTGCTCTGATACTATTAAGAGGGTATGTTCCAAACGATCAGAGATAATGAGAAAATTAAATCTAGCATTAATCTGTATACCACTTGGCTTACTAAAAATATTGTAGAGAAATACAATAGAAGAGTATCATTAGCTTCCAAATTGCAATAAGCTTCTTGATTCTTATAGTCATGCTCCCCTTCCACCAGACACTGACTCCCCGCCGCTTCCGTGACATTCGAATCCTAGGAAGGTCTGCACATTAGCCTTCATTCCAGGAAGGTAATGAGCGGGTCCGTCTGGGCAGAGGGAGTGTGCAGCATCCATTCATCACAATGCCAATTCTTGCTGCTTGAACCAGGGGCACTCAAATCTTAACTTGAATCAGAGTTACCGACAGGGCTTGCTGAGACGTAGACGGCAGGTGCCACCCCCAAGTTTGGATCTAATCGTCCAGGGAAAGAGGAGTTGCATTTCTAAGAAGTGCGGGTGATTCTGCGCTGCTGCTTTAACCAAGGGCCCACAGCTCTTTGGTCCATTCATCTACCTTTCGTGCACAATTTCTCTTGGCATTCCAGTTTGTGACTTCCAGTCCAGACTATACAGAAAATGCAAAAGTTTATAAATAGTTCACCTTTCTATTTTAATAGAACAGTTGTCTCCATAGTAATGCTACTTCTGTTTCTAAGTGCTTGAATATACTTTCCATGATTCCCTGTAATTTTGAGTAACAGTCTGGGAGCAGGTTGCATAGGCTGGCGTTACCTGGGTGTGCAAGGAGGAGGAGGGAAGGATTAAGGACCCTTGGCTTCACAACACTGTTATTCTACAAGAGACAAGTGTCGGGTTGTATCTGGGAATTTGAACAAGTAATTGAAGTTATTTTCCTCATGGGCAATTGGGGATAATAATACACCCTGTGTACACCACTGAAGAGATTAAAGGAGATCGTATGTACCCTTATTAGAATTCAATACACTTGCGTTCCTATCCTCCATCTCTCCTCTTTTCTGGTTGAACTGAAGGGAATTTGGGAAAAAACCGTAGACGGTATAATAGTTAAGCGGTATTTGGTCTTAGAGGACAAGGAAGATTGGGATTTGCCAGTGTATTTATTTCCAAAATTTACATTGTACAACACTCTTCTAATATAAGTGAGGTACCTCCACCCCCGCATCCCATGCCTCCAACCCCAATATAAGTGAGGACATTTGGAGACAAATGGTGACTGTCTTTAGGTTGCAGTAATCTCCAAGAAATGGAGAATGTCTAGTTCAGGACTGTCTGAGAAAGCTATCAGTGATGCTGGAGAGGGTTTATACCTGTACTGTTAATACAGTCGCCACTGGCTTCATGCAGTTTTGGGGCACTTGAAATGTGGCTAGTGTGACTGAGGAACTGAATTTTAAGTGAATTTAAATTTAGGTATCTGCATAGGGCATAGCAACGGTGTTGGAAGCGCATATCCAGAGGTTATGGTAAATTGGTTGTCTCTAGAATAAAATCCTGGTTCTTCTAGATCTAGGAGCTCAAGGAAATTATTCCTCGAGTGCAAAAATACTCTACTCCCATCCCAACTTGCCTGATTATCACGAGGAAGAAATAAGGTCATTAATGCAAAGTGTCAAGCTGAGTTACTATTAAGAAATGAGTTTATTAATGCAAAGTGTTGAGCAGGCTGTCTAGCACACAGGAAGTGCTCCATAAATACTGTCATCTAATCCTAATTGTTAGTTTGGATATTGATAAAGTTTCTTCTTCAAAGCTTTCTATGAAAGAAAAGTAAATAAATTCTGTGGAAATATGTATTACCCAATAAGTTCTTTAGATTATAGGCAGTTTGTCTGTGTGTGAAGATTTGAAGACTATCTGAGAACTTCATCATCTAGACATTTAACAGATAAAATAGTTTTAAACAATTTGACTCAGCACTTAGTGATTGATTTGAAAAAATACTTGTATTAATATCTATAGATGTATGACAGAGGTTGATTCATGCAACAAAGTGGATTTTGCCTGGATTAATTTGAAGACAAGCTTGTTCACTCATAACTGCTGAGCTGGTGCCCTGCTAGGAAACATATATTTATTGCATAATATGAATGTGTGTTTTCTGTCTTTTGATTCTGTGCATATGTGATCATATTTGACACTGAAGTGGATGGAGCAACTGTCCAGAGAGCAAGAGAGGCTGAAGGGGCTTTATCTCAGATCACGTGAATCATGTGGAGAGAGGTAACTGTCAGTCTGTATGTCTTGGTTTCCTTATCTATCTCATGGAGAGACAAAATATACCACAGTACTGTCTGCTTTTGAGAAATATGGAGGACATTAAATAAATCATGAGAATGAGGTATGTGGAGCCTTAATGAAAATCAAGTGTATAATAGGAAAATAAGGTGCAACATATTTTATTCAGCTCTCCCGTGTGGCCATATGGATGGATTCTTCCCAAGAGAGAGCATAATCGTAGAGCATTTTAGTTGCAGATGTGAAACGAATGTAGCTCCTAGCTGAATATTTTCTCTGGCTTTGTCCATATGAAGCACAGATGTTTTACAAATCATCTTTATAGTAAGGCTAAGATAACCCAACTAGGTTTAAAAGTGATCACGTTTTTCAAATTAGGCAGTTTCCCAAGCAGTGTACTCTGGAAAGAGAGTTGGCTTCAGAAGGTGAGTCCTGGCATAGACCCTGGGGCTCCCAATGTGCAATCTCAGAGAAGCTGAGTGTAGCGGAGTGCACCTCCTGATACACAGGGGCAGGTATGGCTCCCACACTCGGTGCCAGTGTTTCCTGAGCGGCGGCACGTCCTTTCACACGGGGAGAAGGAGCGGACTCGGTGATGGACAGTGTCAGTATATTAACACATGTGTATGGAATCTAGAAACACTGTACCGGTGAGCCACTTTGCAGGGAAAGAATGGAGATGCAGATGAAGAGAACACACTTGTGGACACAGCGGGGAAAGGAGAGGGTGGAACAAATTGAGAAAGTAGACGTTTCCATGTGTAAAATAAACAGCTAGTGGGAAGCTGCTGTATAACACCGGGAGCCCAGCCTGGTGCTCTGTGACGCCCTACAGGGGTGGGATAGGGTGGGAGGAGGGGGGGAGGCACCAGAAGGAAGCAATGTGTATGCAGTTACCGCTGAGCTGCGTTGTTGTATGGCAGCACCCCACACAACAGTGTAGGGCAATTTTCCTCCAATTACAAAAATAAAGCCCTCTTAACAAATTCTAGCTCCTGTTTTCATGAGTCATAAATGTACTAAGACCTGGGGTTTCTAGGCCCAGCTATGGAGGGCCTCCATTGAACCAGCCACACTTGGGACTGCCATGCAGATGTGCAGGAGTTACGAGAAAGCGCCTTATCAATCCTTCTTCCCAGCAGCATCTTAACTACCAAGAAAGTCGTCTGGTGTTGGTGTAAGGAGTAGCCACAGCCTGAGCTCAGTGTCAGGTTGCTTTCATACCACTGATTTCGACAGTATTGCACCTTCCTCCTGGGCTCTCGGTATCACAGTCTAATTTCCATTAAATAAGCTACTCCCTTGCACTTGAGAAAGGAGCACAGATTGGTTAAAATGATCGGTGCTAAGAATATCTACACTTTGGAAACAGAAGTTTTCTCCCTTGACAACAAGAATGTGATCTTGTACCAGTATACTAGACCCTAACAGTCCCCAGACAACATACTTGGAATCACTCAGCTGCACCTTTACCTGGAGACTGAGGCTAGTCCAGTCTGAGTGCGGTTTGGCGAATCGGGTGCATCCATTCTGACGCCCTGGCTGGATCAGATATGATGCCCAGGCCAGCATATCCAATCATGTGGTCCACTTCCCCAGGTTTTCTGGGGCTGGCTGCTTGAACATAAGCACGTGATCACTCCATTGTGTGCACACAGACGTACACTTGCCTGCTCCCTAAAAAAGAAAGCCATAAACTTGCAGTTTTGAGAACAACAGGGAAAAAAAAAAACTCCCCCCTTCCCAGATTTAAGGTCTTCAGAAAGGCAGCAGCAAGTCTCTGCCAAATAGGATTCTGCACAGGAGCTTGTCTCAAGATCTACATGCAGGTTAATGGTGAACCTAGGTTCACCCCAAACTGAGGACTTTCCCAGACAAGACAGCAAACTCTCACATGGGCATTTAGGAAGCAGGAAGCAAGTCTGAGCTTCTTAAAGGAATTTTGGGTTTCAACTTGTTCACTTTGCAAAAGAGCTTGTGGTTAGTTTCACACTTTCACATAATTCATGTACGTGATTGAATTGATAAACCAAATTTGCTCAAGGTCATCAAGCTTTGGGCAGAAGCAAGTCATTTGACTCCAAATCCAAAGAACTTTTCCCCTCACTTTGCAACATGCCTTGTAGATTGTGCTGATCGCTTGTCTGATTTCCTCGTTAAGATTCATGATCTGATGATGTCAGAGCTGGAAGGTCCTAACTGACTCTCCTTCCAGCTTCCCCTCATTTTATAGAGAGGACTAGAGTCCCAAGGGATCCTGTGGTTTGGGCAAGTTCACAGAAGAATGGCCAGATTGCCGGTCCAGGAGCCCAGAGTTCAGGTCTCTGACTTGTCTTAAGCCATCTCTACTCATAGTCATTTTAACTTTTATTTTCTGGAAAAATATAATAAGGTCAAACTTGCCAAAAGTCTATCCCTCCAGGGGAACTTTGTTTCTCCAATGTGATAAGAGTATCAGTTTGCAACAGGCATTTGACATGCAGAGGCCCTGAAGATCCAGTGAGATTATTAGAGAACATGAAATTTTATTTCTTGTTAAGAATTCTTTTTTTTAAATCTTACCAACAGGAAATTAAATTTTGCTGACCAGTTCAGGGTCCCAAACCAGACAGACTCCCTTAATAAGAGGAATGTGAGTGAACAATGATGCGAAAGCACATGACCAGTCCAAGTTCAATGCATGAAGCAGGGAACTCAAAACCAGGGCCCTGGGACACCCCAGAGGGGTGGGATGCGGAGAGAAGTGTGAGCGGGGCTCAGGACGGGGGAACGCGCATACAACTGTCATGTCAATGTACGGCAAAAACTACCACAATACTGTAAAGTAATCAGCCTCCAATTAAAATTAATAAATTAATTTTTAAAAAGATGCTATGCTGCTGCTGCTGCTGCTGCTAAGTCGCTTCAGTTGTGTCCGACTCTGTGCAACCCCACAGACAGCAGCCCACTGGGCTCCCCCGTTCCTGGGATTCTCCAGGCAAGAACACTGGAGTGGGGTGCCGTTTCCTTCTCCAGTGCATGAGAGTGAAAAGTGAAAGTGAAGTCGCTCAGTTGTGTCTGACTCAGCAACCCCATGGACTGCAGCCTACCAGGCTCCTCTGTCCATGGGAGTTTCCAGGCAAGAGTACTGGAGTGGGGTGCCATTGCCTTCTCCGAAAAAGATGGAATAGATAATGTTAAAAATACACAGTAAGGGATCTCTCTGTTCAGTCTGGTGGTTAAGACTGTGCACTCTTAACGCTGGGAGCATGTGTTCGATACCTGGTCAGAGAACTAAGATCCCACATGACTCATGGGGTGGACAAAAAAAAAAAAAAAGTTAAAATCATAGTGCTTTCCTTTAGTTAGGAACTTCTACAGGCTTAGGTGAGAAAAACGGGACTGAGCAAAGGAATAAACTCTCTACGGTTTGGCTGGACTTATGTGTGGCAGTTGTGTGCTTTCAAAGTATCTGACAAGCGACAAAAAGTACACGACCCTGTAGGTGAGGCCCTGGCTTGGGTGTCTCCGGAAGTTCACCCCTGTGAAGTTCACAGGCAGCCAGCGTGGACAATCACCTGGCCAGATTTGCATCTGCTGTCTTGCTTTATCACGCTTTCTATGGGTCCTGCTACAGGCTGGGATCTGTGCTTGCTGAAGACAGAGAGATGAGCCCCACAAGGCTACCGCAGGTTGCTGTGATTGAACAAATGGTGTAGTTTATAGGACAGAAAGAGATGGTGGTGACAACCTCTCAGAGCCACCCTTCCAGACTCGAGGCCCGCTGCGTCGTCTGTCGATGGCATTCGGCTCCTTCTAGCAGCAGGGCTTTGCAGTTGATTCTTTCTCCTGCTCTGCTACCAGAAGGTGCCCTAGCTCAGCTAGACCTGCGTCCCACAGCTGCCTCCGCTGCCTTAGTTCCCTCTTTCGTAAACTGTGGCAGTACTAGTACCAGCATTGAGGTTTCTTGTGGGGATGAACGTGCTCAGCCAAGCGCTGGTGAATGACAGAAAGCATGCTCAAACACCAGCTGATTTTAATGCAGTGGTCTCCTTAGATGGCCCCGTTCTCCTGACTGCTCAGAAGGATCCTGGGCACACTAAGTCACTATATAGAAATATAGTTTGACTTTCTCTTCTTTAAGGGATCCATCAGGGTCCTCGTCCAACTGTGTGATCCTCTTGGCTCCACGGATCTGGAGATCTTTCCATTTAAAGCCTGGAGGCCTAGGTGCTTGTGTGGGGCGGGGGCGGGGAGCGGGGGAATGGCAGGTGGGGCTGGAGTTACAGCAAATTGTGTTTTCTTCTTTTTAATCACAAGCATCGTAGTTTGAAGGAGCCTTGATGTCACAGTCCAATGCCCCACCACGCGGAGTTCTCTCTGACAAATGATTAAACAGGCTTTCCTTAAAAAATTAGCGTGAAAGAAGATTGCTTACTTCCCAAAGTCATGCCATGGTTGAGCAATTCTAATTGTTCTTTTTTAAAAAAGTCTTTTGTGTTGAGTAAAATCTGTCCCTCCATGGAATTTCTCCTTTGATACTAGTTTTTCCCTCTTACTTCCAGAGATAATGCTGACCTCAGACTAACAAATGAACTCTGACTTGGTTTCTACTGATTTGGCAACGATTGTCAGGAGTCTGGCGATAGAAGGCAAGGAGGCTACCTCGTGGCTCCAAGGGGGACAGAAACGGGCTCCTGCACCACGTCTCGGAGGAGGCGAGGGCACGCACTCCAGCGCTCCTGCCTGGAGAATCCCAGGGACGGGGGAGCCTGGGGGGCTGCGGTCCATGGGGTCGCGAAGAGTCAGACACGACTGAGCGACTGCCCTTTCACTTTTCACTTTCATGCATTGGAGAAGGAAATGGCAACCCACTCCAGTGTCCTTGCCTGGAGAATCCCAGGGACGGGGGAGCCTGGTGGGCTGCCGTCTATGGGGTCGCACAGAGTCGGACACGACTGAAGCGACTTAGCAGCAGCAGCAGCACCACGTCTGGCCACAGGATAGGGGAGGGCCCGGCAAGGACCGGTGATTCACTGGCTAATCATGGTCCAACTCCCCGGCCGTGGAGCAATGCTTTGGCCATCTCGCCTCCTGTTTTCTAAGTACTTTATTTTGAAAGTTAACCATTTAAGTTTTCTTCATGCCCTGTTTTTGTGCTTCTATCGGCTTATTGTTTTTTTGGGGGGGTGGATTAACATATCAACGTCAGCCAAGGTCTGGCTGGTGCAGGTAAAAAGCAGTTGTTTCATTTTCCTTTTCCTCGGGGAAGTCCTCATCCATAATATTTGACACCCGCTCTGGGGCTTCCCTGGTGGGGTCGCAAAGTCAGACCCGACTGAGGGACTCACACTTGGCTTCTGCGCTGGGAGAGCCCCTCTGGCCCGTGGAATCCCACCATCTTGCATCCAGACCCCCAGCTCAGTCCTCGGACCCCGTCTGGCAGCGGCTCCGTCGTCGGCGGTGTCCTCTCCCCCCCTCTGCCTGCTCCGATCTGCCTGCAGCCTGGTGTCAGCATTCTTGCCCAAGACCCTGAGAAGCTGCTGGGTTTATCTTCTGGGCTTTCCAGCGCCTCCTCCTCACACCACACATTTCACAAAGCTCTTACAGTCTGAGCTCCCATCATCTGGCGATTCCAGTCAACGTCGTGGTGCATCATAACCCCTCTTGGGGTGCCTGTGTATCAGAATGAGAGGGCGCTGAGCATCTGATGTCGTCATTTCAGGCTGCAGCACAAGAATCGAATGGCACCGCGGCTCGGGGAGACCGGCCCAGGCGGAGGGCACGGCCGCTGAGCAGCAGAGCGGGGGAAGTCTGGGTGCCCAGTGTTAAGTCCCAGCAGGGTGCTGAAATGCGTCTAAGAGCGGTGGGCAGACATTCCAGGGTCTGAAGAGGCATCACGGCGCCTGGATGGCCTCCTGCTGAGACGGTCCTCCCAAGTCTTCACTGAGCGTCCCCAGTTCCCCGCGTGTGCACAGGCAGGGCTGGCAGGGAATCTGAGCGCACCCTTAACTCCGGGCACCTGGCCTAAGCGGCCTCTGCGATTCTGCAGGACGACGCTGCTGTTCCGGCTTCGCATCGCACGGTGACTGAGCGGGGCCCCAGGACCGTCTACCAGCGCCGGGGCGTGGAGTCCCAGGCGCTGCAGGATTCCCACCCTTCCCCGAGGAGCCGCTCGGCAGGGCACTGTCAGATTCCTCTCTGTGAACCCAGATACACCTGCCCTGGTAGTCTACGTGACTACTGTGTGCTCAGCTGCCTCAGCAGCGGCTGACCCTTTGTGACCCCGTGGACTGTAGCCCAGCAGGCTCCTCTGTCCGTGGGGATTCTCCAGGCAGGAATACTGGAGTGGGCTGCCATGCCCAACCAGGGGATCCTCCCAACCCAGGGATCCAGCCAGCATCTCCTGCATTGCAGGCGGATTCTTTACCCACTGAGCCCTCTGGGAAGCCCCTAATAGTCTACATTTTACTTCAGTGATAGTTTTAGCCACAAGAGGAAATGAAGTCCTAGATTAACAATCAGAGGAAACTATTTTTGAATTTTTTCTAATTCATGAAGCACTGGCTTCTGGAAAGCTACCTGCCACAGGTTCAATTCTGTAACTAGTATCATTGAAGATAAGAGTGTGGTATAAACAGGTAGCTGTTTTCTGAAAATTAGGAGGCTTGGAGTTTAATCTCATCGCAAAAATTTAGCAGCAATCTAGAGCCCAGGCCCCAAGCCTGAAGCTAAAGGGAAGGGTGGTCCAGACAAGCTGAACGGGAGGCTGAGCGAGATTGGAAGCTAAAGTAAGCGCCGCGCCGAGTCACGCCAAGTGTTCCAGGGCTGGGACACGGCGGCTCCGTGACCTTGCTGGCTACGATGTTCCCATTGCTGGGACTCACGAAGCCCCTGCTCACTAGTGATGTTCCCATTGCTGGGACTCACGAAGCCCCTCCTCACTAGTGATGTTCCCATTGCTGGGACTCACGAAGCCCCTCCTCACTAGTGATGTTCCCATTGCTGGGACTCACGAAGCCCCTCCTCACTAGTGATGTTCCTATTGCTGGGACTCACGAAGCCCCTCCTCACTAGTGGGGCAGGCCTTGGGGGTCACAGAGTTGGGCTTGCCGCTCATCGTGCGACTCTGGGAAAGTCACTGAGCCTCTCCAAGTCACAGTCAGCTCAACTGGAGAGTAAGAGGATGGGTCAAAAGCTGTATTCCCTCCGCATTCCTAAAATGACTAATTCTTTGAAAAGACCATTCAAGTACATTAGCGTGCCAAAGACATATATATTCAAGTAAAACTTAATTAAAATATAATACGAAGTAACAGTGGAATTTCTTCTGATGCCTCATTCAGCCGCTTCTTGGCGCATCTAGTCTCAGCAGAGCACTGAAGTAATCCAGGCAACTCACGGAGTGCAGGCAGCTGAGAATCAAAACCATGGCTTCGTTCAGTCCTTAATGAAATCACCGCTTACTGTGGGGACGCTTCGCAGGGCCAATACATACCACTGTGGATGGCAAGGAAAGCGTGTTTAGTGGCCATGGAGGATTTTTCCCAGAAATCAGAATAATTCATCCTGGAACACTCCTCTGAAAGAAATTT
The DNA here is from genome assembly GCA_006410635.1 of Cephalophus harveyi. Taxonomy (NCBI): domain Eukaryota; kingdom Metazoa; phylum Chordata; class Mammalia; order Artiodactyla; family Bovidae; genus Cephalophus; species Cephalophus harveyi. The sequence continues at coordinate 146,631 of SJYT01016880.1, forward strand.
GGGGTGTTCAGAGTAAAAGCCAATTTTGGCCAAAGGATAGTCAAAAATCTCTCTGCGACTAGAAGCGAAATTGTCCTGAGATCCGGGTGGGAGCAGAGAGTCCCTGTTCTGCCTGCTTCTTCCTTCTCTTCTAATGAAATGAAGATATTCTCTTGGAATGGCAGGCAGAGCCTGGCCCGATGCAGAGGGTCATGAGCATAGAATCAAAGGCATATCAGGATTCAAAGCATTCTTACACCGAAGACCACAACCTCCTTCCATCAGGGACAGGGAATAAAATCCCAGGGAGGCTGCAAAGCAGTAGCAGAGTCAAGGGGCCAGACCCAAGCGGGGAGCACCCTTATACCTAGGAGAGATTTCCGAGGACATTGGCACAGTGTTGCTTGGACGTGGGGTGGAATCGACTTGAAGCCCTAAACACAGGCAAGCCAGGAATAGTATTTCCCCTTAAAAATTTCTATCTGCTTAAAAGTAACTGTCCTTCTAAACTCTACTCTTGAGTTTAATTTTTCTGATAAAAGTACATCTTCAACTAGGATAGATCCAGTATTATGGATACTCTTTGAGGAGATTTGGAAACTGTGTACTATTGCATTTTTTAGCTAGGATACAGCCTGTCGTGTTTCTCAGTATGTTCTGTTTTTATTTCTGTTACTCAGCAATGTTTAAGGCTTTTCAGATATGCACCCCACGCTCTCCTCTTCATACTCCTCCCAAGTCCCTTCTTTCTTCTTTGTCTCTTCTCCTTTCTGTTTTAACGCAGGTCTTCATTACAGGGTTTTCCTCCTTGAATCTTTCTGATGCATTAAAACTCTCAGGAATTTTGCATGTTTGCTGTGTGTAGCCACCAGGGTGAATTTTATTATTAACTAAAAGTTCTCAGTTAATTGTTATAGGTTTTCAGCATGTGTGAATTATATATTTGTCTCCTTTCCAGTGATTACAACTGCTAAGCTTCCTGCCATACGCAGTGGCTAGAACTTTGTCTCAGGTATTATTATCTTGTCTTTAATTGAAATATCTGTAAAACTGTACCACTGTATTGAACAATTGGTTTGAATATGGTTTTCATGTATTTGTGGCCAACTGAAAATCCATATCTGTTTATTCATAGTTTCTCTAAATTAAAAAATAGTTTTCAATCAGAAATGGGTATTAAATCTTAAATGCTTTCTTCAGAGCTAATGAAATAATTATATACTTTGTCTTCTTTAATTTTCTATTGTAATATATCATTTTACTTTTATATTAAGCCATTCTTAAAATGTTGGGATAAGTGCTTTTAGTAGAGGAGATTACTTTCTGTCACAAAAATTTCATCTTCTGAGTGACTGAATGCAATAGAGTGTTTCCTGCTTCCACTGTTCACCAAATGCCGGCTAACGAGGGGCTCTGCTCCACAGTTACTCAGGAGCCCGAGCTCTTTGGCTGGAGGCGCCACCACCTTCTGGGAGCATGGAGTCCTTTCTCTATCCCTTAACTCCAGCCCGTGGCAGGAAAGAAGGCAAGCTGGAAGGACGGAACACGCGCCCCTGTGGCTGGTGACACCCCCTACCACATTCACGTTCTGCTGGTGAGGACTGGTCACGACTCTGTCTAAGATACGTGATTCCACCCAAGATGCAAAACAGGCTGGGAAATGTACTACAGCTGTGTGCACAGGTGGAAAAAGATATGGAGCCTGATAAACGCACGATGTAGTCTCCGGTATAACTTCACCGAATGTGTACGTCTTTGAATTGTCTTCTGGGTTCTATTTCTAGTTATTCTAGTTAGAATATTCCATACTGATTAAAAAACTGGGTTGCTTAGTCTTTTTTCTCTGTCACATCTTTGCAAGATTTTGTCACTAGCTTTGATTTGCAATGCTTTCCCTTCCCCTGCAGTTTACTTTCCTACGCTCTGAAACACCGGAGAAGGCGATGGCACCCCACTCCAGTGCTCTTGCCTGGAAAATCCCATGAACGGAGGAGCCTGGTGGGCTGCAGTCCATGGGGTCGCTAAGAGTCGGACACGACTAAGCAACTTCACTTCACTTTTCACTTTCATGCATTGGAGAAGGAAATGGCAACCCACTCCAGTGTTCTTGCCTGGAGAATCCCATGGACGGAGGAGCCTGGTGGGCTGCAGTCCATGGGGTCGCACTGAGTCGGACACGACTGAAGCGGCTTAGCAGCAGCAGCAGCAGCTCTGAAACAATGCACATAGCATCCGAATTATTTATTTCAGAGGCTCTGTTTCTTTTCAGTGTTTTCTCTGTCGGGACTTTATATCCAGATTAATATTCAAATGTTATCATTACATGTAATTATTTAACATAATGTATTAGCATAACATGATTTTTAATAACCAACAGTTATTTAATAAACTTTCAACATATAATTATTTACCGTGAGCTCTGGTTAGAAATGTGAGTTTCATCCTTTGCCACCGGCATGCTTGTGAAGTTCCTCTGTAACCCAGTACATGAGCTCATCTCCCAGTCAGCAGGCGCACCCTGCTTACGCTATTTTCAAATTCGGGGTCTTTGCATAAACAAAAATGTGAGTGTCTTGCACAAGTAGACAGCTTATCCAAGCATGCCTATGTGCTAAGTTCCTTCGGTCGTGTCTGACTCTGTGACCTACGGACTGCAGCCCGTCAGGCTCCTCCGTCCCTGGGATTCTCCAGGGAATACTGGAGTGGACTGCCACACCCTCATCCAGGGGCACCCAGGGTCTCTTGCACTGGCAGGCAGATTATTTACCACTCGCGCCACCTGGGAAGTCCCTTAGGCCTGTAGCCCATCAGGCTCCCCCGTCCCTGGGCTTCTCCAGGCAAGAATACTGGAGTGGGTGCCATTTCCTTCTCCATATCTAAGCACAGAATCTTCTAATCCTTCTATCATTATTTTTCCGTTAAAACTAGACTCTTTTCTAATGCCTTTGTTCGAATCGCAGGCAGTTTGAGGCCAGCCTGGTTTTTGCTCCTTTAGAATTTTCTTCCCCTTTCTCCTCCCCTCGTCCTGCTCCCTCTTCCTTTCCCCCTTGGCTTCTTCTTTTTGTCTTTCTTGGATGCTTCTGGGTTTTATCCTCAAAATTAAAAGAAAATAAATGCTTAGGCACAGGATTATTTTAATTAATTTTGCTAGTCCTTAGCGAACTTTTTCTAACTGAGATTTCTTTACTTTAGTTCAGCTAAGTCGTCTTTGACTGTTTCTCATATTATTACATTAACTGGATCTGCTTTGTTTTCTTTTTATGGGTTTCCTGCTAAATATATATTCAGTCTTCTGGATCTTTCCCCTCTTTCTGTGCTAACTGAATATAACAGAAAGTGCCACTTAAACTAGCTTAAATAATAAATCAAGTATATTGGTTCTGTTTCTGAAGAACCCAGTGGGAGTTCACGCGTCAGGCGAGGAACAGGACGAGTTCCCACCCTTGGCTCCGTACCCCGCCTCGGGTTGCCTTCACCTCCAGGCTGGGTTCTTGTGTGGTTTCAAGGTAGTTTCCAGCAGCATTCAGGGGTATAGTTGTTCTCATTCCCATCCAGACATACCTCTTCCCACAATCACTGAACAAAAATCCTGATCTCCCAGGTCAAGTAACCATGAATCATATGCTCAGCCCAGAAATAGTCACTGGGGAAGGAAGGGTGTGCATAGAGATGGGCACGCGTTGTCCACACCACTGGGCTGCCCCACAAGGGACAAACGTATCGCTTCCCTCAAAACGTACCGCTTCTCTCTTTAGCCTGATTTCCGTATTTTATCCTTCTCTGATTTCTCAGTAAATTTCTTAAGTTAATTTTCTCTTGGATTCATTAAATTCTCTGTGATCATGGTGGTGAAGGGAGTGGATTATACTTACTTCTATATAAATTAAATATATATCTCAGATTATATATAACAGGTACTGGTACAGGTCAGATCTTAATGAGATTATGGCAGAAATTTCCCCAAACAATCTTAAACAACTTTCAGAAAAACATTTCATTATTTTCTATAACTGATCTAATCTTTCTCATGCTTCTCTGCCCTGGTGAGTACTGAAGATGTTGCAGAGGGTTACTTAAACATACCATTTAGCAGCATCCAAATCGCTTTTTTTTTTTCAAAGCAGTCTATTTGGGGTAAATGTGGGCTTTTTCCTATTTCCTCCCCTCCCCACTACTCTCCGTAATGTGTTGCTTGGGTCTTGGGGGGCGGGTGGCTCTGGGTCCTTGTGGCCCTAGCGGTGGGGGAGGCTTTGCTTTCTGGTTTCTGCGTAGATGTGCTGTTTGTTCTGGAATTCTCCCAAAGTAGATTTTACCCCTCTCCCTTCTAGCCAACACTTACTCCTCTGAGACAGGAGTTTTAGTTCTTCCCTGATGTCTTCTTTTAGAGAAGGGAAATTGGAGTCAGTCCTCTGCCTTTTCCAATCCAGACACATCTGTTCTATTTGTAGCAAAATGTTCTCTGCATAGATATGACTCTGTTTTATTGCCAGTGGGGGTGATGTCTATGTTTACATTCTGCTAATCCTTTCTATGGAAATCTGGAAATTGTGGATTGAGATATCAGGGTTCACATTACCATATACCCTCCAAATCTGAATGCATATAATCAATTGTAAAGCATGGAAAAATGCAATAAATAACCATTTTATCTTTCAAATGATTTTACCCTTTGTCTACAAAAATAACATTCTCCCACACTGTCAGAAAGCCTGCTTTTCCAATAGTGTATTTTTTGGGTAGTTGAGTAACTCCTCGTGTGCTTTCTCTTACGGCCGGCAGTATCGTATGTCTGGAGAGTGGCAGTGGGGATGGGTGAGGACTCTGGCGCAGAATGTGCTGCTTTGCGCCCAGTCCTTAGACAGACATCTTTGCAGCACTCGGCCCCCCAGAGTGTCTTCATGCGCGCCAAGTTGCTTCAGTTGTGCCAGTTCCTTGTGATCCCACGGACTGTAGCCCGCCAGGCTCCTCTGTCCCTGGGATTCTCCAGGCAAGAACACTGGAGTGGACTGCCACGCCCTCCTCCAGGGTATCTTTCCAACCCAGGGATCGAAGCCGTGTCTCTTACATCTCCTAAGACATCTTTGCAGCACTCGGCCCCCCAGAGTGTCTTCATGCGCGCCAAGTTGCTTCAGTTGTGCCAGTTCCTTGTGACCCCACGGACTGTAGCCCGCCAGGCTCCTCTGTCCCTGGGATTCTCCAGGCAAGAACAACACTGGAGTGGACTGCCACGCCCTCCTCCAGGGTATCTTTCCAACCCAGGGATCGAAGCCGTGTCTCTTACATCTCCTGGATTTTCAGGTGGGTTCTTTACCACTGAGCAACCTGGGAAGCCTCAGATTGTTTCCGACCTCCCCCTCTCCCTTATTTAGAAGTGTGTCATAACAGTCAGCAGTATAGTTGTTAAATGCTCAGTCGTGTCCAACTCTTTGTGACCCCGTGGACTGTATGTATCATGTCAGGCTTCCCTGCCCTTCTGCATCTCGTGGAGCTTGGTTGAACTCATGTCCACTGAGTCAGAGTATAATATTTACAGTAAGTAAATGTTTACAGGAGTATAATGTTTATAGCACATAGCTCTGATCGGGAGCACTAGCCACCACTCTTGCTAGCTGTATGACTCCTGGTAAGGTATTTAACTTCTCTGAACTTCAGTTTCCCTCTCTATAAACTGCAAATGATAAGAACATGTTCCTCCTTCTTATGGTAGAGCACGTGGGCTTGGCATATAGCAGGCAGTCCTATTGTAGCAATCCATCGTCTACTATGTCATAGGGCAGTAAGAGGACCAATATTAGCAGTGAAAGTCCGTGGACACCCATCTTTTCTTGCCAAAATCAAATTTATTAATACTGCCAAATAGGCTAAGTGTAACGGCATTCCACACAAACGATTCAAGGATAAGCAAGCTTCCTGCATACAAGCCTTCTTGAGAATTAGGAAGCTGGAGATTCCCAAAGAAAGCCCTCTCTACCCCTGGGTTGGTGGGGAGTCATTAACCAGGAACTGGAGTGTTTCTTAAGGGGGACAGTTGACCTTCAACTTCCACTGGAATAACAGGACCCATTTATGGCGGACAGTTGGCTGTTGCCCAAGTGGCCCGTGAAATGTACGGGCCAGACATTCATTTTGCAGTCTTTTAAAAGAGGGCTCCAAGTGTTGCGGGAGACCTTAAAGTCTAAGTTGCTGCATGTGGAGGGGACCACCCGTGCGTGCGCAGGGTTTCTCTTTTGGAAGCAGGAGCGCTTTCCAAGAGCTGCACTCGGCAGGCCCTACCAGCCCAGCGCCTCCAGGCAGCTAGTGTAAGCTGTTTCTTGGACACTGGGCTTCACACTCATTTGTGTAAGCTCGAAATTTTTCATTTTCCTGTAAATGGGAGATCTTAAGTAAAAAATCAGATATGGAATTTGTGGTTTTTGGAACCAGCCTCGGACAGAGGGCAAGATTTGAGCTTGGTGGTTATTGCGATAGTATCGGTAGCACAGCCAGTTGCAGAACTTGATAAAAAAGTCAGTTCTCGTGGAATGAAGACATAGCGAGACCTGATTACCGTAGCAGCCCCGAGACTGTAATGATTACAGACAGCCTTCTCCTGCTCAGTGGGTTCATGCCCCAGTTCCTCGGAAAAGTCATGTAAACCCATAGCCTTCACAGATATCAGTCCTCAACAGTGATTGGAACAGAGAGGAGACGTCTACCAGTCCTGGATAACTGCCTTCGGGGAATGTTCTAGTGACGCTGAGGGTGTACTGGGTTTTGACAGATAAATTGAATATCACTAAGATATGACTAATAAAATCTTATGAAAAGATGGCATCATTTTAAGAAAACAAATATGTGCTATAAGTTAAAATTATGTTAGCAAAAAGCTATAATTGTCCACTATAATTGCTTGAATCATGTAATTGTTAATCATGAACATATTAAAGGAGCAATTTAACTCTCCTGTGTATATTTGAAGGAGAGAATGGTGTCGCCTCCTAGGAATGAAAATTAAAGCTTTTCCAGGTACCTTCCAGAGGATTAGAGCGGAAAGGATGTGTTCTTATTTCTTCCCAAGGGGCACATGGATCACAATTCCCAAGCAAGGAGGGCAGTCACACCTGCTCCTACAGTTGTGCTCTTGCCGAGACCAGGCATAAAGAGGGCGGCCTTGAGACACTCAGAAAGGCCTCCGCCACACTGCGCCCAGGGACCACAAGCAAGGCAAAGACTGCCAGAGCACTTAGTGTGGGAGTCAGAGACCCGGGACCAGGCCCCAGGAGCCTGGCTGTTTCCCAGACTGATTCTTGCCCAGCCAGTGGGCGTCTCTGCTCAGCTCCCCTAACTTCCACTGTCACCACCTTGAATATTGCCACTTTAAGTGCCTAGACCTTTCAACTGGACACCCCATCTCGATTTTTGAATGCTGTTTCCATTCAGCATTAAAATCCTCTAAATCCTTGTACGTATTTCCCCTGCCTATAAGAACTGAGACTGTTTCTGAAAACATTTGCTGTGTTTCAGAGATGGCCCTTTATTTGCACTGTCAGGCCGCGCTTCACTTAAAAAGTGCCCCTTGTGCTAACGGAGGTTGACTTGGCCTCTCCTTCTTCCACGGCCCACATCGGCAGGGAAGGACATTAACTCTCAGTTTCTGGATGCAACTCAGAAACTGTTCTTTCTAAGACACTTCTCCCTGGGATATTTTCTGTCTTTCCTCATCCCTTGGTGGAAATGGAAGGGTGGTCTTTATGTTTCTGGAGACCGGTAGTGATGCCAGGCAGGTAGTAGGCCACCACCTGTGAATGCCAGGAAATGGGCCAGTCACAGAGCAGGCCACTCCGTATATTAGGCTGCTGTTGGGGAACAGGAAGCATGGGGTTGGTTATTTCTGTTGACCTGAAGTAAACAGGCAGTCAGCAAAGATGGGTTTATCTTGGATCAGTGGAGAATTCCAGTTTGGGGTCTGCAGCCATGGTGAGCCACGTGCAAGTCCTCAAATGGCAAGGGAGGGAGAGTTTTTTCATAGAGGAGAAAAGAAAGCCAGGAAGGCGAGAGTAAACAGAGAGTTTGTGGGTCTCATCGGCTGAGCTCTTCCCAGCAAAGAAGGGGGGTCTTTCGTCTTCCTGTTGGGCTCTGCTGTCCTGGTAGGGCAGGAGAGCGCTTCCTTCTGGTCTCCTGACTCTGCTTAATTGAGGCTTCTGTTTATTAATTTTTTTATATCACTAAATTTTCCTTGAGCTTTCTCCTGACTTTAAGGAGATGGTTTTGATGATGCAACTCTTAACTGCAGAGAAGTCTTTTAAGTATTAGATAACTTCCTGTGAGGGCTTCCCTTGTAGCTCAGTCAGTAAAGAATCTGCCTGCAGTGCAGGAGACCCTGGTTTGATCCCTGGGTTGGGAAGATCCCCTGCAGAAGGCAATGACAACCCACTCCAGTATCCTTGCCTGGAAAATCTCATGGACAGGGGAGCCTGGTGGACTACAGTCCATGGGGTCGCAAAGAGTCGGGCTCGACTGAGCGACTAACTCGAACTAACACTAACTGACTTCCTATGAAGGACCACACTCCTGGGAGGGGATTTAGATATTCATCAGCCACATCTATACACCTGAGCCGACCCCGGGAGCTATATACGCATGTCTTATTTAATCTGCATTGTATCACTAAGTAGTGTTTTTATGACCATTTCATAGATGAGATGGTCCAGACTGAAGTGATCTGACCCAGTTTGTAACTGGCAGGGCCCAAGTGGGAGCCTGGGAATTTGGCTGCACTGCGCTGCTTTTCTCGAGGCCTGTGGGTCTTCTGTGTGAAGGCAGTTCTGTAAACTCGAGATGCTCTAATGCATCCCCAGCAGCCCTTGCACCTGTCTTCCGGGGTGGACAGGCGCCTGGATCTCACTTGTCCAAAGTTGAAGTCATCTTCTCCTTGGGTTGTAATCCACATCTTTAATCACGTATCTGGTGAGTGGCAAGGCTGCAGCTTCTGAACCAGACCATGTGGGTTTGGATCCTAGGTCCACCATTTACAGTGTGAGCTTGGGCAACTTGCTCCATCTCTCCATGCCTCAGTTTCCTCATCTGTAAAACAGTGTTAAGTGCAGTGCTTGCTTATAAGGTTAGGGAGGCTGGAATGAGTCCACAGACATAAAGTGCTCGAAGCTGTGCGTAATGAATGCTATGTCACTGACTCTCATCATGACATGGTCACCGTCACAAAGACCATCGGCAGCGTGAACCCTCGTAAGACATTGCTGAGTCCTTCCCACTCCTCACCCCGTCCTTCTGGGACTGGGCATTGTGGCTCTAAGTGTTTCTTTCTCCCTAGGCCATTGCTGTCATCTTCGCTATCTCGAGCCCATCTGTCTACAACTACCTCCTCTCTGCTTTTCTGTGACTAGCATCTCACCCTCCTATTCATCCCCTACACCATTCACAGATATGAAGCGCTCAAAGCTTTGCATAATAGAAGTCTTTCTACCATCAAGTCGGAACATGTGATTTGCTTAAAAGCAATGTCTCCCCAGTGCCCAGACGCCTTGGTCTGGAATTTTCATTACCTCCTAATTTGACTCTTTCAGGCTGTGTTTTGTCTTCTTCTCACCCACCCTGTCATCCGTTCATCTCAACCTCCTCCCCCTTTGAAGATACTTGCAACTTCACGTTCCCAAAGGCACTGGTCTACTCTCGCTCCCAAAGGCCACCCCTCTTCTCTGCCTGGTGAAGGCCTCCCCCATGCCTTTGTCCTTGCAGAGCTCTTGTGGGTTCTTCTTGGAAAACTTACGACTTGCACTCTGGCTACTTCCCTGAAGAAGAACACCCAGGACACCACTCTTGACCTTCCTCTCAAAACTTCCCACTTTGTTCCCCTCATTTCTGTAAGTTTCTTCTGTATTTCTATATCCCCATCTTCAAATGGGGTCTGAAGTGGGTCTCACCCAGGAAAACTGCTTGGTAGATGTTCACTGATTAAGTTTACATAACAGCTGGGGTTGCAGTGGAGGACAAGCTTCCTATCCTTTTTGTTTTTGGAGAAAGACACAAGTGAAGAATACATAGGGGTCAATGTGTTGATGGTTATGGATTCAACAAATGTTCCAAACACAGGTTCCAAAATGAAAGTCTCGCTTAGGTGGGTTCTAGCTATGCTCGCCTTGAAGTTTAAGCCAAGGTGCATGCCTGTAGGAAAATTCACTGTGAGCTTTGAACTCTTTTCAGTAAACGTTTCCACCATATTTTGTGGAAACACACCAGAAATCCGGAACACTTGGAATTAAGTCTTCAAAAGAACAGGAAATGTCCACTTTTAAAATACAAACGCAGATAAATGGGCTTAAGCCTAAGGATTTTAACATAACTGAAAACACAGGCCCAAGAGACTCTGTGGTTTCCACACCTGGGAGCGCCCTCTCCCACTTACCTCAGCTAACACAGACTACTGGCACAGAAGGGAATTTGTTTTGGATTTGCCTTCCAGTCCATTAAAAAAAAAGTCATCTTAGAATAAGTGGGTCAGGGTGAGTAAAAGTGATCTCAGCTTCACATTTGGATTTCTGACTGTTTGGGTTAACAGTCTTTAGGATTCCAGACTGCAGGGCTGGTGGAGCTGGTGACCCTGGAGTCCAGTGGAGCCCAACCACTCGCCTGAGGGTCCTCTGTGCGGTCCCACATTTGTACCCACTCACCCCTCAAGCCCCCAGCCCCAGCCCTGTAGTGCCTGAGCAGAGACGGAATCGGGCTCATTGTTCTTCAGCCAGGGCTCCTTGGAGAGCCTGGGCGCACAAGCTCTTTGGTTTCCTCTGGAGCCAAAACTCTCCACTTCCTGGTTGGGCTGCTCCATCTGCAGAGCCAGGCTTTGGGTCACTCCGTTGGAAGCGGTGTTGAAATGCTCTTTAAGAGGAGGAGCTGTGGGAAGGAGCCTGGTAGCTTCAGAGGGGCCCCGTGCTTGGGGTTGAGTTACACCCTGAGACAGAGCTGGGCCCAGAGCTTCAGGCTCTGCATCCACAATTGGAGCAGGGCATCAAAAACGAACCTACAGCCAGACGCAGAGGGACAGGCCAGCTGGCTGATCTTTTCCAAAACATCATCTGGATAATAAGGGAGCAGCTGCTCCTGAACCACTTCCCAGGCTGAAGGGTTGAGTAAGAATGATTTAATTCTGCAAGCATTTATTGATGACCGCCGCGTCTTGAGTCCTGCCCCCTATGTGCTGTTGAAAAGCACACAGTGTGGTTCCTACCCTTGGCAAGCTCGAAGGCTGGTGGGGCGACAGATGTGTAAACAGGGAGGTGGTGCGCAGAGTGCTGGGCCTTCTCCCTGCATAACCAGCAGAATGTGATGGGAGCGGAAGCGGAGGAGAGACGACCAGCAGAGATGAGGTCTGAGAAGCGGTTGCAGGCATGGATCGGATTAGGGAGAGAGAGAGAGAGGGTCACTAAGAGAGAGGGAGAGGAAATGAGAGCAGGGTGAGCAGCAAGGACCAGCCTGGAGGAGAAAAGTGGGGTGGGAGCCGTGTTCCTGAGGGCGGGACGTCCACGGGATGGGGGAAGTGATGATATAAAAAGGAACTTGGGAGAGGAGAACTGTACATTTGAAATTAAGAGAGTTTCCTCTAGGCTAAGCCCCACTGTTCCAGAAAGAAAGTGTATTCCCAGCTGCCTGTGACCTTGCCCTAAATCCTTGGGATCGGAGCATACAATGCTTACTTCTGGGATCAGTTAACAGATAGCAGCGGCTGCTTTGCTTCCCTTTCAGGCTAATGACACCTGGTAACAGCACTGCTTGTTTTAACATGTTCTGTGGTGTTTTAACCAGGGGATGGATGGTGAAAACCGCGGAAGCTGAGAGACGGGACCAGCCCTGGATGTGCTTTCCTAGGCCCCTGGGGGAAGGGTCTCTTGACCCCTTCCCTTGCTGGACTCCTCCAGCCTGGCTCCAGTCTGTCCCTCAGCTGAGGAAGCTTTATCCAGGCATCTGCTTTTGTTTCCCACTGTCCAAAAGGGCAAATACTCGGCAGATTTCTGTCGACACCTGATTCATCCTGTACTTAGAGAAGAGAAAGGGCTGTCACCAGGGGCTGTGGGAATGTAGACACAGTGGGGACCCAGAGACACAGGGCAAGGGGCAGACAGGCCTGCATCAAGACAGTGGGCTTCCTTGCTCTGCAAAATGCTGCGTAATTGCCAGTGCCCTCTATCAGCTGAAGGGAACTCCTTTCAGAAGCTGCTGGGACTGAGAATGGCCTAGAGCTCTCGGAATCTAAACCACTCATGTGATAAGTAGGAAAACTGAGGCCTGAAGAAGCGCAAAGTCAAATATGTTTATCTAATCTAGACATCTGGGGAGCAAAGTGTGGTGAAGTCACTGGAGGGACTAGAACAGCCAAAGGGGCTTGGAGAGGAATTGTATCTCTTAGAGCAGATTTTTATTAACATGGTCATGATAATGGATATATTAGGAAAGTGAGGAACTGGGATGCCAGAGGCCAGGGCGCTAGCTTCCTCGGATTGTATATTTTAATCTGTGTAGTCAAGAGACATAGAAGGAAGGCATCAGGGCTTTGCACGTGGCATTTCGCTTAGGCAGGATTCTGTCCACTACTCACCTGCCTCTCTCTAGTTAATTCCAACACACCCGCCGGAGTGCCATCCACATGGTGTTCTGTAGGAAGCCTTCTGGAATGCTCCTACCTAGGTCAGCTTGCTTTATTATTGGTGTTACAGAACCAAGTCTCTCTTCTTCAGAGAACGTATCCAAATTATAATTTTCACCTTATTATTTGAGTAATGTTTGGCCACCTCATGCGAAGAGTTGACTCATTGGAAAAGACTCTGATGCTGGGAGGGATTGGGGCCAGGAGGAGAAGGGGACGACCGAGGATGAGATGGCTGGATGGCATCACTGACTCAATGGATGTGAGTCTGAGTGAACTCCGAGAGATGGTGATGAACAGGGAGGCCTGGTGTGCTGCGATTCATGGGGTCGCAAAGAGTCGGATACGACTGAGCGACTGAACTGAACTGATTTGAGTAATGTTTGTGTCCTCCATTAAACTGTAGGCTCCACAAGAGCTTGAACCATGTCTTCTTCGGCTCACTATTGAGCTCACAAGAGAAGAGTTTCTGGCAACTGATTTGTTGAATTAATGAATAAAATAATGAATAACATTGCTTGAGAATGAGTGGTTAGTAAGAGACTTAATTTGAAACTAGAAGTTTGAAGTAACTACTGAGAATAACAAGGGAAGAAATATGTCAAAAGCAAACAAAACAAGTTCTAATCAAATGCAAGGCACTGAATAATACGGAGAACACGTTCGGGTGATTTTGTCTATAGTTGTGAGATCGTGCTAGTCATTCAGTAGATATTTACTGAGCGTTGATGGCGTGTCCAGCTTCGTGTGCATTATTGGGGAAAATGGATGGCTCTGCCTCTCATGGAATTTCCAATCTAATCGTGAGCTGTAGCCCTGGTGTAAGCTGCGGGGAGGGACAGAAAGAAAAAAGAAAGGGAGAGAGAAAAAGAAAGAGATAGAAAGTCTAGCTGGGAGAACATGGAGAGAAAGGCAACCCTGGGTTCTCTGTGAATTTACACAATAGCTGTAATAAGAGTGTGGGAGAGGGAGAGTAAGAAGTACAAACGTGGCACTGAGCTTAAGGTCTCAGCCCCGAGGCAGTTTTCATGTGTTTGTCAGCTTTTGCCATTGGTATAGATGCCTGAAGTTGGATACAGCTGAGCGGCAAGACGGTTGGTTAAGGTTAAGATGCTGTGAGTTCCATGTGTTGGCTCACCCCTCCAAATAGTCATTGGGGTCACCCAGGATACAAAAGCCAAAACGTCTCAAACAACTTTAAGTCCAATACTCAGTGACAAGACATCCTGATACATATCAAAATATCAGTTGTAACAAGATTCTCATGGTCTTAAAAGGTCCCAGGAGATAGTGGAGGGAGGCCAGAGGGGTATGTGGCTACACTGATAAGTGGCTGTTGTTTAGTCTCTAAATCGTGTCTGGCTCTTTGTGACCCCATGGGCTGTAACCCTCCAGCCTCGTCTGTCCATGGGATTTCCCAGGCAAAATACTGGAGTGGGTTGCCATTTCCTTCTCCAGGGGGTCTTCCCGACCCAGCAATCAAGCCCACATCTCCTGTATTGGCAGGTGGATTCTTTACCACTGACCCACCAGGGAAGGCCACATTTATAAGTAGAGAATCTCTAAAGTATCAAGAGTTACAACTAATCATCTAATAGGTTATTGTGAAGCCACCAGACGTCATAAGCCACCAGACCCACTGAAAGGGTCTTTTGCAGGCTTTAACCTGAGGATGAGTGTAGGGGCCATAATGGTGTCAGATGGTTTGTGGGGGGTTCTGGGCCCTGTTGATCCTCAAGACAACCCCAAAAGACTCATTTCTGGGATGAAACTTGAAAGAAAGTGAAATTGCTCAGTCGCGTCCAACTCTTTGCGACCCCACGGACTGTAGCCTACCAGGCTTCTCCGTCCATGGGATTTTCCAGGAAAGGGTACTGGAGTGGGGTGCCATTTTCTTCTCCAGTTCATTGTAGAGTTTTTCCAAATTATTTAGCATCATATTTTATGAATTCTCATTCACATTTAATGGGAAATAGAAGCTTAGGTTATTTTCCTTATCAAACCTATGTTCCTTGAAGCCACATTATTATGACGGTTTTAGTTTCTGGCCACTGGATGTCTTAAGCTGAGTGCAGTTTGGGGGATCCTTTCTAATTATAGGAAGGAACTTCCTTCCTTCGACACTGCAGCCTGACTTGTGATGAATCTCTGCTATATGTTACTTAAATGACTAACAAGTCATCTGCACTAACTGAATGTACGAATCTTAATAAGCTTGCTTCAAAATTTGCCAGCATCTAGTGTCAATCAAAACTGAAGATAAAGCACTAACGAATGTTGAATTCTCAGGCTCCAGGGATGCTTCCTTTATGGAGTTTTTGATTCTCTATTTTTACCATATTGTTTCATTTAAATTTCCTACATGCTAACTTAATTTGTGTGATTGAGATAAAATTGCAATATGTGATTGTGTAGGCACAATCATCTATTGTGAAAGTGAAAGTGTAGTCACTCAGTCATGTCTGACTCTCTGCGACCCCATGGACTCTAGCCGGCAAGGCTCCTCTGTCTGTGGAATTCTCTAGCCAGGAATACTGGAGTGGGTTGTCATGCCATTCTCCAGGGAATATTCCTAACCCAGGGATCGAGCCTGGGTCTCTCACATTGCAGGCAGACTCTTAATCATCGGAGCCCCAAGGGAAGACCATATATATACAAATATAAAATATACAGTAAAATTTTTTTAATTAAATATTTTTTTCCACATTTAAAATTCTCTGAAACAGGAATAGTGTACAATCAATAGTATAGCATGGTTTAATTGCCAGTATTCTTTCATTCTAAATTATACATAAAATAGTGACTTAAACTCAACAAGTGTCTTAGATTTGATAAATACGATAATTTTCACCGAACGACTCTTTTCACACATCAATTTTATCACCCTCATACTTCATCAATTTACAAAATGTTAGAGTCTATAATTAAAATAACAAATACAACTGGCAAAAATAAGTGTGGGGAAAAGACAGCAGCGTCTTGGAAAGCACGCACAGGATTGCGGGAGGAGAGAGACAGGGTGCTGCCAGGCCGTACTTAGCCACTGCCGGCATCTGCCAGGATGTACTATGCAGAGAAGGGAGAACGACCATCTGTGGGTGAAATGAGACCAGCGAGGAGCGTTTCCATGAACCCCCTTCACTGGGGCTCTCACCAACACAAATCTGAACGATCCCTTCTCATAACTGGTCCGAACCAGCAGGCCAGGCGGAGTGGCAGGCAGCTGGCCCTCCCTGGACCATTTCAGTGAGCTCAGACCTGTTACAAATCCTCTCCCAGCAAAACACTTACTTCCTGGTCCATTCCTCCAAAAACCAAGAAGAGCAATAAAATAACAGCAAAGAAAGGCATACTACTGGATTTTCTCTGAAATTTTATTTTTTCTTTAAAACAAGAACTTCAGAGGGGTTTCCATTGCCTGGGCTTTCCATTCTTGAACATCGTGGGGACTTCCCTGGTGGCACGGTGGATAGAAATCCCCCTGCTGACGTAGGCGACATAGATTTAATTCCTGGTCCAGGAAGATTCCGCATGGAGTGATTACGTCCATGCGCCACAACGACAGAGCCCGAGACCTGGAGCCTGCGGGCTGCACCTGCCACAGACCTGTGCCCTGGAGCCTGTGCCCTGCAGCAAGGGAAGCCGCCCGGCGAGATGCCCATGCACCGCGGCAAGCCGCAGCGCCGCTCACTGCCCCCGAGAAAGCCCGCGCAAAGCCGCGCAGACCCAGTGCTCACTGCCCCCGAGAAAGCCCGCACAAAGCCGCGCAGACCCAGTGAAGCCAGGACATGAATGCAAATAAATAGATGAAGTTTTTTTTTTTTTTTTAAAAAAGCAGAAAAAACATCATGATTTTCAAAGAACTGGGGAAATATGAGTAGGCTTACAATTCTGTGTATCTGTGGTTCTGAGATGAGCATTTCATACTTCCAATCTGAGGATTTAAGCTTGGCTTGTAATTCCCAATCAGAAAGGCAGCATTGTGCTTAAGAGCGTGCACTCAGGAATGAGAGAGACCCCTTAGCCTCCTCGGCTCTGCCTCTTGTGCCCTGGGCCCGGGTGTCCTCCCTGCGCCAGCCTCCCGGGGTTGTTGCAGGGACTGACGCCATCATTCTGGCAGGGTACTTTGCATCGTGCCTGCATGCAGTAGGCGCCTAATAAATGTCACTGTCATTATCTTTACTCACTGCTTGAAGACAGCAGTGAGGTGGGGGCTTTAGCCTCTCATACTCCAAAAACAAATTTGCTTTCACAGTGATGAGGAGCAAAACAAGAGGTCTGGCACCCTGCCAGCGGCTTTCCTGCGCTCTGCAAGTTCTTTTTTCTAGCAATGGATGCAGAAAGAATAGGGAAGATGTCATTTGGCAAATAACCTTCTCTCCTCCAGTTTTGTTTTATTATTATTTTCCTTCAGGCCTCACATCAAAAAATGGGGAAAATTATTTTATAAAGCTTCTTAGCTCAAAAAATTAGAACCACATTTCTCTGCCTGCGGCCTCTGACTTCTCTGAGCAGATGGCTTTGGCAGAACTCCCTGCCTCCACACCAGGATCAGTGCATGCTCCTCCTTGCATTGATCACTGGGACACACAGCAACACACCAGCAGCGCTGAGAGCCAGGGCTGAGCAGGGAGGCCCAGGGCCCGTGTGCACACACGGAATCGTTCAGGCTGGAGTAGAATAGAGCCGTCACTGGCCATTTGCAAATAGGCGTTCTGCAAATTTAGGTCAGAGGATTCAAGAAAAGGCACCGAAATGAATTATAAGAGTCACGTAAGAAGTAATCACTATGTAGTTAAAAAAAAAAGTGTGTGTTTTATTATTCAGCCCTGACAATGATAATCTAATGGACCGTTGTTAGAGTGCCTCACTTAACAAGGGAAGGAATAGAGGCTTAGAAAAGCTGAATGAGTTATCCGAAAATACAGAGTGATCTGGGTGCAGAGCTGCTATTTGAAACAACTGTTTAAGTGTCTGGTCTCCCAAGACACTGAGACTTGCCTTAGAAGAGATCTGAGTTATATCACTTCGAGTTCGACTTTTGACTACTTCGTTCTTAGAAATACAAAAAATTTAGTGATCCTACATGGAACTGCAAAGGAATGGAAGGAAGGAAGGGAGGGAAGGAGGGAGGGAAAAAGAAAAAAAGAAAAGAGATGGAAATTAAAAGATGCCTTTGGCATCTGTGTCTTCACTAAAGAAACATCCGTGTATTCCCTTAAACCAAGCGAATGGCTCCAGTTTTTTATCCTAAATTATCCGGAAGACACAGCACAGGTTTTACACAGCATAAGAGACAGAAAGCCTTCACTAAAGTCCTCTTTAGATACCTTTCCTTTTCCCTGAAGGTTTAAATTCAGACAATTGCAGAACAACTGCCCTTCTTCCTTCCCTCGAGTCCTGTGAGAGCCCCACTTTATCCCACTTTCTGCCCTGCAGTGGGCTCCTCGGAAGTCTGGGGTCCGCACTGTGATTCTCCAGCTGCTAACTGAAGGGAACAAAATTTTCTGTCATTTTACATGGAAGGCCAACTGTTCCCTTAAAAAGGGAGCATAAAAAAGAGGAGTTTCATGACAGGGTAAGTATGGTGGGAAAAAAATGGAGCTGCAAGTAGAATCTCAGAAAGGAGATGAGGCACCAGAAGACACACGGGCTACCAGAGGACTAACTGAGATAAATGAGCTCACGCAGAGTGGACGGGCCTGGCTGCGGCCCGGAAGACGCGAAATCGTCTAGGAAGACGCGTGGCACGGTGGGAAAGGCAGCTCCCTCCACCACCCACTTCTGCGGCTTCTGTTTCCTCGAATCAGTGGATGGAGTACACGCATCTGGAGTTTAAAGACCACGGTGCTGGGATGTGTGGGCCTGTTCAGCACCCTGGAAATGGCCCTTTTTGGAAGAACATGAGGACCACAGGGTTTAGGGGACCTTTTGGGGAACCATGGCAACTGGGAAGCTCAGTAATAGCCAGCATTCTGATGCCAAGTCAGGGCCCGCCCTGTTGTACCACGGCTGTCTCTCACATTAGCCGGGTGATTCTAACATCTCAATTGTTGATGACATGAAAAACTCTAGGAGGTAAGCCGCATACTTGTGGGTTCTTAAACATTTTGATAGTTTGGCTGTTGTACAGGCTTTTATTAAACCCAGACCCACAGGCACACATGCACATAAATAGCTCTGAAAGGAATTTCTCTGCGCATCAAAAGGTATTTTGGCCTGGCACCTCCTGCCCCTGTTATCCTGGTTGCGGGAGGAGGGAAGGTGATTGGGCTTTCCCTGGTTCACTGAAGGTGGTAACTCAGTGCTATGGAACGCGGGTGCCAGCGGTGGCATCCCTGGCCTCTGAGTCAGTCCCGCTCAGATCACACGATTCTGGAGAGTTTAGCACAGGGAGAATCCCTGGTGCCTTCAGTGGCTTCCGCGGAAATTCACCTGGTTTTCCACTTCTTGGTTTGATGAGTTAGGAGAGGTGAAGTTCTATACTATGGCAGAACCCCTCCATTTGCCACATTTGGAACACAGTAAGCGGTAAGACTCAGGAACATTTCTTGAATGACTGACAGTGAATCGCGGGTGGATGAGTGAATGAGCGAAGGCAGGGGACCTGTGTTCCATTGAGATTCCTGTGAGGAGATGCTGGCTGTGGTTGCAGACCTCACCATTCCCTAGGGAGGAGTAGAGTCACTTCCGAGTCTTTGCAAGGTGAGCTCGGCCCAGGGTCCCTGGCTTGAGGCTAGATGCGAACGTCCTGTCCAGCCGTGGAGGCGCTTCTCCTTCCAGCTGATGCCAGAGCGGAATACAGCTGACGGGGCAGGGCAGGATAAACTGCGGGCACGACCCCTCTGGGGAAACCTGACAGAGACCGTCCGTCCAGGGCCACGGCTTGCTGGAGAGGGCGACATGGAGGAGCACACTGTCCTGTAAGCGGGAGTGTCAGGCCCCGTCCCCGGGGACCTGCCCCGCGTTCAAGAGCTCCGCAGCAAACACTCCTGAACAGCAGCTGCTCCTCCCGTCTCTCAGTGAGATTTTTTGAGTCTATCTGTAACCAAATTGCAAACCCGACTCTTGAATTTCTTAAGAAATAACACGTGTTTTAAATAATTAATAATGAATAATGCACTAGAAAAATCTACTCCCCCCATTAAATAAAAGGCTCAGCTGAAACAGCTTAAGCTGCTTGGGTAACCGTTGTGCACGCTCCTTCCTTCCCCTGTTGGTCTGGTGCACGGCATATCTCACTAAAGTTCCTCACGCGCCCACAGCTGCCTCTCAGCTCTTTATTTTTTCTCCTTGATGATATACTTTGGGGTCAGCACGACACTGTCTTAATTATTATGGGTTAATATTTGGGTTAAAGGTTTCCTTTCTCTGCTCTTCTTTTGAAGTATTCTGATTATTCTTGGAATTTTATTCTCCCAAACACATCTCAGGATCAAGCTTGTCAATTTTAAGAACAACTCTGTTGGGATTTGAGTTAAAATTATACTGAATCAATAGACTGACTTTTAGATAATTGACATTTTAATGATTTGTTTTGTTTCTATGACCACAGCATCTTCTCCATTTAGTCGATCCATCTTTAACATCTTTTATGCCACTTAAATCTTCCTGAAGAAACTTACATGCTTTTGTTAGGATTCTTATTAAGTTCTGATACTCTCTACCATTTTCAATGTCAGTGTCTTTTAAATTAGATCTTCTATTATTTGTTGGTGATCAATAGGTAGTATTTAAAATTTAAATACAATTTTAAAGTGAAAAAATAGATTGTGTATCTTATCTAATAATTTACATGTTCTTTAGGTTTTTGCATATAAGGATCACATTAGCTGCTATTAAACTGGTTTATTCTCTGCTTGCTAATCCATCTGCACTGAATTGATTGTTCTCCTGCCCTTATTTCACTGTTGTAGAATTCAGTACAGTGCTGGCTAGAAGTAGGGATAATGGGAGGTTTCTGATGTTTCTTCATGTAGTATAGCATTTGCTGCGGTAGTTTCTTGCAGGTCCCCTCTATTAGATCATAAAAGTGACTTTATACTGGTAGATTACTAAAGGTCTATAATTATGAATATATATTGAATGTTATCTCAGGGTTTTTCTCAATCCATTGAAATGATTATATATTTTAAAATCAATTAATGTGGTAAATGAGGTATTTTATGCACAAGTGGTATAAAGCCAGGTTTATTTTGGTTGGTTGTCTTTTTATATAGTGTGGTTCAATTTGTCAATATTTTATTTAAAGTTCTTTGATCTATATTAATGGATAAAGCAGTGTTATAACTTTACTTCCTCAAAATGTCCATGTCTGGTTTTAAAATGAACTGACACAGATTTTTTTCTTTCCATTTATTGAAATAGTGATAAATGATTGAGATGACTTGTACCCCGAAACTTGATAGAACTTACTAGTAAAACTGGGCTTCCCCTGGGGCTCAGTGGTAAAGAATATACCTGCAATGCAAGGGATGCGGGAGGCACAGGTTCCATCCCTGGGTCGGGCCCATCCCCTGGAGGAGGAAACAGCATTGGGAAAAATCCCATGAACGGAGAAGCCTGCGGGGCTGCAGTCCATGAGGTCACACAGGCGTCGGACACGACCGAGCCACTAAGCATATGCAGACGCTGGTAAGCAGTTTAGGCCTGTGCCGATTTTCTTCTTCACATTTAACTGTTTCTTCACTTCTGTTGGTGTCAGTTTTGTAAGTTGCTTATTTTTCCCATTTTTCTCTGTTTTTAAAGCATCTGTCAGATTTTAAATCTCTGCTTAAAATGATTTATGTGTTCTTTCATATTCAAAATATTATTTGTTTTTGTTTTCTCTTTACTATCACTGTGGACATTTGTCTATTTTTAGTTCTTTGTTTTGATTTTGCTTTGCTTTGCCTGTGGCACAGCCTGACCACGTTCGTCTTCTCTAAAGCACCTTTCCTGGAGATCATCCTGCTGTCCTTTTTCTAATTTTATAATTTTAAGCATTTAATTTTTAGCCTTTCTTTTTTATAAGTATTTAGAGGTACAAATTTTCTTCATAGCATTACTCTGAATGCTGATGATACTATTGTTGTCTAACTCTAGAAATTTAAAATTTTCATTATAATTTATTACTTAAATCATAAACTGCTAGTAATATTTTTGAAAGTTTTCTAAATATGCAAGGCCTTAAGTTTAGATAAGTTTAGATAGTTGTTCAACTACTACAATCGACAAATATGAGCTATATAATCCATGCACCGGATATTTATCAAGACCTCTTTATGACCTAGTACCTGATCAGATTTTGTAATGTTCCTTGTGTCCTTGAGAATAATCTGTTTTCTTTAAGTGTTGGATACAAATTTAATTGAATTGTTTACATTTTCAATGTTGTTGCCAGTCTTTGTCTTCCTGGCATATCTATAAATCGACAAATATGAGCTATATAATCCATGCACCGGATATTTATCAAGACCTCTTTATGACCTAGTACCTGATCAGATTTTGTAATGTTCCTTGTGTCCTTGAGAATAATCTGTTTTCTTTAAGTGTTGGATACAAATTTAATTGAATTGTTTACATTTTCAATGTTGTTGCCAGTCTTTGTCTTCCTGGCATATCTATAATCAAGAGAAGTATTTTGAAGTTCCTAATCTAATACACTGATGATTTTCAAATCTCCCTCGAATTCCACCAAACTGACTTGCATTTTCTGAGAGTATTATGCTAGGTGTAGATACACTTAAAATTCTTATAGCAACTTGACTTGAATATTTTATCACTGTGTACTGACTCTGGATGCTTTAACAATTATTTTTTACTTAAAACCCCCTTTTCTGCAGCAGGCTTCTTTTGGGTAGAATTTTCCTGATGTACTTTTACATCCACTGTGTGGAGTTGAGAAAGTGGATGTATTATCCAGAAAGTAAAAATTTACTTAAGTTGCTTCTGAGGGTAGAATTTAATACAGAGATTAGGGTGGTGCTACTGGTAAAGAATACACGAAGAACTATACAGAAAAGAGCTTCACAACCCAGATAATCATGATGGTGTGATCACTCATCTAGAGCCAGACATCCTGGAATGTGAAGTCAAGTCGGCCTTGGAAAGCATCACTACGAACAAAGCTAGTGGAGGTGATGGAATCCCAGTTGAGCTCTTTCAAATCCTAAAAGATGATGCTGTGAACATGCTACACTCAATACGCCAGCAAATTTGGAAAACTCAGCAGTGGCCACAGGACTGGAAAAGGTCAGTTTTCATTTCAATCCCAAAGAAAGGCAATGCCAAAGAATGCTCAAACTACCACACAATTGCATTCATCTCACATGCTAGTAAAGTAATGCTCAAAATCCTCCAAGCCAGGGTTCAGCAATATGTGAACCGTGAATTTCCTGATGTTCAAGCTGGTTTTAGAAAAAGCAGAGGAACCAAAGATCAAATCACCAACATCTACTGGATCACGGAAAAAGTAAGAGAGTTCCAGAAAAACATCTATTTCTGTTTTATTGACTATGCCAAAGCCTTTGACTGTGTGGATCACAACCAACTGTGGAAAATTCTGAAAGAGAT
>SJYT01016880.1:169811-181887 GCA_006410635.1 Cephalophus harveyi
CATCACTGACTCAATGGACGTGAATCTGAGTGAACTCCGGCCAGGAGCCAGTGTGAGGAATCCTGCCCATGGCAAAGGTCATGAGGAAGGAAGCCTAACAAAATGCAAGGATGTGATCAGGCTTCAGGGGGTCCCCCTGGAATTTCCTGAGCATCCACCCCCCAAAACCAGAGTCTGCCTGCTTTACTGTGTTATACTTTCCACCTACTCTTCTGACATAACAGGGGGCTGTTCCCCCACCACCTTTTTCTGGAAAAAAATTAATTTAGAGCTTTTAGATAATAAACCTCCTGGGCATAATACGAGTGTTTCAATCCAAGAACCCCTCTGATGGCTTTCTAGCCTGCCTGCAGGACTCCTACAGCTGCGTATGTGATTGTTTGAGGCCTCCCAACCGTGGGAGGCACAGGAAGCTTAAAACATCCTAGGAATGTAGGGGCTTCCAAGGAGTCAAAATCATTAGAATAGGACTGATTAAAGGTTTCATTTGTTGAGCCAATACTTGCTGCCAAATTTTCATATCTTTCATTTGTAGATATAGTTGGTAAATAGAAAAACATGTAGTAGACCTGGTATTAGCAACATTAGATCTTTGAGTTAAGTACTTTCTTTGTTATAACCCACTGCATCTTTGTTCTACAGGAATGTAACTTTATTTAGTACTTTGACGGTGATGCAGAGTAAAGAAAAAACACTTCTAGGGAAAAGGAGTTTTCTGGTTGATAGACAATCATCCAGGAAGAGAGCCATAAAAATGTTAACAGGCCTCTTGTCCAGAAGATAATCTAAACCACCTGAGACCTTTTGTATATGGGAGGGTATGCAAAAAGAAAGCCTGGTCTCAATGAGGGTCAGGACTGCTGCCCCTGCATAACTCTGCATATTCCATTATTTCTTTATGTACAACTTGGGGTATATAAGCTGATTTTGAAAAATAAAGCTTTTTGGAGTCTTGCACCGATGCTGGGCTTCCCCATGTCATTCTTTTCTCCCCCTTTTCGGCTGAATTCCCATCTGGAGCGGGGAGGCTCACCACGTCTACTTACTTGCCCTGGCTGCTAAGATCCACGTGAAAGGGACCCTAAGGCGGGGCACCCTTCGATATTCGAGTGGGCGCCGGTGGCCTAACGTAGATGGTGCAAGTTCCTTGTCTGGAACTTTATTGGTTTTCCCCATAAACCAAGTTATTCAGCCTCCTTTTCTCCACCTAAATTTCCTTCTATACTATTTCTTCCTAATCTAATCTTATATCTCTAAATAAATAAGTTTTTCCTTGCCTATCTGTCTCCCCTTCGAATCACCCTGGATCCACCAGGGCAGGACCCTGGCAAACTCCGGGAGTTGGTGATGGACAGGGAGGCCTGGCGTGCTGTGATTCATGGTGTCGCAAAGAGTCGGACACGACTGACTGACTGAACTGAACTGAACTGGTAAAGAATCTGCCTAGGAGACCCTAGAGACCTGGGTTCAATCCCTATTGGGAAGATCCTCTGCAGTAGGAAATGGCAACCCACTCCAGTATTCTTGCCTGAAAAATTCCACGGGCAGAAGAGCCTGGAGGGTTACAGTCGTGAGGTCACAAAGAGTTGTCCGTCTAGTCAAGGCTATGGTTTTTCCTGTGGTCATGTATGGATGTGAGAGTTGGACTGAGAAGAAGGCTGAGTGCCGAAGAATTGAGGCTTTTGAACTGTGGTGCTGGAGAAGACTCTTGAGAGTCCCTTGGACTGCAAGGAGATCCAACCAGTCCATTCTGAAGGAGATCAGCCCTGGGATTTCTTTGGAGGGAATGATGCTAAAGCTGAAACTCCAGTACTTTGGCCACCTCATGCGAAGAGTTGACTCATTGGAAAAGACTCTGATGCTGGGAGGGATTGGGGGCAGGAGGAGAAGGGGACGACCGAGGATGAGATGGCTGGATGGCATCACGGACTCGATGGACGTGAGTCTGAGTGAACTCCGGGAGATGGTGATGGACAGGGAGGCCTGGCGTGCTGCGATTCATGGGGTCGCGAAGAGTCGGACACGACTGAGCAACTGAACTGAGCACACATATCGAAAGGCTACAGACGACGGAGGAAATACAGCAGCCAAAGGAGAAAAGTGAGGCAACCAGGCGCTGGAGACTGCATGAGGCCATTTCTAATCAAACACCTGGAGACGCAAATGCAGGTGGGCAGCGCCCGCGACCCCCGTGCTGCGCCTGCCGCCGCCGCGGGAAGCAGAGCGAGCGGGAAGCCGCGTCTGCGCGCGGGCCCCGCTGCGGCTGCCCCGCTGGAGCTCGGTGTCCATGATTTCCTCGCTTTATTCCTGCTTTTCATCCCTCTGCATTCCTTAAAATTGTGTTTTGTATTTAATGTATTTTCACTTTATGGAAAGGCATGATGCCGTATATAATCGCCCCGGTTTGTTTTCACATTTAACTGTCTATTGCTAGAGTTTATTCATACCACAGCACGTCTCTTTAGTTTGTTTACATTTCACTGTGTAAATACACCAGCATTTATTCATGTACTCTCCTCCTGATAAGCATTTGGATTGTTTTCAGAATTTCTGTGTGTAGTCTTGCTGAATCTCTTGTGTGAAAGTTTTGTTTAAGGACATATAAGTAAGTAACATTGTGGGTATAAGGTAAATATTCAACTTTATGGGTTAAAGAGGAACTGGTTTCTAAAATGGTTTCGCCCGTTTACAAGCCATCATGATTCGGTAGGTAGATGGACAGATAGATAAGACAGATAATATTTACAAGTGCTCTAGACATTATTGACAAGGTGCAGTCCAGTGTTTTAAAACACCAAGAGTAGGGAGCGTATAGCCTTGCCCAGGGTCACAGTCACACTTGCCACACAGGAAATTCTGGCTCTTCCTTCTCCAAAGGGGGTAGAAAATTCTGAAGCTGGAACAAGTGCTTTTATGTGGTAGGACATTCAGGTCAACTACTTAACGATTTTTTAAGAATCGGGTTTATTAAGGGTTAATTTCCATGCGCCACCAGCCTTTTCAGGTGTATATAGTCCTGTGAGTTTTGACGAATATTTGAAGCTTTGCGATCAGCACCACAGTCTTCCCTGTGGCTCAGCGGGTAAAGAATCTGCCTGCAAGGCAGGAGATCCCAGTTCAATTCCTGGGCTGGGACGATCCTCTGGAGAAGGGAAGGGCTACCTACTCCAGTATTCTTGGGCTTCCCGGGTAGCTCAGACAGTAAAGAATCTGCCTGCAATGCAAGAAACCCTGGTTCAATGCCTGAGTTGGGAGGATCCCTTGGAGAAGGAAAGACAACCCACTCCCCTATTCTTGCCTGGAAAATTCCAGCTACAGAGGAGCCTGGCGAGCTACAGTCCATCGACTCACAGAGAGTTGGACATGACTGAGTGGCTAGCACACACACAAGCCCTTGAGCACGCTTGCTTTGCAGATATTTTCTCCTCTCTGTGGCTTGTCTGTTCGTTTTCTTAGCAATGTTTTTTTTTTTTTTTTAATGAGCCAAGTTGAAGGACACATTACCCAGTTTTAAGACTTAGTGTAAGGCTCAAGTCATCAAGACAATGTAGAATTGGTGTAAGATGAACAAATAGACTGATAAAACAGAATAGTCAATTGATTTCCAACCAAATATTCAGAGAAATTAATTGAGAAATGATAATATTTTAACAAACTATGCTAGAAAAAAAAGACCAACCTGGTTTAAAAAAATATTAAATGAAACAAAGCCTTCCATTCTTCCCTTGAACCACACACAGAAATCACTTTGAAATGGACCATAGATTTAAAGATAAAACCTAAAACACAAAATTCTAGAAATAAAACCTACAGAAAATATGTGTTATTTTGGTTTAGGCAAAGATTCCTTGGGTAGAACACAAAAGTACAAAGTATAAAAGAGAAAATAAATTGGGCTTAAAATTCAGTTTCCCTTCAATTATTTTAACCATCAAAGTACCATACGAAAGAGAGAGGATAAATATGATTACCTCTTTTTTACAGATGGAGAAGCTGAAGCACAGAGTTTAGATGGTAAAGCTGGGAAGTGAGTGTTGGCTGCCAAGAGCAAGGCTTGTTCTCCACGAACACAGGAGTGTGCCTCCCTGTATTCCGTCCAAGTGTGAACGCAAGTGACTTTTATTAACTGTGCCACAACTCTGTCAAAGACAATTGAAAACTGATCTGTGTTTATGCATAGATGACCCTTATCTAGTGTGCGTGTATTGACAGATATCTGTGCAGCTATTTGATCTCACAGGCATTTGGCATGACCAGCCTTAGGTCACCCCAAAATGGACCTTTCCCAACTAATCTCCAAATTGATCTGATAGGAAACAGCAGTTGCCAGCTAATCTGGGGTTTCCAGGGAGTACAAAGCGTGACATCAGCAAGGGCTTGGCACCGCCGGCTTCGCCAGAGGTCTTTGGTGACCACACTGACAAGAACTCAACACCCACAATTCACCCAAGTGCTGTGCTCTCAGATACTGATAGGCAAATGACTGTGTTACATGGACCCACATCCTCCTCCTTTCTTCCCTGATGCCTGGTGTTCTGTTTTTATTCTGAAAGCAGTGTTTGACAAAATTCCACCAACAGAGATCACCACAAAATGGACTGGAAATCATGCCAAAACGCAATGTGCAGGCTTTTATCAAATCATCCACAGAAAACTGAGTTGGCGGGGTAGAGCCGGGGTGGTGGTGTGCTGACTCCAGCGTGGAAGCTCTCAGGGAGTTGAGAACAAGGGTAGAAATCAACACGAGAAGTCATCTATCTTTTGCAAGAAGACTGGATCTCTTCCATGCATTCTTTTCTCTTTCTTTTTTCCCCCTTATTTTTAAAAACATAGATTTTCTTTTTTTGAAGTGGGATACTCGATGTAGACTTTGAGTCAAATAGTTGATAGCTGATGAAAAAAAAAATTACCTTTCTCTAATGCAAATATACATCAAACAAAAATCCCTTCTTACTATTAATGCCAAAATTTGTTTAAGTTCTGTGATTAAACAGAAAGTATCATATACAGTCTACCAAGGGATAGATTCCTGAATTTAGTTGTCATATTATAATAACAGAGATTAAAACAGCCTTTCATTTCTAAATTCTATTTGATACTGGGTCTAGCAGTGGCTCAGCGGTAAAGAACCTGCCTGCAATGCAGGAGGCAAGGGTTGGATTCCTGGGTCGGGAAGATCCCTTGGAAGAGGGCGTGGCAACCCACTCTGGCATTCTTGCCTGGAGAATCCTCATGGACAGTGGAGCCTGGCTGGCTACAGTTCATAGGGGCGCAAAGAGTCGGACACGACTGAAGCGATTTAACATTGTAGCATGCGTTCCAGCGCAAAAGTATCTCCTCTATTGCAAAAATGAAATCAAATCAACAAAAAAGAGCACTGTTTCCCACACAGCTTGAATCAGGCGTCTGCCTTTGGGTCAGCTGGGGAGGAGAGGAGCGGATCGCAGTCACGGGACAAGGCCCCGGTGCCGCGATGTGTTCAAACAAGGGCTCACTGCCTTCCGGCAGGCGCTTTGTCAGGTGTGGCTTGTCTCGCTGCCCACCCTCCCCTACACTCCACTCAGCTTCCTGTGAGTTCTGTCTATGGCTTATTCTTTTGAGTACACTCTTTGCCTTGAATGAATCTACCTGGGAGATGCCAGTCCATCTTTCTGGAGATAGTTTAACAATCATCTTTAAAAGGACTTCTCAGATTCTATCCATGATCCTCTCATCTGGGACTAAGCCAGTGCCTTCCTGTGAGCATTCTGAGTGGTACTTGCTCACTTTCCTGGTGGTGTTGCACACTGCATTCTGAGGGCTGGATTCTGCTCTGTTCATTCACGCCTTTCCAACTCTCCGGTAATCAGTAGGCAAAAGTGAGCGCTTAAAAAAAAAAGAATAATGAAATCAATCAACCAATTAGTCACTTATTTTAGACTCGGCCTCAAAGTCTACCTGTTTCTGTCTTATGCCGACCCTGGTGCCGTACGTGGGGTTTGTGCTGCTTTGCAATTTGCTTGATTTTTCTAGTCGGCACCTCAAGCTTTGTGATAAAATGCTGCTATATACCGAAAGCATTTAGCTAAAGTAAAATCAGACATGTTTTCTGACTTTAGTAGCCCAAATTTTATAGAGCAATCTACGTCTCAGGAATTGTCCTCAGCACTCTACTTGTATTAAATCATTAAATCCTTATAAGAATCCCATCAATTCAGTTCAGTTCTGTGGCTCACTCATGTCCAACTCTTTGCAATTCCACAGACTGCAGCATGCCAGGCCTCCTTGTCCATCACCAACTCCTGGAGCTTGCTGAAACTCATGTCCAGCGAGTCAGTGATGCCATCCAACCATCTCATCCTCTGTCGTCCCCTTCTCCTCCCGCCCTCAATCTTTCCCAGCATCAGGGTCTTTTCTAATGAGTCAGTTCTTTGCATCAGGTGGCCAAAGTATTGGAGTTTCACCTTCAGCATCAGTCCTTCCAATGAATATTCAGGAGTAATTTCTATGGTGAGGGGCTCTTATTATCCCAACTTTACAAATGAGGAACTTGAGTTGCAGAAAAGCCGAGTAACCTGCTAGTAAGAGGTAGCACGAGGGTCAGAGGCACACAGTCTTGTTCTTGGTGCTGTTCTCTTAGCCAAGAGGGCTGTCTGCCTCTATTGGAAGCATCAAGGGCTTCGTAGAAGCACAGTTCATGTGCTTAAGTCTTGCACTTAGCTCATATTTCTTCTAATTCCCATGGAATGAAGTCAAGCATATAAGGGAAGGGCCAGGGCCAGGTTCCTGGGCATATAACCTGTGTAGCTGTAGAAGGCTCTGAGCTCAGGAATTGGAGTGCCCAAATATTACCTTCTTGACATTTTGAAGATGTTTTCCAAGTCTGGGTCTTACATTTTTATTCTCCTCTGCTGCCTCTTAGTCACTCAGTCATGTTCACCTCTGCCACGCTGTGGACCGCAGCCCACCAGGCTCCTCTGTCCATGGGATTCCCCAAGCAAGCGTCCTGGAGTGGGTTGCCATGCCCTCCTCAGGGGATCTTCCTGACCCAGAGACTGAACCCGGGTCTCCTTCAGCAGGCACATTCTTCACCTCTGAGCCGGTAGACCCTGCAGATCACCTAAGTGTCCTTGGAAGTGCTATAAAATTTCCAAAGAAGCATTTGTGAAATACATGGATATTTATTTTGTGAACTGTGAGTAATAATGACAGCATTTTTTTCCCAGAGAATGAAAAAATGAACTCTTTCAAATAATTTTAATCATTTTAGACATCCAAATTGTAATACTGGATAAGGTAATCTGGATGACTCCCTTTCAAATATGAACATTCCCTGGGACTAGTTTCCTAAAAGTGCTTTTTTTCCCAAAATATGTTTAAAAGAATAATCGTTCTTCCCTTCCCTGGTCACGATAGTAAAGGGGAGGAGGCAGCAGATACAGGGTCCAGAGCATGCAGATAAGCAGCGTGGGGGTAGATGTGGGAAGCAAGAGATGAGGCTGAAACGGAAAGCCAGACTGGGCAGGAGCGGAGCTTAGGTTGGTGAGGTCCCCAAGAGATGGTTTGGGAAGAAAAGAACTGGGGATTCCTAGAGACACTGCCGTGAAAATAAGCTGCATCTGATTACTGACTGGCTATGAGCCAGGGAGAGAGCTGGATAACTCTAGGACTCTGTCCATGGAATTCTCAGGCAAGAATATTGGAGTGGGTAGTGATTGCCTTCTCCAGGGGATCTTCCTGACCCAGGGGTTGAACCTGGGTCTCCTGCCTGCAGATGGATTCTTTGCCATCTGAACCACCCGGGAAGCCTCGCTACTCACTGCACTAGCGTCTTGGACTGAGGAATGTGGAAATGTAACAGCGTCTTGAAAAGTGATTGAATATTTCTATATGGTCAACTTTGCCCGTCTTTCCTCTTTTGCCAAACTGTGAGTCCCCTGAAGCGGCTTCTGCGTTGTCCGTGCAGCCTCCACACACTTAGTACGCTGCACCAGAGGATGAGTGGGCCGTGCCTTGCTATACTTCACCAAGTGTGGGGCGGCCTGTTCAGTTAGGCTGTGAGCAGCTCTGATCAACGACATCAACGGGGCCTGAGAAACATGGCGTGGATACAATGATATGGACCATGTGGATAAATTAAAACGATGTTGGAAACTTTCCCATCTAATAAACATTCTTTTAATTTCATTGCATAAAGTTCTTTTACTACTGAATAAGAAGCACTTCAAAGGTAAATGGGCGGACAGAGGTATTTGAAAAGGTAAGACACAGGAAAGACTAGACTTGCAAGCGAATGATCGGATCCCTGCTTTCATTTCCCCCTAGTGCTGTTCCTGCAAATCCAGGTGAGCGACTGTATCCACCACGATGACGTTCTCGTGGCTGGATGCTGTTTGCAGCAATGTTTTGGAACACCAGACATACACAAGTAAGCCAATCACAACCTTAATTCCATAGCGTGTATGCCAGTTATTAAGACGTCATTTCTCTGCTCTGAGCTCATCGTCCTATACTAGGCTTTGTGGTGATGGGGCTGGACCCTGAAGCTCCATTTCTTCCTGGCCAGCCACTCCCTGTTAAACTCTGCCACCAGATGGAGCTAGAGGGAGCGCCCAAGGTTAGGAGGGAAGGGACTATCTTTTTCCTGTTCTTTTTTCTTTCCTATGAGGGTCACCCCAGCCTCCCTTCTGGTGAAGAAAAACAATATATTCCAAATTAAAAATTTAATGGACACATATGGAACACTGTACCCAATAATTAAACAAACATTCTGCTCAGGAACACATGGTATATATGTGCTTTAATTGACCAAGTATCAAGCTTTAAAGCAAGTTTCAACAAATTCCAAAGAATCTGTAACATGCAGAAAAGATTTTCCTCACCAAGATGTAAGGTAACTAAAACCAGCCTCATGTATTTTGGGATAATTATAATAAAGAAACCACTAAAAATAAAACAAAAACCAAAAAGGAAAAGCCACCCCTGTAACTATCTCATGCACCAAAGGAGACATGCAAATTCTTAAAAACACTTAAAAATTCAGGGACAGTGAAAGTGCAACCTCTCTGAATGCGTGGATTTAGCTGAAACATCACATCACAAGAGGTCTAAATGTTTTTACTTATGTTCAGTTCAGTTCAGTTCACTTCAGTTCAGTCGCTCAGTCGTGTCCGATTCTTTGCGACCCCATGAATTACAGCACGCCAGGCCTCCCTGTCCATCACCATCACCCGGAGTTCACTCAGACTCACGTCCATCGAGTCCGTGATGCCATCCAGCCATCTCATCCTCTGTCGTCCCCTTCTCCTCCTGCCCCCAATCCCTCCCAGCATCAGAGTCTTTTCCAATGAGTCAACTCTTGGCATGAGGTGGCTAAAGTACTGGACTTTCAGTTTTAGCATCATTCCTTCCAAAGAACACCCAGGGCTGATCTCCTTCAGAATGGACTGGTTGGATCTCCTTGCAGTCCAAGGGACTCTCAAGAGTCTTCTCCAACACCACAGTTCAAAAGCATCAATTCTCCAGCGCTCAGCCTTCTTCACAGTCCAACTCTCACATCCAAACATGACCATAGCCTTGACTAGACGGACCTTAGTCAGCAAAGTAATGTCTCTGCTTTTGAATATGCTAGCTAGGTTGGTCATAACTTTTCTTCAAAAAGCTTACATTATTGAACTGTTAAAAGAAAAAGAAGATAGCACAAGATTAACAGAATAAACCCAAAGATGGCAAAAAGAAGGAAATGTTAAAGTAGGAGGAGATATTAATGACAGAGAAGCAAATATACAATAGAGACCATTAGTCAGGTCAAAGTTGTTTTTTCTTGAAAGATTTCAATGAAATAAGCAAGCTTCTGGTGTGCCTGATAACTGTGACATGAGCAAGAGAGAAGGAAAGGGTGCAGATGGAAACCGTCTAGAATAAAATGAGGGGCACTATAGATCAAAAAAGGTAAGAGACTGTTGTGCACATATTTATGTCTTTTTTAATGTGAAAATCTTAACTTGCCATCCGTGGAGTTCCCTTGCCATTCAATCTACTTCACTTAATATGTAGTGCTGAACACCTCCTCTCTCCAAGGCCCTCGTCTACACTCTGAGGATTCAGTGGTAAAAAAAAGTCAGAGAAGTCCTTGTTCCTATGGGCTGTATACAGCACGGGCAAGACAGATAAAGAAGGCTCTTTTGGAAAGTGGTAGGTCTATGAGTAAAATAAAATGCAGTGATGGCATTGTGGAGGCTGTGGACTGACTGATGGAGATGTATGCCAGGATGCAACGGGTTAAAAAAAAAGGCCAGCTGTGAAAATACCTGACAAAAGGATACTCTGCACCAGTACTGGGCAGGGGGACTTTGTGATGATGGGAGCAGGTTATGTCTGCCCTTCCCAGTATGGTAGCCACTAACTGCATGTGGCTGCTGAGCGTGAGTAAGGACCTGAATATTTAGCATAACTAATTCTAATTAAAAGAGTCATATGTGTATCCTAATAAGCACAGAAACATCTGAATTTAAATAATCAAGTTCATAGAGAAATATGTTTACTAAGCCAATTATGAATAAGAAAAAAAGGTTTAAATTAAATGTTTACTAAAAAATATTCTTATGAAGAAAACAAGGAAGAAGAAAACAGGAAAACAAATTTTAATTCCAATCTTACACAGAATGTTCAAGAAAAGTAGATAAAGAGGGACTATTTCTCACATGACCCTGATAGCAAAGCGGGGTAAGAACCACAGAAGGCGGAGGATTTCACGGACCAGTCTCACCTGTGAACATAAAAATGGAAGTCTTAGACACAATGCAAGTGAAATATATCTGGCTTTATATATTTAGCTTTGATGGCACCAGGCAAATATTTTGCCTCATTTTAAGTAAGAATTCTATTTGAACAACAGCAGTGAACCTAATACGATTTGAACTTTCCAATTAGCACTATGGAAGCTGTGTGCAAAATAGTTTTGAAGGGCCCAGAATGAAATCAGAGGAGCTCGTGAAAGACAGAGAGGAACTTACTAAGCGGGAGACCAAGTTCCGAAGGGCTGTAGAGACAGGTCGTATTTGAGGGGCCTGAGAGACTCTGCTTGGGAGAAGTCAAAAGAGCAGCAAGTGCCGAGTCAGGTCTGAGTGTGGACAGGGCCGCACGGTGGTTCTGCCCTGGGCACTGCGGGGCTGTGGGGAAAGGGGTTGCAGGGGGACAGTGCCTACCCGCTGCCAGTTCCCTCCAGGCTCTTCCAGAAACCAGGAGGGTGGCAGGAGCACAGTACTCAGGGCCACACAAAGTCCTGCATGCCTGTCTCAAGTCTGGCCAATCTGATGGAAGGCATTGGCTGTTTGTCAGTTCCTAGTTCCTTTCTCTCCCCAGCAGAATATAGTTAAGAGAGAGCACCATGTGTCTGAACTGGATGTAAATCAGAAGGAACGTGGTTCAGGGAGGTTTGGGTCCAAATAATAGGTCAGACCTTCTTAAGCTGCATAAAGAAGAGTCATAAAGATCAGTATCTACAAAAACCTGAATTCCATTACCCACTAAAGGAGATCTGAAATCACCTGGGGCCTCTGTCCTGTTCGTTTTATTGGGGGACAGAGGGAAAGAGAAGTGGATCATATCTCATTCCTTCAGTAGACTTTAAAATCCAAGAATCGTCGAATCTCATGGCTGAAGGGTATATTGGAGGTCAATTTACCTGACCTCCCTTCAGAAACTTGAAATAAATCTTCACCAGTAACAATGCAAGAAGGAATTCCTTCATTGCCCCTAAGAGGGACAAGGACAGGCTAATGCTCTGGGGCCACTGTGGAGACATGGAGAAATGGAATGGGCCCTCAGAAAAGCATGGAAATTAATGCATTGCCAATACGGAGAAAATTATCTTGGCAATAAAACCCTTCCAGTGTAAGCTGGGTTATGTGTGCGTTTGGCCAGGGGAAAAAAGCCTGCAAATTAAGAAGAAGAACGAAAGAGTCTAAAAGAGAAAAACAGAAATTGGAAGTTTGTTATCATCATACTTTATTCCTTCTTTCTATGTTAGTAAGAGGACTCTCTGCAGACAACAGATCATATATATTAACAAAACCTATTGAATACTTGCACATTT
>SJYT01016882.1:0-40575 GCA_006410635.1 Cephalophus harveyi
GCGGCCAAGTGTAGTTACCCCACGTCTTAGGTCAGGGGCAGCTACCGAGAGTGTCAGGCTGTGATGGCGCAGGAATGGCTGCAAGGAGCTACCCCGTACCCGAGGCCAGGGGCGGTGGCTGAGAGGAGCTACCCCACATCCAAGGAGAGGTGGCTGTGCGGGTGCAGGAGGGCCTAGAGGAGCCATCCCACATTGAAGGTCAGGAAGGGCGGTGGAGAGAAGATACCCTTCGTCCATGGTAAGGATCAGCAGCTGTGCTTTGCTGGAACAGTCATGAAGAGATACTCTACAAATTATTAGATTAACTTAAAAAACATGAGACAATTCCAGTGACTATTGTAGGATAAGTCCGGGATAAGTTATTACAATAACTTCAGTTGAAAGTTGAGGATAAGAGCTATACTACATAGGAATAAATGTTGAGAGATTGGATGAAAACTTAGGGCTGTGGATGTAATTACAGATTTAAAGTATGAGACAATATTAATAGAAGAAAATGAATGAACAGTGACAGTATAAAATCATTAAATAAAATTATTACAAATTCAAGAGACTTTATTCTTAAAAAACTAATATCATACATATTCAAGTGTTGAAATAAAAGTCATTGCAGAAAAATAAGAATGAAGACAATAGAAAGAATAAAGTAAGCTATAATAAGGGTGAAATTGTACACTTAAACATTTTTTTTCACCAAAGAATTCCTATTTTTATCTGTTGTTTTGAAGCTTTGGGTCTGTTTTCCATCACACGTCTCCTGTTTTCTATTCCAAGTCTTTTCTTTTGACTTATTTTATTTTTTTACATGCAAAAGCTGCACTAATCTGTCCAATTTGAGATTGGAAATACATATATATCTGTGGAACATCACCATAGTTTTTGCCCAAAGTCTGTCTCTTGCCTCCAAAAGATTCTTCCTGCTCTCTTGTTACTATTATTATTTTATTGTAAAAGCACCTAAGATTCACTCTCTTTGCAAAATGTTAAGTATACATTATTGTTAACTAGATACACTCTGCTGTGGAGTAAATCTGTAGAACTTAATCATTTTTTGTAACTGCAACTTAAATCTTTGACTAATAGCTCTCCATTTCCCCTTCTCCTCAGCCACTAACAACTACTTTATTATTTGTATTCAATGCTCTGATTCCAAGAGTTTCACTGTTTTAGATCCATAAATGGTATTTTGCATGTTTTATTTTATGTATCGTAAGTGGTATTTTGAAGTAAGGTTACTGTGTCTAGCTTACTTCACTTAGCATATTGTCCTTGAATTTCACATATATTGTTGAAAATAGAATTATCTTCCTTTTTTAGCCTGAATAATATTTCACTGTATGCATGTATTATACTTTCTTTATTCATTCATCAATCAATGGACCTTTAGGATGCCACCGTATCTTGGCTACTATGGATATTGCAGTTAATGTGGGAGTGCAGTTTTCTCTTCAGGATCCTGATTGAATTGTTGAAAATAGAATTATCTTCCTTTTTTAGCCTGAATAATATTTCACTGTATGCATGTATTATACTTTCTTTATTCATTCATCAATCAATGGACCTTTAGGATGCCACCGTATCTTGGCTACTATGGATATTGCAGTTAATGTGGGAGTGCAGTTTTCTCTTCAGGATCCTGATTGTAATTCCCTCAGGTACATTCCTTGAAGAGGGATTACTGCATCATATTGTGGTTCTGTTATTCATTTTTTGTAAAACCTACATATTGTTTTCCATAGGGGCTGCACTAATTTACATTCCCAGCAACAGTATACTAGTATTCCCTTTTCTCAACATCTTCACCAGTAATTTTTTCTCTTTACATAATATCTGTCCTAATAGGCGTGAAAGTACTAACTCATTGTGGTTTTGATTTGCATCATACTGATAATCAGTGAACTTAAGCAATTTTTCATGTATGCGTTAGCCAATTGTAAGTCTTGACAAAATATATATCCAGCTCATAAATATGGTTTGCAAATATTTCTCCCATCCTATAGTTTATGTTTTCACTCTGTAGACTATTTCCTTTGCTATGAAGGAATTCTTTAGTTTAGGTTAGTCCCATTTACCTCCTTTCGCTTTTGGTATTCAAAAAATCATTGACCAGGCCAGTATCCAGAAGCTCTTTTCCTCTAGAAGTTTTATGCTTTTTGGGGTCTTATTTTAAGTCCTTACCCCATTCGAGTTGATTTTTTGTGTGGTGTGAGATGAGTCCAATTTCTTTCTTGAGCATGTGTGTAGCTAGTTTTCCCAACACCATTTATTGAAGAAGCATTTACTTACTGAATAAAACTTTCCCTATTTTGTATTCTGGTGCCCTTGTCAAGGATCAGCTGACTGAGTATGTGTAGGTTCATTTCTGGCCTCTCTACACGTGCTGTTCCATTGTCCATATAGCTCTTGTACACCGGTACCATATTGTTCGTGCATGCTCATTTTCTCAGTCATGTCCGATTCTGTGCAACCTCATGGACTGTAGCTACCAGGCTCCTCTGTGCTTGGGATTTTTTTTTTAGGCAAGAATACTGGAGTGGTTTCCTATTTCCCACTCCAGGGCATCTTCCTAACCCAGGGATTGAACCTGTGTCTCATGCATCTCCTGTATTTCAGGTGGATTCTTTACCACAGCCATCTTGGAAGCCTACTTTACTATAATTTTCTAATATATATTGGAATGAGGGAGTGTGATGCCTCTAGGTTTATTTTCTTGCACAAAAGTGCTTTGGCTATTCAGTCTTTTGTGAGGTATAAGAATTTGAGGATCTTTTTTTTTCATTGTTATTCCTGTAAAAAATGCCATTAGGCTTTTTATACAGATTTCATTTTATCTATAGGTCACTTTCGGAGAAGGCAATGGCACCCCACTCCAGTACTCTTGCCTGGAAAATCCCATGGACGGAGGAGCCTGGTGGGCTGCAGTCCATGGGGTCGCTGAGTCGGACACGACTGAGCGACTTCACTTTCACTTCTCACTTTCATGCATTGGAGAAGGAAATGGCAACCCACTCCAGTGTTCTTGCCTGGAGAATCCCAGGGACGGGGGAGCCTGGTGGGCTACCGTCTATGGGGTCACACAGAGTTGGACACGACTGAAGTGACTTAGCAGCAGCAGCATAGGTCACTTTGGGTAGCATGGATATGTTTACAATGTTAATGACTCTGATCCATTAACACATAGTACCTTTGCATATATTTGTGTCTGCTATAATTTCTTTCATCAGTGTTTTATTGTTTTCAGTGCATAAATCTTTTCCTTTTTAGGTAAATTTATTCCTAAGTAATTTATTTACTACAATTGTAAATGGTAATGTTTCCTTAATTTCCTTTTGAACATAATTCAATTCTTCATAAATTCTTCCAAAATATAGAAGAAGAGGGAAAATGTCCAAAGTTTTTCCATGAGGCAAGCATCACCATGACACAGAAACCAGACAAAAGCACCAAAGAAAATTACAGGCAGTCTCCCAGATGAGCATGGACCCAAAAATCCTAATGAAATATTGAAAACTTGAGATCACCAGATTATTAGAAGGGTCATACACCATGACCAAATAGAATTGTCTCTGGAATACAAGAATGGTTCAACATAACAAATAAATGAAGGTGATGCACCGCATTAACATAATGTAAAATAAAAATGATAATATCATATTGGTAGATACAAGAAATGGAGAAGGCAATGGCACTTCACTCCAGTACTCTTGCCTGGAAAATCCCATGGACAGAGGGCCCTGGTAGGCTGCAGTCCATGGGGTTGTTGAGGGTCGGACACGACTGAGCAACTTCACTTTCACTTTTCACTTTCATGCATTGGAGAAGGAAATGGAAACCCACTCCAATGTTCTTGCCTGGAGAATCCCAGGGACGGGGGAGCCTGGTGGGCTGCCGTCTATGGGGTCGCACAGAGTTGGACACCACTGAAGTGACTTAGCATAGATACAAGGAAAAGCATTTTGGCAAGACTCAGTACTTAAAAAAAGTTCTAGAAATTAATTATAGAAGGAACTCACCTTAACATAATGCAGGCTATATATGCAAAGCCCACACATTAATAAAACATCACAGTAAATACTTAAAAAGTAAAGTTTTCTCTAAGTCTGGAACAAGGCAAGGATGCCAACTCTTGACATTTTTATTCAACTTGTTACTGGAAATCCCAGTCAAAACAATGGGGTAAGAAAAAGAAGTAAAAGACACCCAAACTGGAAAGAAAAATATAAAATTATTGCTTTTTGAAGATGATAGGACCTTATAATTAGAAGACCCTGAAGACTCCACAAAATAGTTAAAAGTAATAAATATATTTAGCATATTTGCATGATGCAAAATGAATGTTCAAAAGTCAGCTGCGTTTCTATATGTTAACATCACCGAGTTTTTTGTAGATGATTATTCTCTGTAGATAGATTCCTAGATGGCTCAGCAGGTAAAGAATCTGTCTGCCAGTGCAGGAGACGCTGGAGACACGGGTTCAATCCCTGGGTCAGGAATATCCCCTGGAGGAGAAAATGGCAACCTGGTGTTGCAGTCCACAGGGTAGCAAAGAGTCAGACATCACTTAGTGACTGAGCAGCAATGAATTCTATGCAGTGAAAACAATTGTCTTTCAGAAAAACTGTTGTGACTCTCTTCTCAGTCTTCCCAAATGCTTTCTCCATTACTCTCATGTATCATCTGTTACTCCAGCAAAATATGTATCACCAGTCCTTCTCAAAATACCACAGAACTAATTGATCACCACTACTTATAATGATTACAACCATATGTAGATTTTTTTTTTCTTTTCCTGGTGAGCTTTTTGGTTGGTGAGGGTCTTACAGAGTTGCTTTGTGGATAAAATTTGTTTTAATACAAATTAATATTTATTAAGAATTTGTTATCCACAAAACATACATTTTCACCTGTATTAACTCTGATGTAGCTTAAAATCAACCCATAATATAGTTAGGAAACGGTTCTGAGAGATTGCAATTATCCAAATCACAAAATTAGTAAATAATAAGATTTCTAGCTGGAGAAGGCAATGGCAACCCACTCCAGTACTCTTGCCTGGAAAATCCCATGGACAGAGAAACCTGGTAGGCTGCAGTCCATGGGGTCGCTAAGAGTCGGGCACGACTGAGCAACTTCACTTTCACTTTTCACTTTTCACTTTCATGTATTGGAGAAAGAAATGGCAACCCACCCCAGTATTCTTGCCTGGAGAATCCCAGGGACAGAGGAGCCTAATGGGCTACCGTCTATGGGGTTGCACAGAGTCAGACACGACTGGAGTGACAAGCAGCAAGCTTTCTAGCTAAGGTATTATAAGGCCTATGTTATAAGGAGCTCTGAAACTTTTAACGTTTCAGCAACTTGATACATCATTTTCAACATCTTATTATGACTGGTGTTGTTACTCTTAATTATGGGATTCTAGTGAATATAGTCATTATCTTATTGTGCACACCTAAACTGAAGCACTTTTTAAAAACGCTATGAGAGGAGAAAATACATTTTGTTTCAATTCTAGCAATTTCTGTAAAATTATGATAAATAAGCTTTTTGTACAATGTATTCTCTTTTCTATTATAAGGCAACTTCAAAGAATAAC
Source organism: Cephalophus harveyi (assembly GCA_006410635.1). NCBI lineage: Eukaryota > Metazoa > Chordata > Mammalia > Artiodactyla > Bovidae > Cephalophus > Cephalophus harveyi. Next base: position 5,597 of record SJYT01016882.1, read on the forward strand.
TACATTTTGTATTTACTGAATATAATTGCATTAAAAGAAATCTAGTTCCTATTTTCAAGTAGTGACATGTAGAACATTCACTCATTGATCCTACAAATTCAGCATCTGCACAATTTAATATATACATCAATTAAAAATATGCATGCTCCCAGAAATCAAGTCTATTTAAGCCATCAGAACATTGAACCATACAAATCTCAGGGTGTGCTTTCAAATGCCTAGTCATGCAGACATTTTCAAGTTAATTCCAGAGTAATGGAAACCATTGCCCATACAGATCACAGAACAGATAAGATGAGAGAGAGAAAAATATTTGCCAAAGAAGAGTTTGGCATCCATAGATGTAGTCATTAAGTTACTGTGTTGATTTGAATAGAAGAAAGGCAGATAATCTTTTCAGCCAAGTGTTGTCATTTGTGTGACAGTCTATAAAAATAAACGTGCAAACATTGTAAAGGCTTATCACACTTATTTAACTTAAGCAAGATGCATTAATTTAAGCCAAACCTATTGCATAAATGGTCTGCTTAGCAGATTGGAATTCCCTAGTGGCTCAGACGGTAAAGAATCCATCTGCAATGCAGGAGACCAGGGTTTGATCCCTGGATTGGGAAGATCCTCTGGAGAAGGGAATGACTGTCCACTCCAGTATTCTGGCCTGGAGTATTCCATAGACAGAGGAGCCTGGCAGACTACAATCCTTGGGGTCACAAAGAATTGGGCACCACTAGAGCAACTTTTGCTTTCACTTTCTTTCTTTAGCAGGTTAATGTAATCACACTGTAAATTAATAGTGAGAAGATTCTTAAATAGTAATAATGAAATAAAAGGTTGAGAGTTTTTCAGGATATTAGGTGGAGGGAGGCTAATGGAGAAAACTCAGAATCAAAGGCCTGAGGCCAAGAAAAAGCCCAGATTTATGATTAGCCCCCAGAAAAATAATCATTAGATAAAAAACTAGAATGGCTTTTGGCCTTCTAAGGTCAGGCATCAAGTTTGAAGAAGGTAACATCTTCTGTCTGATGATTGAAAGTATTGGTTTTCATAGAGATGCTTGTTTTGGGAAGTAGTCTAGACTCCTGATGATGACTCTTTTAGAGTCAATTCCACTGTCAGAGGAGGAATTAGCATAGATAAATGCTCAGAACCTTTCTAGGCAAGGGAGCTGAGGGCATTAATGAGGATTTCCTGTGACACTTTCTACATTGTTTGATTAACATGCAGTGTCATAACTCCTGAAATGCCCATTGGAAGGGACAGTGACCTAGAGTAAGCTGCCTGCATTGATTAAGATTGGCTCAGGGAATTTGGTGGGATAAGCTTATATATTAAGGGCATTAAGGAATATATCAATGCATAAACAAGGCTTGGAATACAGAGGAGCCTGCATGAATGTTTACTGAACCCTCTTCCTTGTTCTGGTAGTATATTGTTGGCACACAAATTTGGAGGCAATCAAATCTAAACTTTAACACATATTGCTCTGCTCCTCTATTAACTGAACTGTACAACTTGGTGCATAGTAAGCACACCAGGAATAGTGAATGATTTCCCATTTTGTCTTCTCTGTAATGTTCTTAAAACAAAGTCTGTATCATAATTTTCTTCTAGCCTCAGCACTCAACACAATGCTTAACACTTACTTATATGTAGTGAATATTTATTCAGTGAAGGTTCCATGATGCACATTATCAATTTTATGACCAAGAACAACTACCGAAGGCAATAAGGCTAGAGAGCCAACATATTGAAAAGTCAGTTGCCAAGTCTTTCACCCAAATCTGTCATGCTAGAGAATAATGAAGGGAGATGCTCAGAAAATGAATGCAGCTCAGTGTTTTCTCACATGAAGGAAGATAATCATATTTTTTTGGTGTGCTAGTCTCAAACTCATTTCACAGAGAAAAGTCATTGGGATCAGAGATGTAACATAGCCTGGTTTAAGTCACATAACTGGTTCTTGTGACACTTAGGACTCAGTTCAGTTCAGTCACTCAGTTGTGTCTGACTCTTTGCAACCCCAAGGATTGCAGCACGCCAGGCCTCCCTGTCCATCACCAACTCCCGGAGTTCACTCAGACTCACGTCCATTGAGTTGGTGATGCCATCCAGCCATCTCATCCTCTGTCACATAGCAAGTCTCTTAAAATCCATATCTATTGGCACTAGAAAAATACTGCATGTGATTTTTGTCAGAAGTCAAAACTATGTCGTTGAGTCACAATTAGGGGTTTTCTCCCTCTGACCTGTTGCTAGGAACAGAGTCAGCATCCCAAAGGAATATGGTGCTATAGTGATTAAGTCTTTAGAGTTAGGTTGTATTTGCCCTCTTTATAAACCACCAGCTGACCTCCCAACCATACTACTCAAACAACTCAGCATTCCAGATCTACTATCTCACAAAATGTCAAGTGAGATTCAGATTGATCTCGGCCTAGAATCCACTATGAGTGATATATTTCCAAGGTTTCTAGAACTTTTGGAAAAGATTTCCCAGTGAAACTCAGATACTTCTAAGCTGAAGCACAGCATTTTTCTTTCACAGTATTCAGACACAGAAGGGAAAATGAATGTCTAACTCCAAGCAGAAATGTCAGAAGGAATGCACTTACGACATAATTACCAAGATTAGGCAAACTACCTCTTCGGTAGTTGCTGTATGTCCCTAGACTGTGCTTAGTGTAATTTCACTCACTATTTTGTCAGAAGGAAGAAGTATGTTGTGATGACACTGGGTAATTGGCAGTGCCATTTATGTGTCTTCAGTGCTTACAAATTTACTCCATTGGATCTCATTATAGAAGAAATGAATTATCCTGAAACAACTCTGTGGGGCACTATTCACACCAAGTAATGTTTAGTGAAAATCATATTTTGGCTCTTGATGTTGCTTATTTACATTTCTCAGCTTTTTGAGGAGGCACCCTATGTTTGCTCAGAATATTTCTTTCTATATTTAATTCTTTTAATTTAGAAATATTTAAAACATGGAAATCGGTCAAGTGTTTCAAGTACCATATAAAATTATATTAATTGGACCAAATTATTTTAAAAATAAATTATTTTAAAATGTATTTTAAATATATGCTTAAATATTTCTAAATTGAAATATTTCTTACAAAGATGGCTTTCTCCAGAGATAAATGAAATAAGAGTTTTTAGTAATTCTCCTGAAAATATTAAATAGAGTAACACTGAGAGAGAACAGTGCACTTTGAAGCCAGCATATCTGAATTTCAACCCCAATAAAAAGTTCACAGTTGAAATACTGGAACATGGTACTTCTTATCAGTAGTGCAAAAAATGTGTTATTTTAATGCTATGTGTGTCATCTTTCAGTAATAAGCTGCTGATAAATATACAAAAATATTAAAAACTGTTTTAATTTATTCTTGGTTGTTTTAACAATTTGGAGTTTGGAAACATTTGGATATTCCTTTAGATATTTCATATCCTTCAAACTTAAAAAAACCCCACAAAACTTAGAAAATTATATATATTGTTTACTCATCAATGTTAGTAATGTTCTGAGTGAAATCTTTTGCTACCCTTCTTTCACTATGAGGCAACTAATGATTAAAAACACTTTAAAGAACCTTTTTTAAAAATAATGTTTCAGAACTAGGATTGAGTAAAGGTAAAACAATCACTAGACTTGATTCCAAAACAAATGCATGTAAATATCAAAACTGAGATTAAATATCTTCAGAAAATAATCACCACTTTCTTATCTCAAGGAAAGAAATATAAGCAGTATTTTGATTTCTTCAATTTAAGTAGTGTAATGATTTGGACTTGGCATTGGAAGACTTTGAACTGATGCTTTAATTATCTTGAGATAATTATACAAACTCTATATTCTCAGTTTTGTTACCTCTAAAGTGAGAAAAAAATACTGAGTACATAAGTGACTGGAGGTGGGAAGATTTTAGAAAGGTGAGAGGGAGGAAGTAAAAATGAGAAAGCAAACTGGGAAGGTGGATGGTAGTCAGATTTTGCAGAACTTTGTAGATCAGGCTAGAGTTTGACCTTTATCCTTCTTAATCCTTCAGTTCAGTTCAGTTCAGTCTCTCAGTTGTGTCTGACTCTTTGCGACCCCATGAATTGCAGCACACCAGGTCTCCCTGTTCATCACCAACTCCCGGAGTTCACTCAAACTCACGTCCATCGAGTTGGTGATGCCATCCAGCCATCTCATCCTCTGTCGTCCCCTTCTCCTCCTGCCCCCAATCCCTCCTGGGATCAGAGTCTTTTCCCATGAGTCAACTCTTCGCATGAGATGGCCAAAGTACTGGAGTTTCAGCTTTAGCATCATTCCTTCCAAAGAACACCCAGGACTGATCTCCTTCAGAATGGACTGGTTGGATCTCCTTGCAGTCCAAGGGTCTCTCAAGAGTCTTCTCCAACACCACAGTTCAAAAGCATCAATTCTTTGGTGCTCAGCCTTCTTCACAGTCCAACTCTCACATCCATACATGACTACTGTTCATGGGGTTCTCAAGGCAAGAATACTGAAATGGTTTACCATTCCCTTCTCCAGTGGACCACATTCTGTCAGACCTCTGCATCATGACCCGCCCATCTTGAGTGGCCCCACATGGCATGGCTTAGTTTCATTGAGTTAGACAAGGCTGTAGTCTGTGTGATTAGATTGACTAGTTTTCTGTGAGTATGGTTTTGGTGTGTCTGCCCTCTGATGCTGTCTTGCAACACCTACCATCTTACTTGAGTTTCTCTTACCTTAGACGTGGGGTATCTCTTCACGACTGCTCCTCTTAATCCTTAGAACACATAAAATATTATATAATCCCATAAATGTACTTTAGAAATCTAACTCAGATAGTACATATGGTAAAGAATCTGTACATACTAGTACAGATGATAAAGAATTAATCTCTGGGTCAGGAAGATTGCCTGGAGAAGGGATTGGTAACCCACTCCAGTATTCTTGCCTGGAGATTTCCTTGGACAGAGGAGTTTGGTGGGCAACAGTCCATGGGGTCGCAAAGAGTCAGACACGAATGATCAGCTAACACTTTCACTTTTTCAGAGGTGAGAGAGGAGAGGAAGAGCAGTTAGGCTGAGATGATATTTCAGGGGAGAGGTAATGAGATTTGAAATAGAACTGTGACTGTAGAGTGGAATTGATTCCATATATGTGAGATGTGAGAGAGTTAAAGAAGAAACTTGGTAGCATTTAGTAACCATACGTAGATAAGAAAGAGGGGAGATGGATGAGTAAAGGACAATTTATGTGACAATATAGGGGATAAGCAGAAGGGAAATAAAAGGAGGAATAAGATGAGTTCAATTTTGAACATGGTCAGTTTCTGGTGGTGGTGGACATATGTGTGTTAATGTCCCAGTCTGTTTGATAATTCGGTCCTTGTGCTCAGGACAGAAGGCAAGAATGGGAATACAAAGTTGGGAACTAGTGACATAAAAATGATACTGGGAAATATGATGTAGGTGGACTTTCTCAGAGATTCAGGTAACAGGGCATAGTGTAATAGCTTGAAATAATCTTTACAAGATTATTACTGTAAAGATACAGTAATGTAAGAGGGGTTCAGCAAGGAAACTGGGTAGAATTTATCACAGAGATAAATGGAGAATCTAGATTTTTTATAACAAAAGCAAGCAAACTACAGCTATGCAGCAATTGCAGATGTTCCAGAAGAACAGGGGAGAAGGAATTGAAGAGGTCAGCAGCAAGTTTTAGAAATGGCTTCATTGTGAGATATATGTGGAAGATTTATTATAATGGAATGGAAAACAAGTGTCAGCTATATTTTCTTTTTAATTATTTTATTTATGAATGTTTACAGAAACAAAGATAGAGTGAACAAACCACCAACACTTCACCACATTTTAATCTCTTCTTTAAAGAAGAAGAAATGAAGGATTGAAAAATACAAAATTGAGTAACAATTCAAAGTATTTAAAAAACTTGCCAACAAAAATATTTATAAAATTATATATTAATAAGAATTTTTCTTTTCCACGTATTGCTTCTTCATTTTCGCTGGGAAAGCGGTTGGAGATACTAGCTTCCCCTCCTTATGTTTTTTAGTACTACTGACATCAGCAAATCAGTAAAAATTCAACTTTTAATTTTTGGCTGAACCTCTTATTATTCTGACCACTAATGCCAAAAGATTGGGAAGCATCTCTTTTGAGAAAATATGCAGTAAATATTCATAGTTACCTGTCTGTAACAGTTTTGAAACAGATAATAGAAAAAAATATATCCAGCCTATCGATTTACACATATAATAGATCTCCATTCAGATCCCTTAAGATTTGCCAAGAAATTACATATGTTATAATCAGATTAGAAAAACTATCAAGAAGCTACATATTTTACTTCTATCAAATACTATGCTGACCTTCATGGTTCAGCTATTCGGTTTAACAGTTTTTACTCTGTACACTCTTAAAGGCATAAAATATCACATACTTTTTTCTTTTTTCACACCTAAGCAGCTTATCAAGCATAGCTAACTCCTCTGTCCCAATTCAAAAGATGAGAATCACCTAAAGCCAGTGAAACAGTCACCCAGCAATGTGCATGCTGATGTCTGCATTCTTTAACTTCACTCATACATATAATCAGAATCTGTATCTGCATGGCAATCAGACATATTAGATGGATATGATTTTTTTTTTTAATGAAGAGTTAGATCTCGCCAACCAAGCTTTAGAAGATTGCAGATTTTCCTAGAAAGCAGAAGACTTAAAACTGGCATCTCTTGGTACTATATGTAAAAATCATTGTTGAATGATGTATCAGTGGAAGGGAATGGAGGCTAAATGAAAGTGTTGTGCTGTGTGCCATCCAGCTCTGGACCAAAGAATGTGCCATAAGATATAGAGTTGTTTCTAAGAGTAGACTTAGGAAAGATTACCCATAAGAGGATGGGAACAGATGCTATCAAAAAGCACCTATGTATCTCCCAATGTCAAGTGACAACAATCAGTTCTCATACATTGAGTATTTGTTGAAAATTCCTTGAAATTCTATTTTGTAAAAGTAAAATTAGCACATAATCAGCAATGCTTTTTCTGGGATGACATTTGATACGTTGAGATATACTAGAATCTTGATTGTGCAAATCCATATATAATCAACAGCTTGTTGGCTTTTCACTTGAGAGCTTATCACAGTTTTTAAATAATTTCTTCCAAATGTGCAGGAAGCCACCATTCAAATACTTCTCCCCTTCCTTGTATAATCTTTAATAGATTACAGTAATGCCTCCAAAACCAGTATAATCTCTGTTTCAAGCTATTCTCATATTGCGTGAAGTGAAATGAAGTGAAAGTCTCTCAATTATGTCTGACTTTTTGCAACCCCATGGACTATATAGTCTATGGAATTCTCAAGGCCAGAATAGTGGAGTGGGTAGCCTTTCCTTTCTCCAGGGCATCCTCCCAAACTCAGGGATCAAACCCAGGTCTCCCACACTGCTGGTGAATTCTTTACCAGCTGAGCTACCAGGGAAGCCCCTTCTATAACTTCAGTTGCTTTTCTTCTTTTGGTTAGTAGATTGTTTCCATTGAATCTTGCAAAGGCCAAATTCAATAAGGCCTTATAGAACATTATAAAAACTATTAGTTATATTTTATGGCCCACCAAGGCAAAATTGCTTGCAGAAAATCTACTTCAGATAGATTTCATTAATAAGATTTACTATCTCTCTATCTTATACAAAATGTAATATTGCATTGTTTGGACTGTTTTAAAACACTTTGAAATCGTCTTTGATTTACTTGCCAAATGTCTCTCTCTACCATGTAGGAGAGTATCCAGTATAGTGTGCATGTTTGTGTGCTCCGTCACTTCAGTCATGTCTGACTCTTTGTGACCCTGTGGACTGTAGCCCACCAGGCTCCTCTGTCCATGGGATTCCCCAGGCAAGAATACTGGAGTGGGCTGCCATGCCATCCTTCAGGGGATCTTCCATCTGGCATACAGTAACTACTTAATACATATTTTTTAATTGCGTATTGAATTTGTCACATATATAGGATTGGAACATGTTTCTTTTTAAATGTATTCTTAATTGGAGGATATTTGCTTTACAATGTTGTGTTAGTTTTTGCCATGTAACAGCACGAATCAGCCATAAGTATGCATATATCCCCTCGTCTTGAACTTCCCTCCCACCTCTCACCCCATCCTACTCCTCTAGGTTGTCACGGAGCGCCAGGTTGAGTTCCCTGTGTCACACAGCAACTTTCCATTAGCTATATGTTTTCTATACGGTAACGTATGTGTTTCAGTGCTGCTTTCTCAATTCGTCTCACCCTCTTCTTCCCCCACTGTGTCTGTTCTCTATTTCTGGTGTCTCTATTCCTGCCCTGAAAATAGGTTCATCAATGCCATTTTTCTGGATTCCATATACATGCATTAATATATGAAATTTATTTTTCCCTTTCAGACTTCACTCTGTAGAGTGAAGGTTCATCCACCTAACTAGAACTAACTCAAATTTGTTCCTACTTATGGCTGAGTAATAATAGCCCACTGTGTGTTGGAATACATGTATGTACATGTGTATTTTTCAACAATAATTTATCACCTCATACCAGTCAGTAAGACCATCATCAAAAAAATCTACAAGAGATGCTGGGCAAAGTGTGGAGAAAGGGAACTCTCTTGCACTATTGGTGAGAATGTAAATTGATACAACCACTATGGAGAACAATATGGAGATTCCTTAAAAAGCTAGGAATGAAACTACCATATTGACTCAGCAATCCCACTACTAGGTATATACCCTGAGAAAGCCACAATTCAAAAAGGCGCATGTACTCCAATGGAAAACTCGTTAGTGTTGTTTGTAGTTGTACAGAAACTCAGAAACAGTGAATCTTGTTTTTAAGTAGCATGGCACAAATGTAGCTTTTTGATAAACTAGTGCTATGATGACTAAGCTGATAAAAATCTTGTTCATGATTCAATGTATTTGAATAATAGAGGTTTATAGTAATTACAGATGATCATGTTTATATTTCTGTATTGTAGATTTCATAAATGCACCTTTTAATTATTTTTGAACTATAGAGAATATTTTTCCACTTGATGAAATTGTTAATATGCATATAGTAAAAACTCAAAAGAAGTTTAATTTCATCTTAAAGAGATGTGTATAAGAGACAGCATTGTAGTATATATTCTAGGAAGACATGGAAAATTTATTTCTTTAAAGGGTCATACTTAGATAGTCAAGAATGTTGTGAAATGTTTATAAAAAGCTGAATTTAGGTATTTAACAATCCATAGGTTCATAAAAGAATGTTAAAATCTTTTAATATAACTATTTGATATCATGCTGAATATATTAAGATATTATGAACAATTTTTAAAATATGCCTGGTGAGATCAAGTTTCACAGAAACTCTATGAATCAGTTGGGCTAACAGAGGGATTCTTAAAGATAAATTGAAATTGAACTTGATATGAAGTTTTACTAGAATACTGTTGTTCTGGTGATGGTTAAAGAATGATCATGTACTAGCTTTCTTTGATTTTGGAAACATATAAAAGGAAGAATGTAAATTTATTTTCAATTATAGGATAACATGATAGGGACATCTATACTTATTTAAACAATACAGAGTCTAATTATAAGTAAGAAAATCTGTATTTGTGTGATTGTGTCTTATATGCAGAAAACAGATGCACATTCATACCTTGAATATTTGGACTTCTGAACTAGTATTCTTTAATAATAAGTAATAGAATTCGTAGTTTTGGATGATTTAGAATTACTAAATTTTAGAGCTTTGGTGTTGATTCAGCACTTTGTTTTACAAATAGGGGAACTGACCCAGAGTAGATGAGCCATGAATAGAATGGGCTTCTTGTGATTTCTAATGAAGTAAACTTGACAACACTATATTAAGGAACAGACCAGTTTCATGCTAAGACAGAGCCTGGTTGTCTCTGGGGGAATGGCACCTGAGAATTAATTTAGTTGTATACTACAGAGTTAATAAGACCTTAGCCATAATGCATCTTGAATCAGTGGCTTACACAACTTAGATTGATTAATATAGCTGAAGAGACGATATAACAGAAAGCAAACTTTGAGTTCAAATGAAGAACACTTATTTTGAAAAGTAATTTATGCTTTTAACATTTTACTTTCCTTAAAGTTCCATAATTTTACAAATATATAAAAATAACAGATTTGGAGTCCAATTTTTAATTGCTGATTAAGTTACACAATTTTATTTTCATTCCTTTTTGTGTAGTCATTTTGACTGTAAAGATCCTTGACAATTTTTATTTTTAGAAGAGAGGCTTGACATAGCCTTTGTACATTGAGTGTGTTTGTTCCCTATTAATTTTGCTTCATTGACATAATAGCTTGTTATGTATGTTTTCAATAGCTTTGTTATTATGCACCTGTGGAACAATTTTCCAATTAGTTATGCTCTAGACTTACCATAGTTTTTTCATCTCTGTTTTGATTAAGATAATTCATGATACAACTCCTTGTAATGATATGTCTTGGAGTATTCATAATCTCACTTCAAATATTTTTCCTCACTTCCAAATGTAAAAGTTACTGTGCTTGGAAGAAGTATGGTTTATTGAGTAAGCAAGCTCACAATCAATTATAAAGAAATAGGTTATGTAATACAATGAAGACTTTCTATTTGTCCAGTAATCTGTGTGATTATCTGCATGTAGGCAAAATGTTTTTTTCTATTCTTATGAGTAAAATGGTATTTCTACTCCTAGTGGTAGACTTTACTATCTTGGAAATATCTTTACACTTTTGGAATTTTACTTGTAGAGTCAATTTTTAAAAAGTTATATCCTACATTAGCATTTTTAAAAGTTACAAAGCTGCTAAATGTTACATATAAAAATCTGTTTTTTTAACTTAAATTTATGTGCCTCTATAAATAGTAAAGGCTGTTTATTTCCTATACCATGCTAACAGTTTGAATATAGCTTATGCCTGAATATTATTACATGTTGAACTGACTAGTGTTAGTGACATTGAGTACTGTTATTGTAATGAGAGCATTCTTTAGTGACAAATTATTCCTTTTGATGCCCTTTGAAATTGAGGTAGTCCTACTTGCAGAGAAGATTATATAGTTTTATCTGAAACACCTTTCTAGACTTTTTTTAATAAATAGCAAAGCCTTATGAAAATAGTTTTAGGTGATATAAAACCATTTAAAAAGAAGTATTTCAAAGGATATTGGCTTTAGGAGGAGAATATATCCACTTTTGTAAAATACATGACCAGGACTATCTTGATTATTACATTTCTTACATGTATCATTTATATCACAGATGATTTTTCCTAGTAATTTCATTCATAGTTAATAGCTAAAATATGCATATGGTATGGAATAATTAGACATGATAGCAACAAGAATGCCTATCATCTGTCATAAATGAAGTGCAAGGTAATTCAATGTGTTTTGCATTGGCTAGAGTAGCTGATGAAATAAGTAGAAGATGTGACATGATGTCTCTTTCATCTACAAAAGTATCAGCTCAAAGGTTATACTTCATTAGCTTCAAATGTAGCATGCATAATAAAGGAGGAAAGCAGAGCAGTTCTTTGATTCACTGTGAAAAAGCCTATCAGACCCCTTTCAAGTGACAGTTTATTAAATAAGTTGAATAATGGAAAATATTGCAACTGGAGCAGAATCATAACCCTATGTTTGGCACTTGATTGAAAGTACAGATGACAATGTTGTGTTTCAATTTGGTGTGTTTACAAATTGAATGGCAAAAGATAGGCAGTACGCCGAATTTAATGGCTTTTAATTTTTCTCTTTTGCTTCTTTTCTTTCATCTTTTTTTTTTGTATTAGTTGATTGAATCTCAAAAAGAAATGGAAAATAACTTGATTACAAAGTGCAAAATGGTTTTAATTTCTTCAATATGGAGATAGTCAAGTTAAACGTGTGACACATATGTGGAGAAACAGTGTGTCTGTCTCTGTACTCATCCTTGATGTACTTGGGGATGCTCTGCAAAGACATCATCTTCAGGCTCTCTCTCTCCCCTTGGTCAATGATTAATTTATTAATTCATTAATGCATTCATTTATTCATTGCTTCTTCTGTAGAGTCAATCCACCAAATATTTTGTCATGCTATATTTTATGATGTAATCTCTAAGCTGTAGAATCTAAAATGTAAGCATAGCCATTGCCCTTAAGGGGATTATAATTTATATGATTGTTTAATATTTTCTTCAGAGTCAGGAATTACCTAGTATTAAAAAAATGCCAAACTCCCTTCTTTACTCACATACCTTCACTTTCAAAACAGGTGAAATATTTATTACTTCTTTTGATTAGGTTAGTTGATCCTGAATTGTACTACAGCAACACATCATGTATCTCCAGTTGCATATTTATCAGAGTTTGTAATAATTTCTCATTATTTAACTTTTTTTTAATCTGCTAGACTCTAAGATCAGATCCTGGGATAATACCCATCCCTTCTGTACCACCAAAACCTAGTAGCAAGGTTTTGTAGTTTAGTAGTTAAGATAATCATTTTTCCCTAGTATTCATACTTTTAAAAATAAAAGTTTTTCATGTTTGCTACTGGGAAACAGGGAGTCCCCTTCAGGAATGAGTATGCTTCAACCGGTGCAGATATCACCGTATTGCATCAGGTTCACAATGTGCTTACTTTGAAATATATCTGAAATAACTGTCACTGGTCTAAGCAGACTTTGGGAAGTGCTGTGATTAAACTGCTAAGGAGAATCTTCCAGGTATTTGCTGTAGTTTAATGTGCTATACTTGCATTTAATCTCTGATAAAAACATTTAGATGCTCATTACAAAAATATATAGTGCTAATGCTTCATAAATATCATCCTCATTTACAGTTGAGCTAGAGAAGTAATTTAACATTCAGTTCCTTCCATTGTGTGATGCTACTGTTTTTCAAGTACAACTTTAACTTTTTGTTGATTCATGGCACTGATACTCAAAAGCTTCTGTCAACAATTGTAAGGTCAGGATTGAGGCAGTGGATCCATTGCAGTTTTGATGGACCAAACGATCTGTGCTCTGTGACCTATTTGGTGAGTTAAGTTTCCTAAAATCAACTGAGCCACAGAGATGAGGTATGAAGAAAGTTGCCTTTCATTTTTTAGCTTTTTCTAACTGAAGGAGATTTCATGGTAAGTATGAAAGTTCCATTCTGGACATAATAAAATTACCTGTGCTCACAAAATAAACTAGACTAAAGCTTCCTGCAGTATTCTCTTTGAATGGACAGAAGGTTTTGGTGGGCACCAAGAGACATGTGTCCTTTTGTACATTCTGATATCCATTTAATCATCTGGACACAATGACATTCTTTTCTACTCATTAGGAAATGTCAGATATGAAAGTTGTCCAATTGCTTTCATCTACTTAGTGAAGCCTTCATGTTACAGAGATGGATGGTTTAAATGGTTAATGTGATTTCTGTGAAGTTACATTAAATTATCCTTTCTATTTACAAATGTCAATACACTTTAATGTATGAGGAAATAATATCACATTTCACTGAAATAAGTTCTATGATTAATAGCTAATATGCCTCAACTATAAAAAAGTGTGATAATTATAACGCCTACATGGAAACTTAAGATTCTCAGAGAACATATTTTAAAATTGACCCATTTCAAGTTTTAATTCTTACTAAAATAACAGGTTGGGCTTCCTTAGTGGCTCAGATGGTAAAGCTTCTGCCTGCAATGTGGGAGACCCGGGTTCGATCCCTGAGTCAGAAAGATCCCTTGGAGAAGGAAATGGCAACCCACTCCAGTACTCTTGCCTGGAAAATTCCATGGACAGAGGAGGCTTGTAGGCTACAGTCCATGGGGTTGGAAAGAGTCCGACACAACTGAGCAACTTCACTTCACTTAACAGGTTAGAAGCACAACAATTCATTTACTTCAACCAAATAAAAATGTCTTGTTTATATATTTCCAGTTTGTAATTTGGAACAATCAATAAGAAATGAATATTTGGTCTTCTGTGAGACTGCATTTATATATCACCAATTTCACACAATAAATGAATACATATTCTTTGAATTAATTTTATTTTTCAATCTTGCTACCAATTCACAGACGATTATTTCATGGATTGTCTATTTTAGGAAATTTAAATTTGACTGCTTTAACACTTCCACTGACACTTGCTAAGGAAGTGGAAAAAGTGTATTTTTTTAAAAATCAAAAATCTTTAAAAATATTCCTTTTGGGGAAAGAAGACAATTATTGTATTGTCACCTTTTTTTTTTTTTTGCTAATTCTATTCATCACTTCATGGGAAATAGATGGGGAAACAGTGGAAACAGTGTCAGACTTTATTTCTTTGGTCTCCAAAATCACTGCAGATGGTGATTGCAGCTATGAAATTAAAAGACACTTAATCCTTGGAAGGAAAGTTATGACCAACCTAGATAGCATATTGAAAAGCAGAGACATTACTTTGCCAACAAAGGTCCATCTAGTCAAGGGTATGGTTTTTCCAGTGGTCATGTGTGGATGTGAGAGTTGGACTGTGAAGAAAGCTGAGTGCCGGAGAATTGATGCTTTTGAACTGTGGTGTTGGAGAAGACTCTTGAGAGTCCCTTGACTGCAAGGAGATCCAACCAGTCCATTCTGAAGGAGATCAGCCCTGGGATTTCTTTGGAGGGAATGATGCTAAAGCTGAAACTCCTGTACTTTGGCCACCTCATGTGAAGAGTTGACTCATTGGAAAAGACTTTGATTCTGGGAGGGATTGGGGGCAGGAGGAGAAGGGGACGACCGAGGATGAGATGGCTGGATGGCATCACTGACTCGATGGACATGAATCTGAGTGAACTCCGGGAGTTGGTGATGGACAGGGAGGCCTGGCGTGCTGCGATTCATGGGGTTGCAAAGAGTCAGATATGACTGAGCGACTGAACTGAACTGAACTGGAGAGACTGAACTGAACTGATAGAACTATTTGAAAAAGAATAGCGTTATCAAAGATCAAAGAGTAATTAGAAATCAATACAATAATTTAAGTTAGTGTGATAGCTTTTCTTTTTTTGTTTTCTTTAACTGACCTTGTATGCTGATATCTGTTTAGCTGATTTTTGATTACTTGCTTGATGTTGGTCAATTTATTTAACAAACACACCTACATTCTTAATCTATAAAATGAGACTCATGATCTGTTTTGCTTCAGTGTCTTAAAATTTAGTGAGAGAATATCCATAAAAATACTTTATATATGATAATACTAATTGTATAGTCATTAAGTCATGTCTGACTCTCCACAACCCCATGTAATACAGCATGCGAGGCTCATCTCCCCTCTACTATCTCTCGGAGTTTGCTCAGATTCAAGTCCATTGAGTCAGTGATGTTATCTAACTATCTTGTCCTCTGTTAGCCCTTTCTCCTTTTGCCTTCAATCTTTCCCAACATCGGCATCTTTTTCAATGAGTCGGCTCTTTGCATCAGATGGTGAAAGTATTGGAGTTTCAGCTTCAGCCTCAGTCCTTAAAATATAGGATTAATTTCCTTTAGGATTGACTGGCTTGATCTCATTGCTGTCCAAGGGACTCTCAAGAGCCTTCTCCAGCACCATAGTGCAAAAACATCAGTTCTTCGGCACTCAGCCTTCTTTATGGTCCAACTCTCACATCCATACATGACTACTGGAAAAACCACAGCTTTGACTATATGGACCTTTGTTGGCATAGTAATGTCTCTGCTTTGTAATATGCTGTCTAGGTTGGTCATAACTTTCCTTCCAAGTAGTAAGTGTCTTTTAAAAATTTCATGGCTGCAATCAACATCTGCAGTGATTTTGGAGACCAGAAAAATAAAGTCAGCCACTGTTTCCCCATCTATTTGCCATGAAGTGATGGGACCGGATGCCATGATTATAGTTTTCTGTATATTGAAAGAAGAGAGTGAAAAAGTTCTCATTTTAAACAATCACTAAACATTACAGTATATTTATAAAGGCTTAAGTTATTTTTGTTTCCCATTTTAGCAAATTTTTCAGAGGAATCATTGAAATCATCTTTGTATCTAAGATATCAAACTGTAAAAGAGTAGATGAAAACATCCTAATATACTTCAGGAAATAGGAAGCTCAAAGGTCTACAGTCTTAAAAAACAAATTGGGTAGTTGGCTTAGAAAGAGGGAAGGAAGGAGGGAGAAAAAGACAGAGACAGATAAAGAATGAGACTGAATCACATCCATCTTCATCTGCAGTTAAGTTTTTGGTTGTCAGTCTGAGAGAATCAAATGATAAAGTGAATCATACTTTTCAATGCTGCTTTCTAACTTCATGGATTCATCTGCATTGCACAAACACATCAGGTTCAAAGAACTATAAATTTAATGATACTCTCATTGTTGAAAATAGAATTAAGGAAGATAGAAAGTACATTTTTATTATTTATCTAACCAAACAGCAGGTTCATGTTGATATTTTTAGGAATGTCTTTTCCTCTGACTTCAGTAAAGCAAACCATTTATTTGATTCATTGCTGACAAGAGCATTTCTCTAGAGATAGTACTCTTCCTCTGGATATAGAGCAATATGTTTTCAATCCATTGTGCAGTTTCTCTAACAACCCAGAATTTATTTTTCACCTGTTACTCCTAGGATGCAAGTGGCTATTTTCTGTAACTATATAAGGTTATGGGGTGCCTAGAGGGCCAGTGGTTAATGTCAATAAAACTTTCATCGTGTCCATATGTCTAAGGTATTATATGGATATGAACACTTGGAAAAATTATTTTAAAAGAAGAAGGGAAATGATGTCAATTGTAAAAGGTTTAGCAAATCCTGAATACGGTGTATGTCTTTAGGTTGAAGATGAGTTCAGGCTATGTTCAGTTTATGAAATATAAACTGATAGAACTCACTTCACATGTGGTGGTGTCTTTGTCAGTTCAGGCAGCTAAAAGATGACTACAAACTGGAGAGGTTAAACAACAAAAATTCATTTTCACAGTTATGGAGGCTTGGATATTCAGGATCAAGGTGCCAGCAGATCTAGTGTTTGTGGAAAGCTTCTTATTTTGAGATTGGTCTTTTTCTCATCATCTCCTTAACATGACAGAGCAGAGAGAGGAATCAAACTCTTTGGCTCTTGAGAGCATTAATCCCATTGTGGGGTTCTACTTTCATGACCTCTTCTAAACCTCATTAGCTCCCAAAGGCCTCACCTCCTAACATCACCACATGCAGTTCAGTCGCTCAGTCATGTCCAACTCTTTGACCCCATGGACTGCAACACACGAGGCCTCCTTGTCCATCACCAACTCCCAGGGTTTACTCAAATTCATGTCCATTGAGTCAGTGATGCCATCCAACCATCTCATTTTCTGTTGTCCCCTTCTTCTCCCGCCTTCAATCTTTCACAGCATCAGGGTCTTTTCCAAAGAGTAAGTTCTTCGCATCAGGTGGCCAAAGTGTTGGAGTTTCAGCTTCAGCATCAGTCCTTCCAATGAATATTCAGGACTGATATCTTTAGGATGGATTGGTTACCCCTTGCTGTCCAAGGGACTCTCGAGTCTTCTCCAACACCATAGTTCAAAAGCATCAGTTCTTTGGCACTCAGCTTCCTTTATTGTCCATCTCTCACATCCATACATGACTACTGGATAAATCATAGCCTTGACTAGATGGACCTTTATTGGCAAAATAATGTCTCCACTTTTTAGGTTGCTGTCTAGGTTGGTCATAACTTTTCTTCCAAGGATCAAGCGTCTTTTAATTTCATGGCTGCAGTCACCATCTGCAGTGATTTTGGAGCCCCAAATAATAAAGTCAGCCACTGTTTCCACTGTTCCCCCATCTATTTCCCATGAGGTGATGCGACCAGATGCCATGATCTTAGCTTTCTGAATATTGAGTTTTAAGCCAACTTTTTCACTCTCCTCTTTCACTTTTATCAAGAGGCTCTTTAGTTCTTCTTCGCTTTCTGCCATAAAGGTGGTGTCATCTGCATATCTGAGGTTATTGATATTTCTCCTGGCAATCTTGACTCCAGCTTGTGCTTCGTCCAGCCCAGCATTTCTCATGATGTACTCTGCATACAAGTTAAATAAGCAGGGTGACAATATACAGCCTTAACGTACTCCTTTCCTAATTTGGAACCAGTCTGTTGTTCCATGTCCAGTTCTGACTGTTGCTTCTTGACCAGCAAATAGACTTCTCAGGAGCTAGGTCAGGTGGCCTGGTTTTCCCATCTCTTTCAGAATTTTCCACAGTTTATTGTGATCCACATGGTCAAAGGCTTTGGCATAGTCAATAAAGCAGAAATAGATGTTTTTCTGGAACTCTTTTGCTTTTTTGATGATTCAACGGCTATTGGCAATTTGATCTCTGATTCCTCTGCCTTTTCTAAAACCAGCTTGAACATCTGGAAGTTCATGGTTCACGTACAGCTGAAGTGTGGCTTGGAGAATTTTGAGCGTTACTTTGCTAGCATGTGAGATAAGTCTAATTGTGTGGTAGTCTGAGCATTCTTTGTCATCGCCTCTCTTTGGGATTGGAATGAAAACTGCCCTTTTCCATTCCTGTGGCCACTGCTGAGTTTTCCAAGTTTGCTGACATACTGAGTGTACCACTTTCATAGCATCATCTTTTAGGATTTGACATAGCTCAACTGAAATTTCATCACCTCCACTACCTTTGTTCATAGTGATGCCTCCTAAGGCCTACTTGAGTTTGCATTCCAGGATGTCTGGCTCTAGGTGAGTGATCACACCATCGTGATTATCTGGGTCATGAAGATCTTTTTTGTATAGTTCTTCTGTGTATTCGTGCTACCTCTTCTTAATATCTTCTGCTTCTGTTAGGTCCATACCATTTCTGTCCTTTATTGAACCCATCTTTGCATGAAATGTTGCCTTGGTATCTCTAATTTTCTTGAAGCTATCTCTAGTCTTTCCCATTCTATTGTTTTGCATTGATCACTGAGGAAGGCTTTCTTATCTCTCCTTGTTATTCTTTGGAACTCTGCATTCAGATGTTTTTATCTTTCCCTTTCTCTTTGCTTTTTGCTTCTCTTCTTTTCATAGCTATTTGTAAGGCTTTATCATAGCTTTGTGTAAGCATTAAGCTAACACAGTTTATTTGCAATTACCTTTTGGTCCCTCTTACCCGACTACTGGTTTGCTCATGCCAGTATACACAGAAGCTTGCAGAGAGATACAAATATTTAGTATAGTTGTCAAATATATTCATATCCCATTTGTGTCTTTAAGGTTACTATTGAGTGTAAACTATATCAATTTTGTGTGTAACATAGTCACATATGCAGAACCACAGAACTCTTTATTTGTGATCTTTTACTGAAAAGCAAAGGAAACTTCAATAGCTAGATATACTAAATGTATGAGGAGGAAACTATTAAATAACTAGACAATAGGAGTCTTTGACAATTTATATTTTACCTCTAGCTTTATACTATTTTGTAACAATAAGACTATTTTATATAAAGATTTGTATCAAGTAAGAACATGACCCAGTACAAATTTCTCCTAGAATTAAACATTTCAAGTGCATCTTCTGCAGTGTCAGGAAAGTAAAAGCTGCCAACAAATCAGGTCTTATCTACCTAGAAGATACAAAACATATGTACAGATTTATGATGTCCTGTGTTTAGATTGTATGATTACAAAGCATCATTGCATTAAACTATTTTTATTCAGTAAATGAAGAAAAATAAATATAGGCAAATTTGACATATGTATGACCCATATTATTTATTGCTCAAAATAGATTAATAATTGTTATTAATCGCATATGTTGCCAATATGCTGTGGGAAGTATTAGAACTATGGTATATAATAAAAGTAGATGTATTAAATGAAGAAACATTTTTGAATGAATATAAATCCTAATGAAGTAGAATGAGCTCAAAAAGGAGGCCTGCATTTGAGTGTAGAGTCATAGACTTGTTTTCTGCCTCAATATGTACCATCATCTAATCTTTCAATACCTTATTTTCCTTTTTTTTTTTTTTAACATTGGAGTTTGGTCTGATTATTTCTAGAGCACTTTATGTGTTAATACTTTTTATGATTATAACTACACAAATGAAAAATCCCATCCTAGAATACTATTACTTAGGCAAATCCTAAGAGAATATTTTTATATGTTTTATTGAATACTTATAACTTAAATTTTGAAAATTAAAAAGTCTATTTTACTAGCAAGCAGATTAAGATAGAGAATATTTCCAGAGTCCTCAGAGTTAGAACTCCATTTAGTCACTACATCCCCAAACTAAATAATATGATAAGCTTTATCATCATAAATTTGTGTTTTTTAAAAGTAATACATCTGACTTTTTGCACTTAACATGACAATAATTGCTATTGATCTATTTTTTTGCATATCGTGTTTTTCATTCTTATTACTGTATGTTATTGACTACATTTTTTAATCTGTATATTTGTACATGCATATATTTATACTAGGTCATGTTCTTAGTTTATGCAAACCTTTATATAAAATAGTTAGAATAATATATAGTGACAAATCTATATTAATATATGTTTGTGTTCTTTACCAGTGGGTTAGTGGTAAAAAACCCTCCTGCCAATGCAGGAGATGCAGGTTTGATCCCTGGGTCAGGAAGATACCCTGGAGAAAGAAATGGCAAGCCACTCCAGCCTGGTAGGCTATAGTAAATGGGGTCACAAAAGAGTCTGACATGACTTAGCAAGTAAACAACAACAGATAAACAATAATATATACATATAAACAACAACAGAATATACACATATATGCATATATATATATTCATTCATATAACATATACCTGTATATATACATATATCTATGTATTATGTGTGTGTGTGTATGTCTATTGATCATTCTAGTGTTCATGTGGGCTTCCCTGGTGGCTCAGAGGTTAAAGTGTCTGCCTGCAATGCAGGAGAACTGGGTTTGATCCCTGGGTTGGGGAGATCCCTTGGAGAAAGAAATGGCAACCCACTCCAGTATTCTTGCCTGGAGAATCCCATGGACAGAGGAGCCTGGTGGGCTGCAGTCCACGGGGTCGCAAAGGGTCAGACATGGAGATGTGAATCTTGTCTAGCTCTTTAGTTTGGGCTGTTATTGAGTGTTACTGAGAATATTCTCGTATCTCTTCTGCTAGGAATGCTTTTTGGATCATAGAATAATCAAAGCTTTTTATATAATGCTAAATAATTTTCCCAAAAAGTTTTATCAGTGCATATTCTCATCAGAATTGTAGTATAAAGCTGCTTTGCATTATTGTCAAGATAAAATAATATTGACTTTAACAGTTTTTGGCATCCTGGTCTGTGTGGCAGTATTTCTTTTTGATTTTGATTTGCATTTTTCTGCTCAGTAACAGAGATGAAGAAATGTTCATAGGTTTATTGGACATTTTACTTTTCTCTTTTGTGAAATCTGTATTTAATTCCTTAAGTATTTTTAAATTATTGATATTTAGAAATTCCTTACTAACACCAGTCAATTGTTAGATCTATGTATTGTACATAAGTATGTAGTGCCATATATTTATATTCTCTTGATTGGTATTTGAATGAACATAATTTAAAAAATAATGATTTTTTTTCCAAAATCTGGTCCACTGGTCATCGCAGTGAACTGTGTATTTCCATTTTATATCTATTAAGGAGAGAAAATAGCAAATATACTTCTTCTTATAGTTTTTTAATAAGAAGATTATTTCGTTGTTTTTATAGATATACCTATGTATTATCATTGTATACTTTAAACTGCTAGAAGAAAAACATTTATTTCATAAAAAAATCAAACTTCATTTGATATGAGGAATAATGAATAAATCGTTAATTGCAAAATTACTTTCTCTCAAGAGGTAAGGTGAAGTCGCTCAGTCGTGTCCGACTCTTTGCGATCCCGTGGACTGTAACCTACTAGGATTCTCCGTCCGTGGGTTTCTCCAGGCAAGAATACTGGAGTGGATTGCCATTTCCTTCTCCAGGGGATCTTCCCGACCCAGGGATCGAACCCGGGTCTCCCGCACTGGAGGCAGACGCTTTAACCTCTGAGCCACCAGGGAAGCCCAGGGAAGCCCAGGGAAGCCCCCTCAAGAGGTACTATGAAATTTGAGGAGCAAGTTATCATCAATAAATTGCTTTAAGTAATTTGAACTAGACAGAGTTTCTCAAACTCTTAGTGATAAGTTGGTATTGTAGACTACAAAAAAGCAATTTATTTCAAAAACTTTAGGTAATTATAGATCTCAGGCTATGTTAGATGCAGAAATAATTTTTCTGCACAGTACATAAGTAGCATAAACCTGTCATATGGAAGAATTTGATATTGTATAGTAACCTTTTAAAAATATTTTTGCTTTCTTAAGTTAACCACAGAAAAAAATGTGAAAATTTATATAATACTGAATTTCATGCATGGTGCTTTGGGATACAAAGAAAAGTCCCTTTAGCCACCTATTTTTTAGGTAAGAGAGGTAATTAGTTCTTAAAAGCTAAATCTGCCAGCAAATCCTTCTAAAATTGATTCTGAATAATGATCTACACACTTTCATCCTTAGTGTCTGGATATGATTGGCAGTATCTCTGAACTTTGCATTTACCACAAGACGGCCTAATTCATTCTCCAAACTTTTACCTTTCCTCTCCTCTATTAAGGACTAGGTCAACACTTTCTTTAACAAGCCTACAAACCACATCCTCAAAAAGAGTCCTTAATATAAAATTATATTTACTCATTGTTAATTCAACTAGAAATTCAAAACTAAAAAGCAAGTTAATGAGGCATAATATTTTAAGAGTGTCAGACTGAGAACACAAAAATTACATTTTATGTAGTATGTGTGTTAGCTGATTACATATATTTAGATAATAAACTTGAGAGTTTGATGATGATATAAGTTAATGTAAATCATATCTCCATGTATATATCACATTAAAATATATAAGCTATAATAATGACCTTTTCCATGGGGATGGTCTTATGATGCTGGGAGGGATTGGGGGCAGGAGGAGTAGGGGACGACCGAGGATGAGATGGCTGGATGGCATCACGGACTCAATGGATGTGAGTCTGAGTGAACTCCGAGAGATGGTGATGAACAGGGAGGCCTGGCGTGCTGCGATTCATGGGGTCGCAAAGAGTCGGACACGACTGAGCGACTGAACTGAACTGAACTGAATAATGACCACTTCTCTCCTTTTTTTCCTCAACTTTTCATTCTCTTTTCTTCATTTATCTTCTCTTCTCCTCCTGAACAATTTCAACATTTGCTATTGTGTTGGTCACTCAGTCATATCTCACTGTAGCCTGCGAGGCTCCTCTGTCCATGGAATTCTCTAGGCAACGGTACTGGAGTAGTTTGCCATTCCCATCTCCAGGGGATCTTTCTGACCCAGGGATCGAAGTCAGATCTCCCGTATTGCAGGCAGATTCTTTATCATCTGAGCCACCAGGGAAGCCCAGTTTCAACATAAATCCATTCAACAGTGCAGATAGACACAAGCATGTATGTCAGAAGTTGGGGATGAGGCATCTGATGGCTTGAAACTGGGAGTTAGAATCTAAACAAGATGAAGGTGAAACCCATGCAGGGGGCTACTTAGCATAGGAAGTCAGAGCTCATATGGGGATGATTCAGAACAGAAGTCACAGTCTAAGCAGATTGGAGAGAAAACCTGCATAGTGGAGTGGTTGTAGCCTAAGCAGAGTGATGGAGGCACTTTGAGGGGATAAAATTGATATTGGAGAAGGGAGATTCATAGAGAGATTGATTAAAAGAGCAAACGTATTATGAATGAGGGCTCTAGGTATATCACTTTCAGGGTGATATAGTTACATATATGAAAAGAGAGAAAACAGTTTAAAATCTGTACTATTGTGCTATAATTGGAAGTATAGATCTAAACTCATGGTTTGAAATACACAGAGAAATAAATACAGGTATAAATTGCTGTGTGTATGCATAGTTCTTTGCAGTGATAGAATATAGGAGCAGCAACACTATCACAGTGATGTGTATCTCTAACATCTAGATGTTTTGAATTCTAAAGAACATAAACAGGGGCAAAGATTCCTCTTTTGAAAATGACTGACTGAGTGGCTGGGATGGGTAGACATAAGATGACCCCAAAGCATCTTTTTGTACCAGAGATCAATAAAGTGCTCAACAAACAATGGGGATGTGTCAAGAAGACAGAAACAGGCTTGAATGTCTTCTTATTGGCCAAATCTTGGGCAACTTGAGCATCAGAGTAAAATTTCAATAATGGTTTTAACCAGTTTAAAATCTACCCATGAATCAACACAGATACAAATAAATCAATGAATAATTAAAATTTGAAAGAGAAGCAGGATATATCAAATGACACTGATAATGAGGGTAAAAATGAGGGAGATCTTAAAAGAGGAAAGAAGGTGTATATGTTTTGAAAAATGGAAGAGTGACTACAAATTCTAAAATTAATATTAAAACTATTACAGAAACTTTTCCCAATGCTATATTAATAGTGAAGTGAAACTTGCTCAGTCGTGTCCGACACTTTGTGGCTCATGAACTGTATGGTTGTGGTGGTTTAGTCTCTAGGTTGTATCAGACTCTTGTGACCCCATGGACTGTAGCCTGCCAGGCTCCTCTGTCC
Source organism: Cephalophus harveyi (assembly GCA_006410635.1). Taxonomy (NCBI): domain Eukaryota; kingdom Metazoa; phylum Chordata; class Mammalia; order Artiodactyla; family Bovidae; genus Cephalophus; species Cephalophus harveyi. Next base: position 30,255 of record SJYT01016882.1, read on the forward strand.
TTGGGATTCTCCAGGCAAGAATACTGGACTGGGTTACCATTTCCTTCTTCAGGGGATCTTCCCAACCCAGGGATGGAACCCAGGTCTCCCTTATTGCAGAATTCTTTACCAGCTGAGCCACAAGGGAAGCCCAAGAATACTGGAGTGGGTAGCCTACCCCTTCTCCAGCATATCTTCCATCCCTGGAATTGAACTGGGGTCTCCTGCATTGCAGGCAGATTCTTTTCCAACTGAGCTATCAGAGAAGCCAACACATTAACAGTATTATTAATCAAATATTTTGTGTCAGGAACTGTGGTTAAATTTATGTATAACTTTATCCTGCGAAACAACAGAAGAAATTACAGTTACCACCATCTCGCTCTTCTGTAAAGATGAGGAAAGTGAGGGCAGAAATTGAAGTACTTATATAATAAGTACATTATATAGTGTATATTATATACATTATATATTACATGGTTTACTGTGCTCTATTGTATTCTTCTCTATCTCAAAAACATCATTTGTATCTTCTAGCTACTACTTTGTGCTCTATTGTAAGCATATACCAGCTGAGAGGTTCTCTATTTGTAAATTGCCTTTTTTAAAACCTTTCTTAGAATATTGAGGAATGCAAATAAGTCTGGGTAAAGAAAACCACCTATGTCTAATGTCATTATTATAGTAAAACCTATGTTTGAGGCTTTTCTTTTTTAGAGTTCCTGGTTTGACTTAATATATGACTGGATTGGGAAATTGCAAAGTGATTTATAGCGTATTTTATTGCATTTGATTCTCCATGAATAACTCAGCACAAGTGTTACTTTTGCTGATAAGAACCCTTTATATTTTTCTATTCCCTAGTCTGAGAAAACAGATTGTTGAATATACTGAAGAAAAAATGCTTTAAAAACTCAAAATACATTTCCCTATGCAAAGTATGAAAAAACTCTAAATCTTTATGTACTGTGGTTAAAAGTAATAACCACCTAAGGTAGATATGTGGATGTTACTATTCTAATATTTCTGGTATATATTATAACCTCTTCTAACATTTACTTTCTATTAAATTAAACTTTATCAGCAATGTAATTTGAATATTATTTATTTTAATATTATTTGTATATTGGCATGTGAACTCGATTTCTGTTGTGTTTACTTGTGATTTGTGTGGAAGAACTAAATGCCTGGCAAAGTAGTATTTATTCAAAATAGGAAGAAAAAATGTAATAGCAGATGACAGAAAAACTTCATCTAAATAATAAAGATCAGAAGAGTTTCCTCATGATGAAGTGATAAGTTTTAGTCATATTGAGACTAAATATATTTCATGCTGTTTATGTCTAACAAGCTATAAGTGTGAACTTCTTGGATAGGTGAAGCAGGATTGAGTTGAAGGTGATGACAGTTCTGTGTTATAAGATATTCATGATCAAGAAACTGAGATGAATGTATTCTTAATCTTAAGATAATTCACTATATTGTAGGTGTGCATTAAGTCCTTTCATACAAAGAATACTGATTGGATCTTCTCAAGTAAATGTGTTAGTAAACCATTTGAACATGCAGTTACAAATCAAGTTTAATTTGAGAATAAATGGATATTTTTGTGTTTAGAAAAATTAGTAGCCACCTAAGGACCTTCCAGATTTCAAAGTCAAGAAGCTATGATACTCAGATTTTCCTCTAGATAATGAGAGTTGATATGTTTTCTTTTAGACATTTTGGCATACATGTCACTTGCCAACAGTATGGATAGATAGATGGGTATATAAGTAAGCTTGCTAGAGCTACTAATATTGTAGGTGTGCTTTAATATTCATTTCATACAAAGAATACTGATTCAATATCTATCTAATCTATCTATCTAATTCAATATCTATCAATATCTATCTAATACTGATTCAATATCTATCTAAAGTCGGACACAACTGAGCGACTTCACTTTCACTTTTCACTTTCATGCATTGGAGAAGGAAATGGCAACCCACTCCAGTTTTCTTGCCTAGAGAATCCCAGGGATGGGGGAGCCTGATGGGCTGCCGTCTGTGGGGTCACACAGAGTTGGACACGACTGAAGTGACTTAGCAGTAGCAATTGTGGTGTTAATTTGCATTTCACTGATGTCAAAGTTGAGCTTTTATTTATTGACTTCTTTCATATCATCATTTGTGAACTTTCTCCCTGAGTCATTTATCTATCTTTCTGTTGGACTGTCTACTTTTGAAAATAGATTAATAATAGCTTTTGTTGTGGGCCTGAATATTTAGATCAACGTTTCAATTAAATTTGAATAAATTTAATTCCAATTAATTTCATTGTATCCTATTTATCAAAGCTCCCTGTATGATTACCTAACTGCCATATTTTTAAACATTAATAAGCATATAAGGTAAGGTAAGGTAAGGTGAAGTCGCTCAGTCGTGTCCGACTCTTTGCGATCCCGTGGACTGTAACCTACTAGGATTCTCCGTCCGTGGGATTCTCCAGGCAAGAATACTGGAGTGGATTGCCATTTCCTTCTCCAGGGGATCTTCCCGACCCAGGGATCGAACCCGGGTCTCCCGCACTGGAGGCAGACGCTTTAACCTCTGAGCCACCAGGGAAGCCCTAATAAGCATATAGTATTCCACATTAAATTAAATATACATAATGACAAGCACTAAAATTGTTTCAAATGGCTTTTCCTTCAATTTTATCTGTGTAAAGTATGACATGGACTAGATTATATCATAGAGCAGAGCCACTGCTAAATTGTCTATTTTCTCTTATAATTAAGCCAGATAATGTGTTGTAGATTGTAGAGGAGGATGGTTGAATGTGAAATCAAGATTTCAGAGTTCCTGGACTAAGTAATCACAGCAAGAATCCATGGTACTCAGATTTTCCTCTAGATAAATGAGTCTCTCTCTTTTGCTCTCTCTTTCACACACACACACACACACACACACACATATATACATATAATATATATGCTAAATATTTTTTCAAATATATATGCATATATTTAGGAGAGACTATATAAAATTATATATATATAATTTTACAGAGACTGTAAAATTATAATATATTATAATGTGATATGATTATTACACATATATATATTTATATGTGTGTGTGTATATACATATTATATATATATAATATGTATATAATTTCTCCCCTGAACTAAAACTTCAGGTATCCATCCTCCGGATACCCAGGATGCAACTTAATCTCTCCATGTCTAAAACAGAGATGTTGATATTTTTTTTCCTACTCCCCCATATCCTTCCTTTTTTTCTACATTAGCAATTCACACTTCCTCCCATTCCATTGCCTAAGACAGAACCCTGTCACTTATTCTGATTCTTCATTTTGACTGTATTTCTAAAATGAAGTTCTAAATTTCCCCAATTTCCACCCTTTACATGACCATTGTTCTAGACTAAACAATATTCATCTCCACCAAGATTTTAGAGCTTTCTAACTGGTTTCTCTGATCTATAACATCTGCTCAATGTTCACTAGGCGACTACAGTGGTCTTTTACAAAGTAAATTGTATCACATCACTTTTTTGCTTAAACTGTCCAGTAATATCTTATTCCACTATGAATATGATCCAAATGCCTTCTGTCAACTGATCTGATGCACACTGCTGGACTTGGACCTCATCTCACTTAATCTGGACTAAGTGGGATTGATTTACCTACCTCCTGAATTCTTGACACCAGATAATTTGTCACCAGCGTAGCTTAAGTGACTCTTTTCCAATTAGCCCCTCTGTTTCTATCTCCTCTATCAGAAAACCTAACTCATTATTATTATTACCTGATTTTGAGACTTTTATCTTTCCCTTCTTATTTTCTAGGCATCAGAAACAAGGTCGTTTACATTTTCTTTCATTTCCTGTTTCCATTTTTGTTAAGGGCATTTATTTTTTGTTTGGTTCCCATTTTTGTCTTCTTTGTTGATTCTCTAGAGAAGGGAAATTTCCTCTTCATACCTAAATTGAACTTCCTCAGTGTTACTTGTTTATTTCTATTTTCTCATTTCAAAACTTTTGTGAAGAAATATTTCTAGCCAATGATTCTAATAAAATATCAACATTCTTGGTTTTAATTATATTGGGTAGATTTTAATTATAAAAACTTTTATATATTATATAAACAGTTCATTTGGATTTTTCTATGACATCTTGGAAAATCTAAGTGAACTTTTTGGTCAACTAAATGTTTTGGTCTTGAGTTTTTAAGCAAAACAAAATGCCTCTCTTCTTAGGGTGAACCTTTTATCGTTGAAGATATTTTTCAAGCAGTTCAATTGCAGGAATCCAGTTTAAAGAAATACACTTTCAAAATTCTCATATTGAATACGATTTTTAATTTTGATTATGATTCTAACCATAAACATCGAACTAAAACCTAACTGTGTAAAACTCAGGCCTAATACAGCAAAAGGGCAATAAAGCTAAGTAAAAGTTAACTTTTAAAGGATGTATTAATAATAGTTGTTAAGAAAAAGAGAAAATCAGATTTACAATCAATTGGATTGGGCAAATATTTTCTCTGCATTGTAAACTAAAGATAACATTTTTTAATGGTTTAGTTTTATACTTATGAAATAAACAGAAAAAAAATTCTAAATTATCTCCCAGTGTTTTTAGGATCAAAGGGATACTGTATGTGGTATTTTATGCTTATGAAGAAGGCATCTTGCAATAGGAAAGGCAGGATATGAATCTCTATTTTGGTCTCTATTATAGGCATGACTTTATTAAGCCCTCCATGCCTCATTTTCTTGTTGCAAAAATATGAATAACTGTAATTTGATATCAGAGATTATAGTTTTATAAAACAGCATCTTACATGGCAGGGATTCAATAAATTATAGTTATAAAATATTTCTTTAAGAACTTATAAACGACTACAGAATATAACACTGATAATTGCTATCATTATTTCATTTAAGTGCTAAGATGGAAGTTACTCTAAAAGAGTACTGTTAATAAGTAAGCAAAAAGTGTTAATTATGGTTCAGCCTAATTTTTCTTCTTTTCATCTCATTCTTCTGTCTTGGGAAAAGATGTACATTTGTTTTATAACATATATTTCATTTTTTTCATAACAATGACATTAAAATTGCTAATGATACTTATGACACAGAAAAGTCCCTGCTCTGTTTTGAATGTTGTGTAGTTCTGATAAATCTTGTCATAAGCAGAAGTAACAAACTTAAGCACAGTACATACTAATGTTTAAAATGTATTGTTATAGTTCATGATAGAGTTCATGCCCTAATTTAGTTGTCTGGTTCTGCTTCTTATCAGAAAATTACAACCAGAGTCAATAATAACTTTGCCTTAGTAAATCTTACATTATTGGGTTGTATTAGAAATTTAAATCTGATTATTCCAGGAATACTTTGAGATAAAAGTAATTAAGAGACTGCTAGGTATCAATATTTGTACAGAAAACTATAAGGATTAAAACTATTTAGTATTTATTATTGGTGCAACAGTGGAAAAGAATAAATAAATACAACATAAAAGGACATTTGGAAAAAAAAAAATTCTAAATTATCTCCCAGTGTTTTTAGGATCAAAGGGATACTGTATGTGGTATTTTATGCTTATGAAGAAGGCATCTTGCAATAGGAAAGGTAGGATATGAATCTCTATTTTGGTCTCTATTATAGGCATGACTTTATTAAGCCCTCCATGCCTCATTTTCTTGTTGCAAAAATATGAATAACTGTAATTTGATATCAGAGATTATAGTTTTATAAAACAGCATCTTACATGGCAGGGATTCAATAAATTATAGTTATAAAATATTTCTTTAAGAACTTATAAACGACTACAGAATATAACACTGATAATTGCTATCATTATTTCATTTAAGTGCTAAGATGGAAGTTACTCTAAAAGAGTACTGTTAATAAGTAAGCAAAAAGTGTTAATTATGGTTCAGCCTAATTTTTCTTCTTTTCATCTCATTCTTCTGTCTTGGGAAAAGATGTACATTTGTTTTATAACATATATTTCATTTTTTTCATAACAATGACATTAAAATTGCTAATGATACTTATGACACAGAAAAGTCCCTGCTCTGTTTTGAATGTTGTGTAGTTCTGATAAATCTTGTCATAAGCAGAAGTAACAAACTTAAGCACAGTACATACTAATGTTTAAAATGTATTGTTATAGTTCATGATAGAGTTCATGCCCTAATTTAGTTGTCTGGTTCTGCTTCTTATCAGAAAATTACAACCAGAGTCAATAATAACTTTGCCTTAGTAAATCTTACATTATTGGGTTGTATTAGAAATTTAAATCTGATTATTCCAGGAATACTTTGAGATAAAAGTAATTAAGAGACTGCTAGGTATCAATATTTGTACAGAAAACTATAAGGATTAAAACTATTTAGTATTTATTATTGGTGCAACAGTGGAAAAGAATAAATAAATACAACATAAAAGGACATTTGGAAATAACACATACATGGTCTCTTTTTATATCTAAGTTGATTTACAATATAATCACTATGTTGTACAGGTGAGACTATATTATATTTTGAATCAACTATTCTTCAATTAAAAAGACCATCCTTATTCCAATGCACTATGATGTCAATATTTGTGTTCTTTTTGATAATAGTCGTTATGATAGATGTGAAGTGATATCTCATTGTAGTTTTGATTACATTTCTCTGATAATTAACAATATTGAGCATCTTCTCCCATCCCTGTCAGGCATTATATATTCTTTGGAAAAATGTTCATATCCTCTGCCCATTTTCTATCTTGTTTGTTTTTGACACTGAGTTTTATGAGCTGTTTACATAATCTTAATGCTAACCCCTTATCAGGTTTACTATTGGAAAATATTTTCTTGCACTCCATAGGAGGTTGTCTTCTCATTTTGACTGTGGTTTCCTTTGCCATGCAAAAGCACTTAATTAAGTCATATTTGGTTGTTTGGTTATTTGTGCATTTGTTTCTTTTCCCTTTGGAGATGGATCTAAAACAAATATCACTGACATAAATGTCAAAGTGGGTTCAACTAATGTTTTCTTCTAGGCATTGTATGATTTCATGTTTTACATTTAGGTTTAATCCATTTTGGATTTCTTTTTGTGTACGGTGTTGGAGAATGTTCTAATTTCATTCTTTTACATGTAGCTGTCTTGTTCTCTCAGCATTGCTTACTTATTGATGATGCTGTTTATTCTGTATTGCATAGTTTTCCATTCTATGTTGCAGATTGACTACAAGTGCATGAATTTATCTGGTCTGTCTGTTCTGTTCCATTGATCTATGTGTCTATTTTTGTATCATGCTGTTTTAAATACTGTAGCTTTGTAGTATAAATCTGAAGTTTTAGGAGTGTGATAATGCTAACTTTGTTATTTTTCCTCAAGATGACCTTGGCAATGCAAGTCTTGTGATTCCACATACATTCAAAGATTTTTTGTTCTAGTTCTGTGGAAGATGTCATGGCTATTTTGGTAGAAATTACATTAAATCTGTAGATTTCAGCCATGTCAATTCTTATTACAAGAACCTGGAATATCTTTCACTTGCTAGTATCATTTTCAAATTCTTTCATTTATGTTTTGTTTTTTAGAGTATAGGTTTTTACCTCCTTAATTAAGTTTATTCCTAGTTATTTTATTTTGATGTGATTTTAAATGGGGCTGTTTTCTTGCTTTCTCTTTCTGATAGTTAATGATTAACATATAGAAAGTAATACATTTCTGTATATTAATCTTTTAGACTTAAATGTTACTGAATTTATTAGTTCTCACTGTTTTTGGTGGGGTGACACTTCAGAGTTATACACACATAGTATCATTTTATCTACATAAAATAACAGTTTCACTTTTTTACTTTAAATTCAGATGCAGTTTATTTCTTTTTTTTTGTTTATTTGATTGCTGTGCCTGGAACTTCTGATAAAATGTTAGATAGAAGTAGGAGAGTGAGCTTCCTGGTTTTGTAAGCTTTATAGGAAAAGCTTTAAAGTTTTTAACCATGGACCATGATTTTAACTTTGGGTTTGCCATAAATGGCCTTTATTGTGTTAATAATGTTTACTCTATACTCATTAATTTGATGACAATATTTATAATGAATGTATGCTGAATTTTGTGAGATATATTTTATGTGTTTATTGCGATGATGTGATTTTATCCTTATTTTGTTTAATGTAGTATATTACATCAATTAATTTGTGGGTATTGAAGTATCCTTGCATCTCTGAAATAAATTCTACTTGATCATGATATTTGATCCATTTTATGTATTGTTGCATTTGATTTGCTGACGTCTTGATCAATGCATCTATATTGTATTGGCTTGTAGTTTTGTTGTTGTCATTATGTCTTTGATAGTTTTAGTATCAGGATAATGTTGGCCTCAGAATGAATTTGGGAATGTTCCATTTTCTTCTGTTTTTTAGAAAACTTTGAAAAGGATATGTAGTAGCTCTTCCTTATGTTTGGTAGGATTGCTCAAGTCCTGGGCTTTTGATTGATCAGGGTTATTAAATTATAAATTCAATTCCACTATTAGTGATAATTTGTTCAAATTCTCCCTTCCTTCCTTATTCATTCTTGGATGGTTGTATGCTTCTCGAGATTAGTTCTTCCGGGTAGACCAATTTTTTACTATGTAACTGTTCTTAGTATCCTCTTATGAATTTTTTTTTTGTATCTCTATGATATTGGTTGTTAATTCTTCTCTCTCATTTATTATTGAGGGTTTTTTCAGGTCCTTTCTCTTTTTTCCTTGATGAGCACATCTAAGGAAATGCCAGTTTTGCTTATCTTAAAAACAGCTCTTGGTTTCATTGATATTTTCTCTCTTTTTATGTATTTATTTTTCTAAATTATCTCTCTAATCTTTTATTATTTTCTTCATTCAGCTTCCTCTAGACTTTAATTGTTTTTCTTTTTCTAGTTTCTTTATATGGCAGGTTAGAGTGTTTTAGATATTTGTTGTTTCATGAGTTGCGCCTGTATTGTTATAAACTTCCATCTTAGACTTGCTTTTGCTTAGTACCATAGATTTTGGAAAGTTGTGTTTCCTTTTTCATTTGTCTCTAGACATACAGCATCAACACACTGAAGAATGAAAGCCATATTATAATTTCAATCAGTTTAGTTCAGTCTCTCAGTCGTGTCTGACTCTTTGTGACCCCGTGGACTGCAGCATGCCAGGCTTCCCTGTCCATCACCAACTCCCGGAGTTTACTCAAACTCATGTCCATCATGTCGGTGAGGCCATCCCACCATCTCATCCTCTGTTGTCTCCTTCTACTCCCACCTTCAATCTTTCCCAGCATCAGGGTCTTTTCCAATAAGTCAGTTCTTCGCATCAGGTGGCCAAAGTATTGGAATTTCAGCTTCAGCATCAGTCCTTCCAATGAATATTCAGGACTGGCTTCCTTTAGGATTGACTGGTTGGATCTCCTTGCAGTCCAAGGGACTCTCATCTCAATAGATGTATCTCAGCCCCAAGCATCCTGTATCCTCAGGTTCGATGAAGGATACAGGATGCTTGGGGCTGGTGCACTGGGATGACCCAGAGGGATGGTATGGGGAGGGAGGTGGGCGGGGGATTCAGGATTGGGAACACATGTACACCTGTGGCAGATTCATGTTGATGTATGACAAAACCAATACAATACTGTAAAGTAATTAGCCTCTAATTAAAATAAATGAATTTAAATTAAAAAAAATAGATGTATATCAATAGGTGTAGAAAAAGTTCTTTAAAAAATCAACACTATTTGATTTAAAACCCTCTGGAAACTGAGCATAGAGGGAATGAATCTCAACATAATAAAGGCCGTAAATGATCAACCAAAGCTAAAATCATACTCAGCCCTGAAAAGCTAAAAATAGTTCCTCTAAGATCAGGAACAAAAGAAGGATGTCCAGTCTCACCACTTTTATTTACCATGTGTTTGTCTTTACTAGTGGGTTTTCCCCTTTATTTTACTTGTTCTTGTAGCTTTTTCTTTTCCACTTAGAGAAGACCCTTTAATATTTATTTTAGGATAGGTTTATTATTGATAAACTATTATAGTTTTTTCTTGTCTGAGAAGTTCTTTATATTTCCCTTATTTCTAAATGATAATATTTATGGATAGAGTATCCTAGGTTGCAAATTTTCCCTTTCAATACTTTATATTTCCTTCTAGTATTTTTTTTTTCATTTCAGTTATCATATTATTCAGCTCTGACTGGCTCACTCTTTTCTCTTTATATTTTGCAGTTCTTTATTAAAATTCTCACTGTATTCATTCCTTTGTTCTTCTCAACAGAGATTTCTCATTCTTCTTTTTTTCCTTTA
>SJYT01016882.1:47483-97630 GCA_006410635.1 Cephalophus harveyi
ATGGGGATGGTCTTGATCCCTGTCTCCTGTACAGTGTCATGAACCTCATTCCATAGTTCATCAGGCACTCTATCTATCAGATCTAGGCCCTTAAATCTATTTCTCACTTCCACTGTATAATCATAAGGGATTTGATTTAGGTTATGCCTGAATGGTCTAGTGGTTTTCCCTACTTTCTTCAATTTAAGTCTGAATTTGGTAATAAGGAGTTCATGATCTGAGCCACAGTCAACTCCTGGTCTTTAATGGGATTAAACTTTTTAAAATAATTTTCAGAAAAATATAAATTAAACCCACACTGCAAATTATTATACATCTAAAAGAATGACTAAATTTTTAAAAGGCAGGCAGTATCAAGCATTGACAAGATGTCAATTCAAATGAGAAAAACTGAATTATCCTAACTGCCACAGCAAAGTGAGTTTATACTAATAACTTGAATAAATTCTTTGGTGTTATCTATAGAGCTAAACCCATGTCAGTCCAATGACTTAGCAATTCCATTCCTAGATAAATACCCAATGGACTTGGGTATGTCTGTTCTCCAAAATGAAAGTACTTGAAGTATGTATCCATCAGTTGTATAGTGCATAATTGTGATTTATTCACATCATAAAAAACTAGGTATATCTCATAGATAAAACTGGGGAAAGTTGGCAAACACAAATAATGCTTAGTGTAGGACTCCACAACTCTTAGTTTCACATTTTCTATATTAATGTTATGCTTCAAAAAAAATTCTATAGATGAGAGAATATTTCTGATTCTGAGATGGCATGTTTACCATGTTATTTAAGAGGATACTGAATTAATGATATATAAATAAATTATTTATTTACTCATATTTGACACAAATTGAATCATAGTTTAAATAAATTCATGGCAAGCAGTACTGTTGAAAATGGTAAACAAAAACATGAAGTAGTTTTCTAAGCTTATTTTATCTTTTGTCTGTATCCATTTCTGAATGACTATAATTGGTTGTTTATGTCACATACATTGTTTCAGTGTTTTTCAAGCACTGGTTGATCACAGAAGGTGGGTATTATATTCATTTTATTGTTGAGTGATGGGTGTGAAGAGTCTGTCCATACTGAGGATCAGGATTAACTCTTTGGATATTTTTTTTTTTTTTTAGTACTCTTTTAAATATACTGACATATCAAATTACCTAACTCCTGACCTTGGCTTAGTTCAGAAATAATTATCTTAGGATAACTCTTTGACATTTATAGGAAAGAAAGATTTTGGAAATACTGTATATAAACTGGATGTGATCTATTATTAAAATACATTAATAATATTAATTGGGTTTCCCTGGTGTCTCAGTGGTAGAGAATCTGCCTGCAACATAGGACATGTGGGTTTGACCCTGGGTCAATAAAATCCCCTGGAGAAGGAAATGGCAACCCACTCTAGTATTCTTACCTGGGAAATTCCAAGGACTTCCTACAGTGTGTGGGTTGTAAAAGAGTTGGAAATGACTTAGCGGCTAAACAACAATTTCATTCTCACAGACATTAATGAACTCTCTTAATTTTATACCAAGAGAAAGAAAGTAATTTCAGATCAAGCCTAGTTTTTTTCACTCTAAAACTAGAGTTTGTTGCTATTGAAAAAGATATATTCAAACTCATGTGCTAAATCACTTCAGTGTCAAGACTCTTTGTGATCCTATGGACTATAGCCTGCCAGACTCCTCTGTTCATGGAAGTCCCCAGTCAACACTGGAGTGGGTAGCTATTTCATTCTCCAGGGTATCTCCTGACTCAGGGATGGAATCTGAGTCTCCCATATTACAGGAAGATTCTGAGCTACCAAGGAAGCCATTTATTTTTACAATATTTTTTAAAAATGAAAAAATATATATAATAAAAATTTATTTTTATAATTTTTATTTTTGGCTATGGTGGGTCCTTGTTGCTTTGTGAAGGCTTTATCTAGTTGTGGCAAGTGGGGTTTACTCTTCATTGAAGTGACTTCTCTTGTTGCAGAGCACAGGCTGTAGGGACACCAGCTCCGGTTGTTGTGGCATGGGAGCTCTAGGGCATGTGGCCTTCAGTAGTTGCAGCAACTGAGCTCAGAAGTGGCAACCTGCAGACTCTAGAGCATAGGCTCAGCAGTTGTGGTGTACCAGCTTAGTTGCTCCATGGTGTGGAATCTTCCAGGGATTGAACACATGCCCTTGCATTGGCAGGCAGATTCTTATCCCTTGTGCCACCAGGGAAGTCCTAGTACCATATTAAAAAGTACTTTGGTTAAACAGTTATTACCCCCTACCAAAAGTCAATTAATTATTCTCTTAAAACTTTTTTCTTTTTAAAAAGTATAAAATTCACATCGTTCAATGTATCACATTTTTATAATATTGGAGATACTAACATCTCTCAATGCTAGATTTAGTTACCTATGATTGCCTGAGTTCAGATAATTAGTCAAGTGTCTGATATAATATGCAGTATAATTAATATAACTTAATGGAAAGCAATTTTTTTAATGGAAAGCAGTTTTTAAGCCCTCATGTATTTCTCAGAATTACAGTAATGAAATTAATATCCAAAGGTTACAATAATATCATTTTTGGAAAGCATTCCTTCAGGAATGAATTAAAAATGAGACATTGAGTCATATTTTCTCATGTGATTGATTAGAAAGAATAAAATCAGTATTTTTAAAGCTGATTTATAAGTTAATGTTCAAATTGTTGTTGGCATTTCATTTTGGTAAATAAATTGATCTTGCTGCTGCTGCTGCTGCTGCTTGTCGCACAGAGTCGGACACGACTGAAGCGACTTAGCAGCAGCAGCAGCAGCTAATGTCTTTGGAGAAGGCAATGGCACCCCACTCCAGTACTCTTGCCTGGAAAATCCCATGGACGGAGGAGCCTGGTAGGCTGCAGTCCATGGGGTGGCTGAGAGTTGGACACGACTCAGTGACTTCACTTTCACTTTTCACTTTCATGCATTGGAGAAAGCAATGGCAACCCACTCCAGTGTTCTTGCCTGGAGAATCCCAGGGACAGTGGAGCCTGGTGGGTTGCCGTCTATGGTGTCACACAGAGTCGGACACGACTGAAGTGACTTAGCAGCAGAAGCAGAAGCTAATGTCTTAATAATAGTAGTAGACTGAATATAATAAATTTGAATGTATTCAGATTTTGGGCTTCCCTGATAGTTGGTAAAAAATCCTCCTGCAATGCAGGAGACCCCAGTTCGATTCCTGGGTTGGGAGGATGCACTAGAGAAGGGCTAAGCTACCCAGTCCAGTATTTTTGGGCTTCCCTGTGGCTCAGCTGGTAAAGAATCCACCTGAAATGGGGGAGACCTGGCTTCAATCCCTGGGCTAGGAAGATCCCCTGGAGAAGGGAAAGGCTACCCACTCCAGTATTCTGGCCTGGAGAATTCCATGGACTGTATAGTCCATGGGATTGCAAAGAGTCAGACACGACCAAGCAACTTTCACTTCATTTCATTTAGATTTCTAAATCATATCTATGAAAATTATTAGTCTGATTATTGCCACCAAATGTTAACAAATAATCATTAAGTATTATTTCATATTTCAAGCTTTAGAATATAATTCTATAACAAAACATTTTTCTTCTTCCAATACATATTTTTATTTATTTATTTTAATTGGAATTTAATTACTTTACAATATTATGGCAATTTTTGCCATACATTGACATTAATCAGCTACAGTGTACGTGTGCCCCCCATTGAATGCCCCCTCCCACCCTCTTCCCACCCCATCGCTCTGGGTTGTCCAAGTGCACCAGCTTTGAGTGCCCTGATTCATGTGTTGAACTTGCACTGGTCATCTATTTTATATATGGTTATATACATGTTTCAAAGATATTCTCTCAAATTATCCCACCCTTGCTTCTGAAGGAGATCAACCCTGGGATTTCTTTGGAAGGAATGATGCTAAAGCTGAAACTCCAGTACTTTGGCCACCTCATGCGAAGAATTGACTCATTGGAAAAGACTCTGATGCTGGGAGGGATTGGGGGCAGGAGGAGAAGGGGACGACCAAGGATGAGATGGCTGGATGGCATCACGGACTCGATAGATGTGAGTCTGCGTGAACTACGAGAGATGGTAATGAACAGGGAGGCCTAGCGTGCTGCGATTCATGGGGTCGCAAAGAGTTGGACACGACTGAGCGACTGAACTGAACTGAACTGCCTTCTCCCACATAGTCCAAGTCTGCTCTTTACAGACTATGTCTGTTTTGCTGTCTTGCATATAGAGTCGTCTTTACCATCTTTCTAAATTCCATATACATGTGTTAATATTCTGTATTGGTGTTTCTCTTTCTGACTTACTTCACTCTGTGTAATAGGCTTCAGTTTCATTCACTTCATTAGAACTGACCCAAATGTGCTCCTTTTATAGCTGAGTAATATTCCATTGTGTATATGTACCACAATTTTGTTATCCATTCATCTGCTGATGGACATATAGGTTGCTTCTATGTCCTAGCTATTGTAAACAGTGCTGCAATGAACATTGGGGTACATATGTCTCTTTCAATTCTGGATTCCTTGGTGTATATGCACAGCAGTGGGATTGCTGAGTCATATGGCAATTCTATTTCCAATTTTTTAAGGAATCTCCACACTGTTCTCCATAGTGGCTATACTAGTTTGCATTCCCACCAACAATGTAAGAGAGTTCCCTTTTCTCCACACCCTCTCCAGCATTTATTGTTTGCAGACTTTTGATGGCAGCCATTCTGACCAGTGAAAGATGGTAACCTCATTGTGGGTTTTGATTTGCATTTCTCTGTTAAAGAGTGATGTTGAATATCTTTTCATGTGTTTGTTAGCCATCTGTATGTCCTCTTTGGAGAAATGTCTGGTTAGTTCTTTTACACACTTTTTGATTGGGCCCTTCATTTTTCTGGTAT
This sequence comes from Cephalophus harveyi, assembly GCA_006410635.1. NCBI lineage: Eukaryota > Metazoa > Chordata > Mammalia > Artiodactyla > Bovidae > Cephalophus > Cephalophus harveyi. The sequence continues at coordinate 52,395 of SJYT01016882.1, forward strand.
TGAGCTGCATGAGCTGCATGTATATTTTGGAAATTAATTCTTTGTCTGTTGTTTGGTTTGCTATTATTTTCTCCCATTCTGAAGGCTGTCTTTCCACCTTGCTTATAGTTTCCTTCGCTGTGCAAAAGCTTTTAAGTTTAATTAGGTCCCTTTGTTTATTTTTGTTTTTATTTCCTTTACTCTGGTAGTTGGGTCATAAAAGATCTTGCTGTGATTTATGTTGGAGAGTGTTCTTCCTGTTTTTCTCTAAAAGTTTTATAGTTTCTGGTCTTACATGTAGATCTTTAATCCATTTTGAGTTTCCTTTTGTGTATAGTGTTAGAAGGTGTTCCAGGTTCATTCTTTAACAAGTGGTTGACCAGTTTTCCCAGCACCACTTGTTAAAGAGATTCTCTTTATTCCATTGTATATTTTTACCTCCTTTGTCAAAGATAAGGTGTCCATAGGTGCATGAATTTATCTCTGAGCTTTCTATTTGTTCCATTGATCTATATTTCTTTCTTTGTGTCAGTATCATACACCAAATAGTAGCAAATAATTATTATTTCATATTTTAAGTTTTAGAATATAATTCTATAACAAAATTTTTTTCTCTCACATGAAGTATTTGTTTATTGCTTATTTACTGATATATAATTGATTTACAGTGTTGTTTTACAGGCACTCAGAGGTTAAAGCGTCTGCCTCCAATGCGGGAGACCCGGGTTCGATCCCTGGGTCGGGAAGATCCCCTGGAGAAGGAAATGGCAATCCACTCCAGTATTCTTGCCTGGAGAATCCCATGGACAGAGAAGCCTAGTAGGTTACAGTCCACGGGGTCGCAAAGAGTCTAGATTCCAAATATAAACGATATCTTATGATATGTGGCTTTCTCTAACTAGTTTACTTAACTTAATATGATAATCTCTAGATACATACATTTTGGTACAAATGACACTTTTATCCATTTTATGACTTAGTAATATTCCACTGTGTGTGTGTGTGTGTGTGTGTGTCTGTGTGTGTATGACATCTTCTTTATCCATTCATTGTGCATGAACATTTAGATTTCCTCCATGTCTTGGCTGCTACAAACAGTGAAAGAGACACGTGTACCCCAATGTTCATTGCAGCACTGTTTATAATAGCCAGGACATGGAAACAACCTAGATGTCCATCAGCAGGTGAATGGATAAGAAAGCTGTGGTACATATACACAATGGAGTATTACTCAGCCATCAAAAAGGATACATTTGAATCAGTTCTAATGAGGTGGATGAAACTGGAGTTGATTATACAGAGTGAAGTAAGCCAGAAAGAAAAACACCAATACAATATACTAACACATATATATGGAATTTAGAAAGATGGTAATGATAACCCTGTATGCTAGACAGCAAAAGAGACGCAGATGTACAGAACAGACTTTTGGACCCTGTGGGAGAGGGAGAGGGTGGGATGATTTGGAAGAATGGCATTGAAACATGTATAATATCATATAAGAAATGAATCGCCAGTCTAGGTTCGATACAGGATACAGGATGCTTGGGGCTGGTGCACTGGGATAAACCAGTGGGATGGTATGGGGAGGGAAGTGGGAGGGGGGTTCAGGAGTGGGAACTCATGTATACCCGTGGTGGATTCATGTTGATGTATGGCAAAACCAATACAGTATTGTAAAGTAAAACAATAAAGAAAAGATAAAAAAAATATTGAAATTAATGTTTGTTTTTTTAAATTAGAGTTTTCATCTTTTCTGAATACATGTCCAGGAATTGGTATCAAGGTGGTAGATCACATGGTTACTGTAATTTCAGTTTTTAAAAAATAGAACCTGCTCTTCTCCATAGTGGCTGCACCAATTTACATTCCTACCAGTAGTATAAAATGGTTTCCTTTTCACCAAACCCTCTCTAGTACTTTTTATTTGAAAATATTTTGATGATTACCATTCTGACCTGGGTGGAGTGATACATCATTGTAGTTTTGAGTTTCAGTTCTCTAATAATTAGCAGTGTTGAGCATCATTTCATATGCCTTTTGACCATCTGTATGTCATCTTTGGAAAAATGTCTCTTTGGGTCTTCTACACATATTCTTTATTTTTTATTCCATTGAGCTATATGAGCTTTTGGTATATTTTGGAAATTAATCCATTGTTAGTTGACCATTTTCTCCCATTCTGTGGAATTTTTGTTTTGTTTATGGTTTTCTTTGCTATGAAAAAGCTTTTGAGTTTAATTAGATCCCATTTGTTTTTGTTTTTATTTGCATTACTCCAGGTAATGAATCAAAAAATATATTGCTGTGAATTTATGTCAAGGAGTTTCTGCCTTTTTTTCCTCTAGAAGCCTTATAGAATCTGTCTTGACTTTAGGTCTTTCATCCATTTTGTTTTCATTTTTGTATATAGTGTTAGAGAATGTTCTAATTTCATGCTCCTACATGTAGCTGTCCAGTTTACCCAGAACCACTTATTGAAGAGACTGCCTTTTCTCTATTGCATATTCTTGCCTCCTATGTCACAGATGAGTTGACCACAGGTATGTGGATTTTTTTCTGGACTTTGTTTCTTGTTCCATTGATATCTGTGTCTGTTTTTGTGCCAGAACCGTACTTTTCTGATTACTGTAGCTGTGTTGTCTGAATAGGAAGCCTAATTGCTCCAGCTCCAATTTATTTTTTTTTTCCTCGAGATTGTTTTGGCTATTCAAGGGCTTTTGTGTCTTCATACAGATTTTAGGGTTATTTTTCCTGTTCTGTGAAAATACACCATTTGGAATTTGATAGGGATTGTATTGAATCTATAGATTGCTCTGGGTAGTGTGATAAAATTCAGCATCCATTTATGATTAAAACTCTCCAGAAAGTGGGCATAGAGGGTACATACCTCAACATAATAAAGGCCATAGATGACAACCCCACAGCTAATGACATACTCAATGGTGAAAAGCAGAAATCATTTTCTCTAAGATCAGGAACAAGACAAGGATGCCCACTCTTATTGCTTTTATTTTGTTTTGGACTTCTTGAAAACTTTAGAACCATATATGCTGATATTTTCCCTTTCTTTTTCTTTGTTGCCAGTTTTGTAAATTTATGAAATAAACATTTTCTAAGAAGTTTAATAATATAAATAAGATGACAGCTGAATTAATAACACAATAAATGTTATGACAACTAAAATAGACAAAAAATGGCACCATTATGATTGTTATGCAATTAAATTTTTCCTGGGAAAGACTGAAATGAGAGTAAAATATTAACTGATATTTCTAGAAGTCTCAACCTTTATTATTAATATCCCTATAGTTCCCTATCTAGTTATGCAGTTTCCTAAGAAGGATGTACCATCCTTCCTAGAATACAGTGGCTTTTGATCATTTATGTTCTTAAATATTTTAGTACTACTACTATTATGTGTAAAGAGTTTACTGCTTACAAATTATTTGCTTTCATGAGAGGATTTAATATAATATGCTCACACTCTTTGCAATTTTATGTATTGATCAACTGAAAATAATAATGGTGATTTCTTAATAGTCCAAATGTTGATTCCATGCCACGCTCCTAATCTATAACAATTAAGTCTTTATATCACCCAAATGTTTGTAAATCAGAGCTCTAATGACAAAAAATAATTTATTAGATGAAAGATGGAAGTGGGTTCTGAGTTGAAATAACCGGAAAATCTAAAAGATTTTATTTAAATGATTCAAATATAATAGTTTGTTAGAAATACATGGATTTTTTTCTTGACGTTTCAGTGACTTTATATCATTTGTCAATATGAAAATTACATTGTATTAAAATATAGATATTCCTTTCTCTGTGTAATATTAAATTTTTGTGACATTTCTGTAATGAAACCAAAGTTTATGTCTAGCAATTCTGACATTATGCAACTTATTTTAAAAAATGAGCAAAACTGCTTTATTTTAAAAACCTAAGAAATACGTGAAAATATATTTCAGTTTTAAGGATTCCTGTAAAGAAATGAGAGTTAAAAAATGCTGGTACTAATCTACTTCCAGCCATACCTTATCATTTCCTTTTATTATTTTTCAGCTATATTTTGAGATTAATGTTTTAGAATCATCCATTTTAGAAAATTCTATTGTTTTTCACTATGAAATAGATCTAATGAAATATTTTCTCCTCTTTGTGAAAAGTTCCCAAACAATTGACCCTACAAAGATTCTCCAATTTGTCTCCTGGTCTCCCTTCAATCCTTCCTCCATTAAAAACTGAATAAAACACAACAATAAAAAATGCTTTTGATAATTGACCATTTTGGTAATTTTAGTGAATTGTGTTCAGTCCTCATTTAACTAGACCAGACTACAGGATTTGACATGGTTAATCATCCTCTCTTCCATAACTCTTGATTTCTAAGACTTCATTTTTTGCAGAGAGGATTTTCTATAAGGTAATCATTAATCAGTTCTCCTTCTCTGCTTTTATCACCACTTACTCCCTTAGTGAGTGAGTATTGAGTAGTATCCTGGCTTTAAATTGAATCCACATATCAAACCCCCTGAAATTTGTATCTTTAGTCCAGACCTTTCTCTGAATCACCAGATTTGTGGTTTAATTGTTTATTTAATATTTAAAAATTTATGCCCAGTAAATATTTCATATTCAAAATCACTGTTATGATATTTTAAAAATCAGCTCTATTCCCAGCCCTCTCAGTATTGGTTCTCAGTATTGGTTTTCTTCTTGGTTCTCTCTTTTTTCCCATATCCCAGGTAGATGAGATACATTCAGCATCAGACATCATTTTATCATTTTACTGTTAGCCTTCAGGACAAGTTACTGACCCTCCTCTTCATGTGTATAATTACTAAAGTCTTTTGATTGATCTCCTCACCTGCAACTCTGCTTCTAAAGTTTCATCATGTAGCAGAAATAGTGAGCTTTTTCAAATTCTTTGTTATTTTTAAGATAAGAATTGTATATATAAGATTTTCAATGTAGTTTGATATACATAGTGAAAGTATCTACAGTCAAACTAATCAACCTATCCATATGCTCACATAGTTAATTTTTTTTTTTTTTTTGGCGAGAGGACCTGAAATCTACTGTGAGTGAATTTCCAGTATTCAGTACTGTATTATTCACTATAGTCATCATCCTCTACATTTTCTTTCTAGGCTTAACCATCCTATGTAATTGCAGCTTTGTACACTTTAACCAACACATCTCCGTATATCCTATGTCAGTTCAGTTCAGTTCAGTCACTCAGTCATGTCCGACTCTTTGCAACCCCATGGACTGCAGCATGCCAGGCTTCCCTGTCCATCACTGACTCCTGGAGCTTGCTCAGACTGTTTTTTTTTTTTTTTTCCATCGAGTCAGTGATGCCATCCATTTGTCTCATCCTCTGTTATCCCCTTCTCTTCCTGCCTTCAATCTTTCTCAGCATCGGGGTCTTTTCAAATGAGCCAGTTCTTTGCATCAGGTGGTCAAAGTATTGGAATTTCAGCTTCAGTAGCAGTTTTTCCAATGAATATTCAGGACTGATTTCCTTTAGGATTGACTGGTTGGATCTCCTTTCAGCCCAAGGGACTCTCTCAAGAGTGTTCCCCAACATGACAGATCAAAAGCATCAATTCTTCGGCGCTCAGCTTTCTTTATAGTCCAACTCTCCCATCTAAGCATGTCTACTGGAAAAGCCATCCTATGTCACTGGCCCAATGATCAGTGTTCCACTCTCTGCTTCTATGTACTTGACTTTTTTAGATTCCACATATAAGTGAGATCATGCCATTTATTTATTTATTTGTTTCCTTGTGTCTGGTTGTATCATAATGTCATTTACCATAATGCCATCTACATTCATCCATGTTTTTGTAAATGGTAAGATCTCTTTTTTTTGTGGTTGAATTATACATATAGTTTTCTATTGTAACTTATTACAATGAACACAGAATTGCAAATATCATTTTTGATGTACTCATTTCATTTTGTTTGGATATATACTCACAGGAGGGATCAAACTTTAAAAATGTAAATCAGATCATATCTTTTTTCTGGTTCCCTTATTTTATTCAGAGTAAAATCTAAAACAATGAGGTCTCTACATAATCTTGTGTAATTTGGCCTTTCTTGTTCCTTCTTTGACTTCACATTTTTTTTTTTAACTTCACTGATTTCTGTCTGTCCTGGCTGTCCTAGGATATGGCAAGCACAAGTCCACATTTTCACTGTTGTCTGGAAGTGTCTTCCAACAGACATGTATATATAGTCAGTTACTCAGCTTTAAATCTTCTTAATGTTAACTACTATAAACTTTCAATTTAAAATTACAAATTACCAATCTACCCTTAAGTGTTCATACTCTGCTTTTTTCTTTTAATTATTTTTATTCCCCTCTAAATATTATATAGTTGACTCATTTACTGTATTTATTCCTTATTTCCGTCTCCCTTTGTCTACTTTGTGCACTGAAAATGAAGCAAAGACCTGATGAACTCGCCAGTGATATCTATTACATGACTGTATATCACAAGCTAAATGAAAGGATTAACTGTAGTTAGATATGCCATGCGAAACTGTTAAACATATCATGCTTAAGATAAAATACATCAAAAGTGTTTTATAAAGATATGGAAATTAGTAAATATACCAGACCTCGCCTATGAAATCCAGCTACACATGTACCCCTCTGGCAAGCAGAATTGGATACAGTCACTAGGATAGCCAGGAAGGCACATGTGGAAGACTGCAAAACTTCCACCAGCCTGAATTCTTAATTTTCAGTGGAAGGTGGCTTTTCAGAGCCCCTTCAGACAGGAAGTGATTAAGAAAGAGTTGTAACTGAATCACTTTGCTATACACTGGAAACTAGCAATATGTTGTAAATTAACTATACTTATGGCTCAGACGGTAAAGCGTCTTGCTTACAATGCGGGAGACTTGGGTTTGATCCCTGGGTCGGGAAGATCCTCTGGAGAAAGAAATGGCACCCCACTCCAGTACTCTTGCCTGGAAAATCCCGTGGACAGGAGCATGGTAGGCTACAGTCCACGGGGTCACAAAGAGTCGGACACGACTGAGCGACTTCACTTCACTTCTTCAGTAAACAAAGGGGTCTAGGGATGTAATATCAGCAAGATGACAAAATAAAATTTCTCAACACATACAATATGAGGTAATGGATATGTTAACTAACATATTATGGTTATAACTTTGCAATCTACATGTGTATGAAATCATCACATTGCATTTCTTAAACTTTCTGTGCTGTGAAAATCGCTCAGTTGTGTCCAGTTCTTTGCAACCCATGGACTGTAGCCTGCCAGGCTCCTCTGTTCATGGAATTCTTCATGTCAAAATACTGGAATGGGTAGCTATTCCATTCTCCAAGGGATCTTCCCAATCCAGGGACTGAACCCAGGTCTCCTGAATTGCAAGTGGATTCTTTACTGTTTGAGCCATCAGGGAAGACCAAGAATACTGGAGTGGGTAGCCTATCCCTTTTCCAGGGGATCTTCTGGACCCAGGAATTGAACCAGGGTCTCCTGCATTGCAGGCAGATTCAATACCGACTGATCTACCTTGGAAGCTGTTAATGTCAATTATATCTCAATAAATCTGGAATAAATTTAGCAAGCAAATATTAGTAGACATGATTATCTTAGAAATGATGTTTTCTCTTACATATAAGAGTTAATTTTAAGACTAAGAGTTATAAAAGTTTGTCACCTTTCAGTGTTTAGCATATAAAATAATTGATAATCATTAAATTAATATTTAATTTAATTGAAGAATTGATGCTTTTGAACTGTGGTGTTGGAGAAGACTCTTGAGAGTCCCTTGGACTGCAAGGAGATCTAGCCAGTCCATTCTGAAGGAGATCAGCCTTGGGATTAGTTTGGAAGGAATGATGCTAAAGCTGAAACTCCAGTACTTTGGCCACATCATGCAAAGAGTTGACTCATTGGAAAAGACTGTGATGCTGCGAGGGATTGGGGACAGGAGGAGAAGGGGAACACAGAGGATGAGATGGCTGGATGGCATCACTGACTCAATGGACGTAAGTCTGAGTGAACTCCGGGAGTCGGTGATGGACAGGGAGGCCTGGCGTGCTGCGATTCATGGGGTCGCTAAGGGTCAGACATGACTGAGTGACTGAACTGAATTGAAGTTAATATTACTCCTTACTCATTGCCTTTCAAAGAATGCTTCTATTCTCATGTCCCTCCACCCTATCTTCTATAGTGACGTCTATCTTCTATAGCTGTCGTTTTAAAATCTAAATGTGGTATACACTCTTTTGCTGATAAATCTTCAACAGATTATCATTTTAAAGATTATATGCTTCAATCCAGTGGGTAGGCACCATTACAATTTGACTTTTCTTACTTTATCACCCCCATCTCTTCTCAAACATTATCAATGTATACTATTCAAATAAATTGTCTAGGACACAATGAATAGCTTCTATTAGGCTAATGCCCCCATTGGAAAAAAAAAAAAAGTAGAAAAGACATCTCAAGTCTCAAAGAAATGCTGAGTCCAAAACCCTCTGAGAGTCAAGATTACTGAAATAAGGGAATAATAGAGTGTGAGTTGAACGTCTATAAGCAGACTTTCTGGTCCTTTATTTATTCTTGGAGCAGGGAATATACTGAGATTATCAGTTAGTTGCAGCCATGTAGGTGACAAACTAGAAGTTTTGGCAGTCTCATAAAGCTGGAGAAGCATGGAAGGGAATTTGTCACTAACAATATAGACAGGACTTGAAGGGGTCAGTGTTGCCAGGAGAAGGGAGAGGCAGGGAAAGAGTGCCCTACCCTCAGCAACTTCTCCAACATCGCTTTTACAGAACTGGTAATTCTACAGATCTAAGCAGAATACTGCTAAAATAGATGGCAATTTACATCAGTCAAACAGTGAGAATGAGACATATATTGGAATTCAGAATCTTTCAAGTAAGAGAAACCCGAGAAAATTCCCAGACTCTCAGGAAGAACTCCTGTGGTACTATACAGTGGTTGGCAGACCTTAGCAAAAACTCCAGCCCACTATCTAGTCAACTCAGCCTCTGATTAGTTGTTCTAGTCCTACCCTGTTTATCAGAGAATGGGACTCAATCTTTCTTTAAAGAGGTTAATAAATGTGTTTCATTCTATCAATAATTACTCTGCAGGACCAAGAGATCTTGCCATGTACAGGCAACCCAAATAATTGGACTTATAAGTCATAAGTTGGATGCACTTGTGTTAAATGTATATTAGGTTGGTGTAAAAGTAATTACAGTTCCAGACTCTGAATTTTAAATCATTATAACAAGGCTCAAATACATCTTTATTAATCAAAATAGGGACTGTTGTAGTCAACACATTTTTGCCAACAAGAAATATGTTTGCTTATTCTGTATTATAAAAATCCATGCTTCTGGATTCAATAAATTCTTGGAAAGCATTTTCTGTATCCTGCTGGTTGTGGCAGCATTTTTCTGCAAAAAATTGTGGAGATGCTTTAAGAAGTGGTAGTCAGTTGGTGAGAGGTCAGGTGAATATGGTGGATAAGGTAAAATTTTGTAGCCAAAGTTGTTCAGCTTTAGAAGCATTGGTTGTGTGACATGTGGTCAGGTATTACGGTGGAGAAGAATTAGGCCGTTTCTGTTGACCAGCGCTGGCTGTAGGCATTGCAGTTTTCAGTACATCTATTCAAATTGCTGAGCATACCTCTCAGATGTAATGATTTTTCTGGGATTCAGAGAGCTGTAGTGGATCAAACAGGCAGCAGACTACCAAACAGTGACCAACTGTTACCCTTCTTTTGGTACAAGTTTGGTTTTGGGAAGTGCTTTGGAGCTTCTCAGTCCAGTCACTGAGCTAGTTGTCATCAGTTGTCATATAAAATCTACTTTCCATCACACATCACAATCCAGTCAAGAAATGGTTCATTGTTGTTGCATGGAATGAAAACATGACACTACAAAACAACATTCTTTTTTTTTATTTGTGGTAAGTTCCTAAGGCGCCCACTTATTGAACTTTTCCAGTTTGCTTCAAATGTTCAATGACCATAGAGTGGTTGATGCAGAGTTCTTGGGCAACTGCTCATGTAGTTCTAAGAGGATCAGCTATGATGATCCGTTCAATTTGTCATTGTCAACTTCTAATGGGTGGCCATTATGCTTCTCATCTTCAAAGCTCTAGTCCCCTTTGCAAAGGAGACTTGCAAAGACCACCTCTTGAAACACCACTGCGTTGTATGTCCATTAGCAGTTCCTGGGCCAAATGTGTTGTTGATGTTGTGAGTTGTCTTTGCTGCTTTACGACCCATTTTGAACTCAAATAAGAAACTTGCTTGGATTTGCTTTTTATCTAACATCATTTCTGTAGTTTAAAATACATATAAAATAAGCAGCAAGTAATTATTCATTAGAAAAAAACATAAAGCAAGACATGTGCATTAAAATGGTGTATAACATAACCACATTTATTTAAGAATGCATTCCAATATCAAATGGCAAAGTTTAGCAGTGCAGAATTGAAATTACTTTTGCACCAACTTAATCAAAAATGACATGAGATGGAAAACTTCACCAGAGAAATGGATTAGATTATACAAAGGTAATAAAAATTCTAAAACTGATGAGTATTAATACAACAATTAAAAATTCAGTATATAATAGTATATAGAGCCATGAGAAAAGAGGATGAGTGAAACAAAAAAGAGGTTTAAATCATGAAGAGCTAAACAGGTGGGGGAATAAAAGAGAATCTGAAACACTGGGACACAATGAAAAGTTCTAGTATAACAAGAGCTGGAATCCCAGAGAGAGAGAGAGAAAACAGGATCAAAGTATTACTTGGAGAGAGAAAGATTAATAAATTTTATGCACAAACCCATTCCACTTTTTACCCTTTTCAGATCATAATTTTTTTCTTTACACCTGTCCTTCATAATGCTTTGTTCTTATTTATAATAACTGTTCTTACCAGTAAATGTTATAGTTACATATATATTCACAATACTCAGCACAAGAAGTTCTTAAAACCTCCTTTCTAATTGGCTAAGTGCCTAAAGGTATACACACAGATTTCTCTTTCATTTTATGTTTCTTTTCTACTGATGTTAACATTTCTATCCAGTAATATATCTAAGATACCTGAATGAAGGAAAATACACATGAACACTCTGTGTTAAGCATCAACTGATTAATCTGGGAAGTTAATTAAGTACTTGTTGAAGAGAATTAAAGAATTATAATGGAAATGAAATCACTTAGTATAAGACAAATATCTTATGTTTTGAACTTAGCTCTTTGCAGCAGGGGGCAGTGTGATTCTCTTGTCTTTTCCCCATAATTGATTGAACTTTGAGTTTAACTTATTCTTACAGACTTTCATGAAAGTTATGTTTTTTTTGTAACTAAAGCAGAGAGAAACAATGAAATTAAAATTACTAGTTTTCTCTTTCATTTCATTTAATGATTCACAAATATTTCAATAATACCATGGGTTTGAATAGCAATGCCAGTGGTAAACTTTCACAGGAAAATGATGACAATATGCCATTTGCCTTCATGAGGTCTTTAAAGCCTACACACACATGCACACACACACACACACACACAGCTAAGCATGATCAGATTTAAATTCACTCTCAAGGCAATTGATCCAGGGAACAGGAAAGAAATAGCCTTTGTCATCTCTGTCTTACAGAAAAGTACCCTTATACTTACCAGACCTGCCGGGTCAAATGAGAAGGTGAGCCAATGGCACATCTTCAGTTTGTAGACAGTCTGAGCAGTTGCAATCGATAATGTTGTTATGAAATTGTGCTCAGAATGAAAGGGCATGTAACATTTCTTACATAATTGATTTAAAAGTGTATGATTCATACTTTTGAGTTGTGAAAACCCAAAGCCATAAACAAAAGATTTCTGTTAACGCTAAAGATTCTAATTTATGATATACTTCTCTGACACATAAAGCAGACAGTTGTCCTTGTGATGACATAAATTGGAAGAAGCAGGAGCAAAATTGCTTACTAATTGCAATAAAAGTAGTAAAATAAAATTAATAATGTCATAGCCTCTAGACTGGGGTCAGTGGTTTCTCAAACAGCACAGTAAAATTCCTTGAACTATGATCAGTTTTTACCTGATTAAAGGATACTACTGACAATTAATGACCACATAACTTAAATCATTGAGGTCTGCTGAAAGAAATTATGAAATTCACACCATTTTAGCAATTTGGGTAATTTGCCTAGAGATTATTATGAAAAGGAACTTGGGCAATTGTAAGATAAAGATGAAATAATGAATGAACAAGAATTAGGAATTGGAGAATCCTAAACCTTATATGAATTATTTCAACTAGAAATAAATGGATTTTGCTGTCTTATTAGAAATTTATAACATATTTAATATTATTATGCTTGCAAATATTTAAAAAATGGTATTATTAGTCTATCATAATATTTCTATTTATAATTGATAACATTTTATTTTTACTTCTATCATAACATGATAGAATTGATTTTTTTTTTTTTACTAGATTTACTATAGTGCTTTGTCACAATTGCATCATTTTCACAGCATGGACATTTTCTCTGCACTAACAGTGTTATAAACACTACTAAACCCTAAGTTAAATATAGAATTTAACTCCAAATATTTTGACCATGAAGCCACAAATAAATATTTCACTTATTCTTACTTTAATACAGTATATAGACATTTACATTTTAAGATTTTCCCATTAGTTATGTAAAAACATTATTAATTTTGTTATGTGTCTGCATTTCAGATTGAAAGCCATGATTTTAGACTGAGTTCTAAAACATTCAATTAAAATGTCGCAAAGAGTGTACATATCATTAGGCTTACAAGCTGAAACTAATTTACATAAAATGGAAATTTATTTCAGGCTGGATGTCAAAATTATGGGTCCGTCTTGATTTACTACTTTCCGTGTAAAATCAACCATCTGATCACTTATGAAACTGATTATCTTACCCTCCTGCCCTGTGAATGAAAGCGATCCTGTGAAGCCTTTTACAAACATATGTTTGGGATGCAGGCATCAAGCTTTTACTTTAAATAGTCAAATAAGTAATAAAATGTCCATTTGGAAGGGTGGCACTGAGAATCAGGTTTGATTATTGTGTGTTCAGGGAAAAATACGTTAACTAAGAAATCATAGAGAGGAACAAGATGGCAGAGGAGTAGGAGGATGTGGAGTACATCTCTCTCCATGGATACATCAGGAATACACCTTCAGACACGGAAGTGCTGGCAGAACACCAGCTGAGAGCAGATAGGAGTACCTGACCAGCGGAAAAGAATATATAGAACCACACAAAACTTGGTAGGATGAAGGAACTAGGGGGAAAAATAGGAGTGTTACTAGGACTGAACCTGCCCTTGGTGGATGGGGGAACCGAAGCAGGGGTCCAATCCCCACTGAGTCAGAGGAGAAACGGTTAAGGCTGAGAGGGTACCAGCTAATCTGTGGCAGCCTAACTGGAATGAGAATCAGACAGTCCCTGCCATGGCCATATCTACTCTGGACAGGGATGCAGGCACCCTAGAAGGCACAGCAGCTGGGAGCCAGAGCTTAGGGTTTGTGGAGCAATCCCAAGGCAAGGGCTGATGTTGACTGTGGAGAGATGGACCAAGAGGGGGTGAGGGAGGAGACTGTGGTGGGAAATGCCTGTGGAGGAAAGCCAGGCAGTCATGGAAGCAAGATGATATTGCTGAGTCACATGTAGTAGGTGGAGCCATCACCATAGCTTCTCTGTCCCCACATGCCAGTATCAGCAGCTGAACAACAGAGAGGCTGGCCCATCAAGCTCCTGACACACGAACTACAGAACCCCACCCAGGGTTCCCTTTAAGTGCCTGATGCACTGATATGCAGAGTAGGACCCCAGCCATGGGGGCCCGTCCATGTGCCTGACATGCCAAACAACAGAGAAAGACCCCAGGCAGGGGAGCCCTCTAAATGCCTGAATGGGCAGAGCTATGGAGAGAGACAAGCCAAAGAGGCCTGATCTCCAGCTACCAGAGGTTTGAAAAAAAAACTCAGATAGGGTCATAACTCCAGCAGCTGAGGCAGTCCATGCATCCACACACTTGGTGCTTTTAGGGTCCCCATGACCCAAGCAGCTGTGCCACCTTAACGCTCAACCCTCACTGAGGCAGAGCTGCCACAGGGCAAAAAAAAAAAAAAAAAAAAAATCTTATGTTTATGCACACAGGAGTTGTTTCAGTCACCTCCAATTCTTTGCGAACCTGTGGACTGCCCTTCTAGAGCATTATATTTCCTACTGTTCTAGCTGCCAACTCCTCTCAGTACCTGGTGCTGCCAGAACCCCTGTGACCCATGCAGCTGCACCACCTCCACACCTGGCCCTCACAGGGGTAAACCCTAGTCCTCCAGGGCAGCCTTAGGAGCAAACCCCAGTGGACAACCCACATGCAAAGGTGGAAATAAAACATAATTGAACCCAGGGGCAGTGTGCCTAAGTAGGAAGACCCAAAACCTTCCCACCAGCTGTACAAGCTGCAGATTAAATCCACATGATCAACTAGGCAGACTCTGCATCTACAGAATATATAAAAGTACAGAGAGCTCCCACAAAAGAAAATGCAATAGTTCTGATAGCTGTGGACATTGGAGGCAAGAACACACAGGTGTAGGACCAGATTAGAATCTGAGCTGCCCCCACAGCAGGTCCAGAGACCAGCATGGTTTGGGAGTGCATCCTACGGAGGTGAGATGGACTGACTCCCAGCACTGGAAGGGACTCTGACAGCAGTGACTCAAGAAAAACATTTATTATTCTTATGTTTTGACTTCTGTAGTTTCTTTTGAATTTTCCTTCCCCCCCCCTTTTTTTTTTCTTTTTTCCTTTTCTTCCACCCCTCTCTGTTGCTGTTCTTGGCTTTATTGGCACTATGAAATGTAATTAAGCTTTTGAGTTTTTTCTTTTTCTTTTTATTTCAATTACACATTTTATTGTTGTTATAAACTTCTGCCTCTATGTTGGACTTCTGAGGTGCTGTGGAGTTTCCTTTTTATTTTTTTTTTCTCTTTCCTCTTCCTTTTTTTTTTCTATTTTTAATTAAAAAATTTTAAACCTATTATTATTTTTCTACATTTACTCCTTTGTTTGCTTTTTCTACTGTTTTTCCCCCTTGCAGTTAATCTTTAATGTATATATATCTTCTTTATCTACCTCTATTTAGCTTTGCATATCTATTCTCTCTTTCTTTCCTTTTCCATCAACATATTTGTTAGTATTCTTTTCATTGCTTTATTCCTCAGTTGGCACCTTGCTTTAGTTTTGTTTTCCAGTTTCTGTTTTAGTTAGGTTTGTTCTTAACTGGCAGATATAATTTTTGGTTTCCTTTGTTCACCAGGTCAATTTATTGTACTTTAGTTTTGTGGGACTATTTTGACTTTGCTTATGGATGTGTATGTGTATGTGCATATTCCATTAGTTTAATTATTATTTGTCTGATTTTGTAACTGCCATTAGTCTGTTCCTCTTCGTTTCTTGTTTGTTTCTCGTTTTTAGGTATGTGTTTTAATCTCATTTAATGCCATAACAAACCACTTGTGGAATCTTTGTTCCTGATCAGAGATCAAGCCCTGAGCCTTTCTAGTGGGAGCACTGACTTCAAGACTCTAGACTACCAATGTTCGAATTATAGGGGTCCCAGAAGAAGAGAAAAAGAAAGGGTATGAGAAAAATTTTGAAGAGATTATACTTGAAAATTTCCTCAACATGGAAAAGAAAATAGTCAATCAAGTCCAAGAGGCACAAAGAGTCCCATACAGGATAAACCCAAGGAAAAACATGCCAAGACACATACTAATCAAACTAACAAAGACTAAATACAAAGGAAGAATATTAAAAGCAGCAAGAGAAAAGCAACAAGTAACTTACAAGGGAAAGCCCATACATTTAACAGCTGATCTTTCAGCAGAAACTCTGCAGACCAGAAGGGAATGGCAGGAGATAAATGAAGTACTGAAAGGGAAAGATCTGCAGCCTGGATTACTCTACCTGGCAAGGATCTCATTCAAAATTGATGGAGAAATTAAAATATTTTTACACAAGCAAAACTTAAGAGAATTCAGTACCACCAAACCAGCTTTACAACAAATGTTAAAGGAACTTATATAGTCAAGAAATACAGAAGGAAAAAGATCCACAAAATCAAACTCTAAACAATTAAGAAAATGGCAATAGGAACATATATATCAATAATTACTTTAAATGTAAACAGATTAAGTGCTGCAACCAAAAGACACAGACTGGCTGAATGGATTAAAAAACAAGACCCATATATATGATGTCTATAAGAAACCTACTTCAGACATAAAGACACATATAGACTGAAAGTGAGAGGATGGAAAAATATATTCCGTGCAAATGGGAAGCAAAAGAAAGATGGAGTAGCAATTCCATATTAGAAAAAATAGACCTTAAAATAAAGAATATTAAAAGAGACAAGGAAGGACAGTACATAATGATCAAAGGATCAGGCCAAGAGGAAGACATAAAACTTGTAAATATCTATGCACCCAACATAGAAACACCCCAATACATAACACAAAGACTAACAGACATAAAAGTAGAAATTGACAGTAGCACAATAATAGTAGGAGACTAACACACCACTCACACTAAAGGACAAATCATCAAAACAGAAAATTAATAAGGAAACACAAGTCTTAAATGATACATTAGATGAGATGGATCTCATTGATATCTTCAGGACATTCCATCCAAAAGAAGAATACACCTTCTTCTCAAGCAGACAGGGAACATTCTCCAGGTAGACCACATATTGGGTCACAAATCAAACCTCAGTAAATTTAATAAAATTGAAATCGTGTCAAGCATCTTCTCCAACCACAAGACTATGAGACTAGATATCAGTTACAAGAAAAAAAAAAAAACTGTAAAAAACACAAATGTATGGAGATAAAGCAACACATTTCTAAAGAACAAACAGGTTACTGAAGAAATCAAAAGAAAAATCTAAAAACTTCTAGAAGCAAATGACAATGAAAACATGAAAACTCAAAACCTATGGGATGCAGCAAAAGCAGTCCTAAGAGGGACATATATAGCAATGCAATCCTACTTCAAGAAACAAGAAAAATCTCGAATAAACAACTTAACATTATACCTAAAACAGCTGGAGAAAGAAGAAGAAGAAGAAGAACAACAAAAACAAATCAGAAGGAAAGAAATAAAGATCAGAGCAGAAATAAATGAAAATGAAATGAAAGAAACAATAGTAAAGATTAATAAACTAAAAGCTCGTTCTTTGAGAAGACAAACAAAAATGACAAACCTTTAGTTAGACACCTCAAGGAATAAGAGAGAAGAATCAGATCAACAAAATTAGAAATGAAAAAGAAGTTACAGCAGACAATGCAGAAATACAAAGGAGTAAAACAGAATGTTATGAACAACTATACAGAAATTAAAAAAAAAAGATTGAGAAAAGTTGAATCTTCCAAGACTGAACCAAAAAGAAATATAAAGTATGAACAACCCAATTACAAGTACTGAAATTGAAGTTGTGATTAAAAAAATCTCCCCCCAAACAAAAGCCTGGGACCAGGAGAATTCTATCAAACGTTTAGAGAAAAGCTAATGCTTATCCTCCTAAAACTCTTTCAAAAAAATGCAGAAGAAAGAATACTTCCAAACTCATTCTACAAGGCCACCATCACCCTGATACCAAAACCAGACAAAGACAACACAAAAAAGAAAGCCAGAGGCCAATATCGCTGATGAACATAAATGCAAAAATCCTCAACAAAATTTTAGCAAACAGAATTCAGCAACACATTAAAAAGCTCATACACCATGATCAAATTGGGTTTATTCCAGTGATGCAAGGTTGCTTCAATATATGCAAATCAATCAATGTGATACAGCATGATAACAAATTGAAAGATAAAAACCACATGATAATCTCAATAGCTACAGAAAAAGCCTTTGACAGAATTCAGCATGCCTTTATGATTAAAACTTTTTAAAAAATGGGCATAGAAGGAACCTGCCTCAACATAGTAAAGGTCATAAATGATAAGCTTACAGCAAGCATTATTCTTAATGGTGAAAAGCTGAAAGCATTCCCAGTACAATCAGGAACAAGATAAGGGTATTCACTTTCACCACTATTTTTCAATGTAGTTTGGGAAGTCCGAGCTACAGCAATCAGAGAAGAAAAAGAAATAAAAGGAATCCAGATCAGAAAAGAAGAAGTAAAGCTCTCACCGTTTGTAGATGACATGATATTGTACATAGAAAACCCTAAATATAGTATCAGAAAATTACTAAAGCTAATCAGTGTATTTAGAAAGTCTCAGGATACAAAATCAAAACACAGAAATCACTTGCATTCTATATACTAACAATGAAAAATCAGAAAGAGAATCTAAGGAATCAATCTCATTCACCATTGCAACAAAAAGAATAAAATATCTAGGAAGAAACCTACCTAAGAAGACAAAAGAACTACACACAGAAAATTATACGACACTGATGAAAGAAGTCAAAGGTGACATAAACAGATGGAGAAATATTCCATGTTTCTGGATAGGAAAAATCGATCCTGTGAAAATGACTATACTACCAAATGCAATCTACAGATTCAATGTGATCCCTATCAAATTACCAGTGGCATTTTTCACAGAACTAGAAAAAAAAATTCACAATTCATATGGAAACACAAAAGACGCTCTAATAGCCAAAGCAGTCTTGAGAAAGTAGAATGGAGCTGGAGGAATCAAACTTCCTTTCTTCAGATTATACTACAGAGCAACAGTCATCAAGACAGTATGGTACTGGCACAAAAACAGAAATATTGACCAATATAACAGGATAGAAAGCCCAGATATAAAACCATGCACCTATGGGTACCTTATTTTTGATAAAGGAGGCAAGAATATACAATGAGGTAAAGACAGCCTCTTGAATAAATGGTGCAGGGAAAACTGGACAGCTACATGTAAAAGAATGACATTAATGCACTTCCTAACACCAAGCTCCTCTAGGCCTTCCCTGCCCAGCCACCTCTCCTTGGATTGCTACTCCCTGCCTCCAGCCCTGGCCTTGGGCATGGGTGGCTTCTCCCAGCTGCAGCCCGTGGCCTCGGGCTCCAGCTGGTGGTGGCTCCTCAGGGTCACCGCCCCTGGCCTCGGGCACGAGGTGGCTGTCTGGGGAGGCCTTACAAATAGCTGTGAAAAGAAGAGAGGCAAAAAGCAAAGGAAAAAAGGAAAGATATAAGCATCTGAATGCAGAGTTCCAAAGAATAGCAAGAAGAGATAACAAAGCCTTCTTCAGCGATCAATGCAAAGAAATAGAGGAAAAGAACAGAATGGGAAAGACTAGAGATCTCTTCAAGACAATTAGAGACACCAAGGGAACATTTCATGCAAAGATGGGCTCGATAAAGGACAGAAATGGTATGGACCTAACAGAAGCAGAAGATATTAAGAAGAGGTGGCAAGAATACACGGAAGAACTGTGCAAAAAAGATCTTCATGACCCAGATAATCATGATGATGTGATGACTAATCTAGAGCCAGATATCTTGGAATATGAAGTTAAGTGGGCCTTAGAAAGCATCACTATGAACAAAGCTAGTGGAGGTGATGGAATTCCAGTTGAGCTGTTTCAAATCCTGAAAGATGATGCTGTGAAAGTGCTGCACTCAATCTGCCAGCAAATTTGGAAAACTCAGCAGTGGCCACAGGACTGGAAAAGGTCAGTTTTCATTCCAATTCCAAAGAAAGGCAATGCCAAAGAATGCTCCAACTACCGCACAATTGCACTCATCTCACATGCTAGTAAAGTAATGCTCAAAATCCTCCAAGCCAGGCTTCAGCAATACGTGAACCGTGAACTCCCTGATGTTCAAGCTGGCTTTAGAAAAGGCAGAGGAACCAGAGATCAAATTGCCAACATCCGCTGGATCATGGAAAAAGCAAGAGAGTTCCAGAAAAACATCTACTTCTGCTTTATTGACTATGCCAAAGCCTTTGACTGTGTGGATCACAATAAACTGTGGAAAATTCTGAAAGAGATGGGAATACCAGACCACCTAACCTGCCTCTTGAGAAATCTGTATGCAGGTCAGGAAGCAACAGTTAGGACTGGACATGGAACAACAGACTGGTTCCAAATAGGAAAAGGAGTGCGTCAAGGCTGTATATTGTCACCCTGCTTATTTAACTTATATGCAGAGTACATCATGAGAAACGCTGGACTGGAAGAAACACAAGCTGGAATCAAGATTGCTGGGAGAAATATCAATAACCTCAGATATGCAGATGACACCACCCTTATGGCAGAAAGTGAAGAGGAGCTAAAAGGCCTCTTGATGAAAGTGAAAGAGGAGAGTGAAAAAGTTGGCTTAAAGCTCAACATTCAGAAAACGAAGATCATGGCATCTGGTCCCATCACTTCATGGGAAATAGATGGGGAAACAGTGGAAACAGTGCCAGACTTTATTTTTTTGGGCTCCAAAATCACTGCTGATGGTGACTGCAGCCATGAAATTAGAAGACGCTTACTCCTTGGAAGAAAAGTTATGTCCAACCTAGATAGCATTTTCAAAAGCAGAGACATTACTTTGCCGACTAAGGTCCGTCTAGTCAAGGCTATGGTTTTTCCTGTGGTCATGTATGGATGTGAGAGTTGGACTGTGAAGAAGACTGAGTGCCGAAGAACTGATGCTTTTGAACTGTGGTGTTGGAGAAGACTCTTGAGAGTCCCTTGGACTGCAAGGAGTTTCAACCAGTCCATTCTGAAGGAGATCAGCCCTGGGATTTCTTTGAAAGGAATGATGCTAAAGCTGAAACTCCAGTACTTTGGCCACCTCATGCAAACAGTTGACTCATTGGAAAAGACTGTGATGCTGGGAGGAATTGGGGGCAGGAGGAGAAGGGGACGACCGAGGATGAGATGGCTGGATGGCATCACTTACTTGATGGACGAGAGTCTGAGTGACCTCCGGGAGTTGGTGATGGACAGGGAGGCCTGGCGTGCTGCGATTCATGGGGTTGCAAAGAGTTGGACACGACTGAGTGACTGAACTGAACTGAACTGAACACCCATACCTAAAGATAAACTCAAAATGGATGAAAGGCCTAAATATAAGACCAGAAAGTATAAAACTCATAGAGGAAAACATAGGCAGAACACGATGATATGAATCAAAGCAAGATCCTCCATGACCCACCTCCTAGAAAAATGGAAATAAAAACAAAAGTAAGCAAGTGGAACTTGATTAAATATAAAAGCTTTTGCATAGCAAAGGAAACTATAAGCAAGCTGAAAAGACAACCTTCAGAATGGGAGAAAGTAATAGCAAATGAAACAACTGACAAAGGATTAATTTCCAAAATGTACAAGCAGCTCATACAACTCAATACTGGAAAAACAAAGAACCCAGTTAAATGTGGGAAAAAGACCTAAACATATATTTCTCCAAAGAAGACATACAGATGGCTAACATACACATGAAAAGATGCTCAAAATCACTCATTATCAGAGAAATTCAAATCAAATCTACAATAAGATATCACATTACACCAGTCAGAATGGCCATCATCAAAGTCTATAGTGAAGTGAAGTGAAGTCGCTCAGTCATGTCCGACTCTTTGCAACCCCATGAACTGTAAACTACCAGGCTCCTCCGTCCATGCAATTTTCCAGGCAAGAGTACTGGAGTGGGTTGCCATTTCCTTCTCCAGGGGATCTTCCCAACCCAGGGATTGAACCGGGTCTCCTGCATTGCAGGCAGATGCTTTACCATCTGAGCCACCAGGGAACAGTAAATTTTGGAGAGGGTGTGGAGAAAAGGGAATGTAAACTGATACAACCACTATGGAAGATGGTATGCTGCTGCTGCTGCTGCTAAGTCGCTTCAGTCGTGTCCGACTCTGTGCGACCCCAGAGACGGCAGCCCACCAGGCTCCCCCGTCCCTGGGATTCTCCAGGCAAGAACACTGGAGTGGGTTGCCGTTTCCTTCTCCAATGCAGGAAAGTGAAGAGTGAAAGTAAAGTCGCCCAGTCATGTCCGACTCTTAGCGACCCCATGGACTGCAGCCTACCAGACTCCTCCATCCATGGGATTTTCCAGGCAAGAGTACTGGAGTGGGGTGCCATTGCCTTCTCCGTGGAAGATGGTATGGAGATTCCTTAAAAAACTAGGAATAAAATCATCATATGACCCAGCAATCCCACTCCTAGGCATATACCCTGTGGAAACCAAAATTGAAAGAGACACATGTATCCCATTGTTCATTGTAGCACTATTTACAATAGCTAGAACATGGAAGCAACCTAGTTGTCCATTGACAGATGAATGGATAAAGAAGTAGTGGTAGATATACACAATGGAATGTTACTCAGCCTTAAAAAGGAATGGATTTCAGTTCTAATAAGGTAGATGAGCCTATAACCTATTATACAGAGTGAAGTAAGTCAGAAAGATCTAAATATCATATACTAATGGAGATATACAGAATCTAGAATAACGATACTTAAGAATTTATTTGCAGGGTCAGGAGAAATATCAATAACCTCAGATATGCAGATGACACCACCCTTATGGCAGAAAGTGAAGAGGAACTCAAAAGCCTCTTGATGAACATGAAAGAGGAGAGTGAAAAAGTTGGCTTAAAGCTTAACGTTCAGAAAACTAAGATCATGGCATCTGGTCCCATCACCTCATGGCAAATAGATGGGGAAACAGTGGAAACAGTGTCAGACTTTATTTTTTTAGGCTCCAAAATCACTGCAGATGGTGACTGCAGCCATGAAATTAAAAGACGCTTACTCCTTTGAAAGAAAGTTATGGCCAACCTAGATAGCATATTCAAAAGCAGAAGCATTACTTTGCCGACTAAGGTCCATCTAGTCAAGGCTATGGTTTTTCCAGTGGTCATGTATGGATGTGAGAGTTCGACTGTGAAGAAAGCTGAGCACCGAAGAACTGATACTTTTGAACTGTGATGTTGGAGAAGACTAGTCCTTTGGACTGCAAGGAGATCCAACCAATCCATTCTGAAGGAGAGGAGTCCTGGGTGTTCTTGGAAGGAATGATGGTAAAGCTGAAACTCCAGTACTTTGGCCACCTCATGCGAAGAGTTGACTCATTGGAAAAGACTCTGATGCTGGGAGGTATTGGGGGCAGGAGAAGAAAGGAATGACAGAGGATAGATGGCTGGATGGCATCTCCGACTCGATGGACATGAGTTTGAGTGAACTCCGGGTGTTGGTGATGGACAGGGAAGCCTGGCATGCTGCACTTCATGGGGTCACAAAGAGTCGGACACGACCGAGCGACTGAACTGAACTGAATGGAGAAACAGACATAGTGAAGATTTATGGACATGGAGAGAGGGTAGGAGAGGGTGAGATGTATGGAGAGAGTAACATGGAAACTTACACTGTGATATGTAAAATAGATAGACAGTGGGAGTTTGCTGTATATCTCAGGAAACCCAACAGAGGCTCTATATCAATCTAGATGGGTTGGATGGGGTGGGAGATGGGAGAGAGGTTCAAAAGTGAGGGCATATATGTATACCTATGGCTGATTCATGTTGAGGTTTGATAGAAAACAACAAAATTCTGTAAAGCAATTATCCTTCAATTAAAAAAACAAAAAATGAAATCAGAGAGCATATGAGTCCTGTAGTTTATAAAACTGCAGCATTAATAGATTTGGGAAAATGATGTTCCATAAGATGTTAGGAAAATTTAAAATTTGTTCCAACTAACTATATTCCTGCCCGTAAAACTAATACATGATGCAGAAATGCCAGTTGATATTTTCAGTTTGCAACTGATCAACCTTAGGATAAAGCTTTTTCTTGTCTAGAATGGGAAATTGTTTTTTACGTGAGCCTGAAGTAGGAAGGAATAAATCACCTGGGTCTTTCTAGGACTAAAGAACACATAACTGTTTCAGGGTCTGTAAGCTTCTAAGTGGCAGATCAATAATTAAAATTGAGATTGATCAAACTCTACTTTTATTATAATTGCTGTACCAGTGGCTCTCAAATTATTTTTAACAGTTGAATTTTTTTTTTTTTTTTTACTGAATTAAACAGGGCCAAGTTAAATTATAATAAAAACTGAGCTACACTGGTTGAAGTTAGGATGAGGAGTAGTCCATTTAAACTTATTTTTTTCACAGCAACCTCACCTTGCTCTATCCCCCACAGTGATCTCCAAAGCACTTTACAGAACAAACCCTGGCCTTCTCTGGATGTGTTTTAAAAATCGCTACATTAAAGATGCTAGATGCCACATTAATGTATCAATTTTCCCTGTGGACATATTATCACTCATGTACATTCCTATGATTATATTAGAATGAATTAACTTATTGCATGGCTAATTTAAAATAGAAGAAAATTAAATATTTATTATTCCTTAGGCACAATTAGACTGTTCTGAAATATACATAAAAGGTTTGGCTATGTTGTAAGGACTAAAAGATACAGTTACCACCCTTAAGAAACTTTGTAGACCTAAAAGCTCCTTGCAAGGGTAAGCAAAACAAAGGTGCATGATGCAACATTATTAGCAATAAGGAGTTATAAAGCAGTTGTTCTAAACTCTTTCACTCATGTTTTTCTTTTAAGTCAAAATATTACAATTTATGGTCAAGTGTGATAAGTGCTATAAATAAGAAAATGCAAAATATTAAAATTTAGAAATAGGTAAAAGTACTTTCCCAGGTGAGCTCATTAGGAAGGCATTTGTGGATGTAGTGATATATAATCTGGGTTAAATAAAACAGAGAAGGAATTGGAGGAAGTGGGAAACAGAATAGATATACCAAGGCATCATTGATGATTCTTATTGTAATTCTAAAAACTTATTGTAAGAGGATGCTATTCACTTTAACAGCATTTCTTATTATGTGTATCACTTCTGATACCACACCAAAGATGTAACATTCTTTTAATTTTCTCTGATGTTTTCTTCCCTCAATAATTCCTTGAAAGTGAAAGTTGCTCAATTGAGTCCGACTCTTTGTGGCTCCCTGGACTGTAGCCTTAAAGCTAATCAATAATTCCTGAAAGTTGACTAATTCAAATATTTCTGGCATTCTTTTTTCTTAAAGCAAAAAAAGAAAAAATTATGTGGTGCAATGGTGAAACCAGTCATATGGTAAAAGCTCTCAAAATCTACCCTCACTCTTTGGTCTTGAGATTAGGAAACCATTCCAGTCAGAAGTGCCCAGGATTGTGGATGCCCAAGAAATGGCATAGACCAGAAACTGCTGATAAATTGAACTTCCTCAGTCACTTGTCACAGGAGAGTCACCACTGCAGCTAACAAACCTCCCGACTAGGTGAACTGGCCTTTTGTCTTAGATATTTAGCCCCTGACAGTCATAGGTGGGATATGGTCCTGTGACTTAGATAGTCATCCCAGTCATCTGCAGAGAGAGGAGATTGGTCCTTAATTAGTCCTCATTTTGCCATTGTTTCAGTCATTCCCATTGTTTCATTATTGGAAAAATTCCTGGCCCTTCTCATGTATCTCCAATCTGACCTTTGTGATTTTTGTTGTCATTTTTTTTCTCACACATATTTACTCAACCCAGGAGATTGTAAGGTATGAATGATTATACAGTAGTTTTACCAACATTGTCCCATACATGACATTTCTATGATTAATTCCAAAACACTAGCACAAAAAATGAACAGTACAAGTAGCCATGTCCACCTGGGGCATGAGGGCTTTTTGAAAATCATTTATCCCAATATGCTGTACCACTCTGTGAGCTCTTTTTATTCTTCTCTCTCTTGGCTGTATTACTTAGCTCAGTTTCAGTCAAGCAATTAACATATTTTTGTAGTGAATGAACGTTTTTTGCATAAATATTGAAAGAAACAGCTCATTTACTAGTTCATATGTTACTGGTGTATTAGCTTTTATGTTAAAGTTGTGCTATAAATTAATGAATAGGTTTAATCTTATTTAAAAATAAGGATATAGTTTAATGATAGTAAAATATTTCAGAAACATATTTTATTCATTTCTAAAATGCCTGGATCACAATGTGGTATATGCCACAGTTTGCCTCTTAGGCCAAATGGTTTGTATTTCCTTTGCCATTTCAACTTCTGCTATAATCTACACTAAAGCTATAAACTGTCTCCAGATAGTTTTGTTAGCCTTGTATTGTTTTGGCTCTCACTTCTCTGTCTTTGGTCAAACACAGTCATTCCCATTGTTTCAACTCTCACAAAAAGCATGTCAAACTAAAATATATTATCTACATGACTCTTTACTGAACTCCATACTGCAGTTTCCTGATAATATACATGTCATATACACCACCCTATAATAAATGTATATAATATAATAATAATATAAAGTATCATGATTTATGAATAAAATCTAGTACTTTTCCTGCTGTTCTTAAAAAGTACTTGAGCATAACCAAACAGATGCTGAGGAAAAATCAACTTTCTAAAGGAATCAGAGCTAATAAATGGTAGTTAGTTCAGTAATACCTGCTAACCATTGTGAGATGTTGATGTGAAATATTGTAGTAGGAGGATCAGGCTAATCACTTGAATTTCTCATTAGTACTAGGATTATTAAACAGCAGGAAAGCAAACATCATGTATTTGCTAATATGATATGAATTAGATGATATATTCTTTCCAACCACTGAACATGGGTCACACTTTTAACTCCATCAGTTTAGAAAAAAGATTGGGAGAAAAAAATTCCTAAATAACACTATAAAGATGCTATCAGCTGAACACAGAGTATGGAAATTTATTTATGACAAGTGACATGTTTCCTTAAGGTAATGACACTGGAGAAAAATGAAGCAGAGATATAAAATAATTTATTGTTGATCAGCCACTCAGTGATGTCTGACTCTTTGTGACCCCATGGACTGCAGCACGCCAGATTTTCCTATTCTTTAGTATCCCCCATAGTCTGCTCAAACTCATTTCCATTGAATCAATATTGCCATCCAGCCATCTCATCCTCTTGCCTTCACCATCAGCATCAGGGTCTTTTCCAATGAATTGGCTCTTTGCATCAAATGGCCAAAGTATTGGAGCTTTAGCATCAGTCCTTCTAATGTATATTCAGGGTTTATTTCCTTTAGGATTGACTGATTTGATCTCCTCACAGTCAAAAGGACTCTTTGAAGCCTTCTCCAACACCATAATTCAAAAGCATCAACTCCTTGGTGCTAAGCTTTCTTTATGGTCCAGCTCTCACATCTATACATGACTACTGGAAAAACCATAGCTTTGACTAGATGGACCTTTGTTGGCAAAATGACATCTCTGCTTTTGAATATACTGTCTAGGTTGGTCATAGCTTTTCTTCCAAGGAGAAAGCATCTTTTAATTTCATGGCTGCAGTCACCATCTGCAGTGATTTTGGAGCCCAAGAAAATAAAATCTTCCACTGTTGCCACTTTTTCCCCTCCTTTTGGCCAAGAAGTGATGGGACCAGAGGCCATGATCTTTGTTTTTTGAATGTTGAGTTTTAATCCAGTTTGTTCACTCTCCTCTTTCACCTTCATCAAGAAGAGGCTCTTTAGTTCCTCTCTGCTTTCTGCCATAAGGGGTGGTGTCATCTGCATATGTGAGGTTATTGATATTTCTCCTGGCAATCTTGATTCCAGCTTGTGCCTCATCCAGCCCGGCATTTCACATGATGTACTCTTCATATAAGTTAAATAAACAGGATGACAATTATAAAGTACTGATGTACCCCTTTCCAACTTTGGAACCAGTCCCTTGTTCCACGTACAGTTCTGATGGTTGCTCTTTGACCTGAGAAAAGGTTTCTTAGAAGGCAGGTAAGATTGTCTGGTATTCCCATCTCTTTTAAGAATTTTCCATAGTTTGTTGTGATCCACAAAGTCAAAGGTTTTAGTGTAGTCAATGAAGCAGAAGTGATGTTTTTTTTGGAATTCCCTTGCTTTCCTGTGATCCAATGGATTTTGGCAATTTGCAGTCAAATTATCTACCACTGAGCTATACCCCCATGTTGGCAATTTGATTTCTTGTTCCTCTGTCTTTTCTAAATCCAGCTTGTATATCTGGAAGGTCTCACTTAATGTACTATTGAAGCTTAGTTTGAAGGATTTTCAGCATTACTTTGCTAGCATGTGAAATGAGTGCAATTGTGCAGCAGTTTCAACATTCTTTGGCACTGCCCTTCTTTGGGATTAGAATAGAAACTGACTTTTTCCAGTCTTATGGCCACTGCTGAGTTTTCCAAATTTTCTGGCATTTTGAGTATAACACTTTAACAGCATCATCTTTTAGAATTTGAAATAGCTCAGCTGTAATTCTATCACCTCCACCACCTTTGTTCATACCAATGTTTCCTAAGGCCCACATGACTTTACACTCCAAGATGTCTGGCCTTAGGTGAGTCATCACACCATCATGGTTATCCATGTCATTAAGACCTAATAATATGTAGGTTTATATGGATATAAATTCTACAAAACAAATAAAGTTAACTAAAAATAATATTAACTATCAGTAAAAATTTAGTAGAGATTGTTTTAAATTAGTAATGAATTACTTTTAACTTTGCTTGTAGAAATCATCGATATTATATATCTTTAAATTCTTATGTATTATATACTGTTCAGAATTTAATTAAATTTTGTCTAGAATATTCTTTAAAGGATGTCACAAATAAAAGATGGGTTCAATTAAGTAAGAAATGCATAATGTTTTATTGAAACTGGATGAGGTCATGATGATTCATTACATTTTTCTTGTTTCTGTTTATTTGAAAATTCTATAAAATCAGGAAAAGATTTGAACAAATTCTAGTTTATTTTTCTTCTCTTCTTCTATCTTGTCTTTGCACACAAATTGAAATAATCTCCCTGTAAAAGGTAGAGTTTGTACATTATTAGCTAAAGAGTTATCTTGGATTTTAGAATTTTGAGAAGTAAAAAAAAAAAAAAATTAAAATCAAAATAACACATCGAGAGATAGTAAATGGAATAGTGGGCTTCCCTGGTGGCTCAGCAGTAAAGAATTTGCCTGCCAATGCAGGAGACTCAGGTTCGATCCCTGGGTCAGGAAGCTCTCCCAGAGAAGGAAATGGCAACACACTTCAGTATTCTTGCCTGAGAAATCCCAAGGACAATGCAGCCTTGCAGGATAAAGTTCATGGCATCATGGAAGAGTTGGACACAACTTAATGACTAAGCAACAAATGCAGTAGTGGCATGTTTTTTTAAGCTTTTAAAATATCTTTTTTGAGGTATAATTGATATAAAATAACAACGTATTTAATGTATAGACTTGATGCATTTACTATATGCAAATATTTTGGTAGGTGTTGGGTATGTTTAGTATATCTTTGTGATGATGGTATCACAGAGATATATTTTATGGAAGAAAAATTGTTTAAGACTAGTGGCATTTAGAAACTTTGGTTTGATCTGATATAGATTCCTTCCACAGATTTTCTTCTCCATTATTCCTGTTCTGATTTAATAAATGGGTTGATATTTCAAGAGGTCAAAATATCTATTTTTGAATTTTTAAGTATTATCATATTAAACTATTCATGACAGATGAAGCATTAAAAAAGGCTTAAGAATGAGAGTTCAAAGCTTTCCTTAGGTATGTTCTAATATTTAATATTAGATTATGTAGTGTCATGACTTAGAAGATTCACGTTCTTAGAATAGGTCTTGTAACACAAGTCATGTGACCTTGGACAGATTTGCATCTCATTTTTCTCCATAATAAATGTAATGTGAATATTAATTTATAATATGTGAAAGCTTATGGCTTCCCAGGTGATGCAATGGTAAAGAATCCACCTGTTAATGTAAGAGACAAAAGAGATGCAAGTTTGATCCCTGAGTTGGGAAGATCCCCTAGAGAAGGAAATGGCAACCCACTCCAGTGTTCTTGCCTGGAAAATTCCATGGACAGAGGAGTCCATGGAGTTGCAAGGAGTTAGACATGTCGAAGCAACTGAAGGCATGCACACACACACAGACACACATGAAAGCTATCTGTCTATCATGTATCCCAAAGGCATTAAATTACTGTAAATTTTGTGTGGCATGTAATAATCTTATTCAATACACTAACATTTTTCTTTAACTCCTATTTTACTTGAGTGTAGTAATTTTATCTCTGTCATTTTTCCCCCTCCTTTTAGGAGGTTGTGTCTAATTTCTAGGGGCTTGTATAAGGATAATACCTTAGTTGATGGGAAGGAAGCTCATAACTTCTTCATTGGCCATATAATAAACTCTAATAACCACTGAGGTATTAATGTTTTCTCTGATGTTCTATTGTTTGTTCATATAGGTCATGGCAGAATCATTCCTCAAACCTATTCATAATCCCCTTCAAGTCCAAGACTTTGCTCTTTCTCTGTCTCACTAAGACTAGGCTATGCCCCCATTTCTTAAAGCTTCCTCTCCCAACCTATCCCTTTGGGATAATTCTAATGTTCTTATACTTTGGTAGCATCTAGAATTCTGGGTCTGATTTCTTACCTATATTCTGCTATTTCTATTGCCTATACCTGGAGTTGCTATTTTAGGGATTATTTAAAGCGTGGACTCTAAAGTCAGATTAAGGTTGAATCCTACACATCTACTGACTACCTTCTCAACCTTGTTATTTAACCAGTATGCACTTTGGTTTCTTCATTTGATATGTAAGAAAGGTAATAGTATTTTCCTCAGAAAATGTGAAATGTATGAATAACCAGAAATTTGTCTGGACAACAGTAAGACCTTTACAAGTAGTAACCACTATTATTCCCCTAATCTTACCAGAGTACCTTTGTAAGCCAGGGGAAAAAAAAAAAAAAAAGTCTGCTTTTTTTTTTTTTTCCCTCTCATCTGTGTTTTCACATCTTTTCTTTAAAGGTGTCAGAACAGAATACTTTTCTGATAGACATCTCTATCAGAAAAGTAATGAGGCTAAGTGGGGAGTGGGAAGGAGTAGAAGAAGAAAACAGTTAATTTCATTGCTGAGGTGTCAATTAACTTGCTGAAGTGGTAGTTTACACAGTTCACTTCTTTCATTCTGATTGCTTGTGTGGACTAATCAGGGATATGAGTTGGGCATGGCTATTCTTTAAACTGTTGGAAATAATTCTGTTGCTCAGGCAGGCTAGAAATTATTGACCTGGATTCCTAGGAGGCCCAGATGGTTTAAATATTTATTGGATATTTAGCAGAAATATGTAAAAGGGATTTGTCTTTTCTATGTCTGTAGCATTGGGAATTTCAAGACAAGTGCATGAAAATTTCCAAGTACAGGAAGTCAGACCTCTAACATCTATGTTTTATGCATACTAAGTACCATGATTAATGGTGAAAAAGGAATGGAAAGTGGAATCTCCAAAATGTTTCAATAATAACTATAAAAACTCTATGTAACTAATAAAAATGTATAGAATAAAATTGTTATTGGCATGGTAACATATATATCATTTTACTTTATATATCACGTGTATCATTTTTCCTTTTTATTAGTTTTATGCTCATCTGAAAACTATATTAACTCACAAATAATCACCATTTACATCTTACAGTTTCAATATTAAGTTGATGATGTACATTGGTATGTGATTCACACAAACACTAATAATTTTTTTTTACCTTGTATTTGGTCTAGACTTGAAAAATAGTATTGAAAAAATATTTTTCAATAAAAATGAGCCTGAAAATGTTTCACTGGGCTGAAATTCCAAGTATGTTAGTAATGTCGTATACCAGAGAAAAGTGAATCATACTTTCTAAACTCTGTCTTGCTGAAACAAGCCTAAAGGATAAGTGATAATAGCTGTGCAATATTATGTGATGAAATGAAAATAGCGAAATTATATTCAAAAATATCATAGAATGTAGAGTCATGTTTCTTGAAATTCAGTTTCAAAATTAAGGTGAAAGTTACTTGGATTAAAAATTGCAATGTAATGTCTTTAACATATCCTATAATATAAACTATAGATGTAATTGTACATAAATTTTGTGGAAAAAATGCTTAAAAGCAACTGAGATAAAGAATGGATATGAATTAAAAAATTGGTAGATACAGATTTCTGTCTTTCAGATCATTATGATTTTATGATTGCTATTAAATAATATTAATTATATGAAAGTATATTGAATATGAGGCATATCTCTAAGTACTTAAAATTTATTTCATCCTTAATAGATACAGTGAAATATTCTTATGATTAAATGATGCTCTTAACATTATTATCGAATGCTTGATTTTGAATCAACATTTCTAATACATATCCGCTTATTTTCAGGATTTACTATGTTATGCTTTTATGTAGTTTTTAAAATACAAGCTTTCTTTTATATGGATATGTATACATGGAAAGATTGCATTTGTGCTAGTGAGCTGTACGTGGCTTACTGATGAGTTTTTTAAATGTACTGGAGGGTTTAGGAACTAAAGTGAACTAAATGTATTCAAAGTGGTTTTTCTCTCCCCTACTCTCTCTCAGTATCTTTCTCCTTATACATAACTATGGATTCACATGCTTTTATTAATTATTACTATAAATATTCATTTGTTACTCAGCTTGCACAAAATGTGATCAATATAATCTCTTTCAAGAAGCATTCATTTTTTGTTACGATTTCACTAGTCTTTGGCTGGAGGGCATCACCGACTCGATGGACATGAGTTTGAGAAAGCTCTGGGAGTTGATGGATAGGGAAGCCTAGTGTGCTATAGTCCATGGAGTCACAAAGAGTTGGACACGAATGAGTGACTGAACTGGACTAGTCTTTGAGTGCCTCTTTTATAATAACATTTATCAGTTTTACTTTCCTTTTTGCTTGCCATATAACTATATTCAGAAGTGTCTTTAAAGAGTCCTAGTTTTTTATAGTGGCAAAGGGTAGTTGCAAACCAGACCTGGGTGCTAGATGTGTTAATTACTAATTACTGTGTGCTAATTACTCTTGGAGTATTGTAGCTTTTCTGTGGAGAGATGTAGCATATAGCTTTGCTGCTGCTGCTGCTGCTGCTAAGTCGCTTCAGTCGTGTCCGACTCTGTGCGACCCCATAGAAGGCAGCCCACCAGGCTCCGCCGTCCCTGGGATTCTCCAGGCAAGAACACTGGAGTGGGTTGCCATTTCCTTCTCCAGAGCATATAGCTTTAGATAAGTTTTATATTTTAGAATGCTTTTAGATTTATAGAAATATTGCAAAGACAGTATAGTTTTTTAAAATAAATTCTATTGTTTCCCTTTATAATTAGCATCTAACTTTAATGCGATACATTTGTTATAGTTAATTAACCAATATTGAAACATTATTATGAACTCCACATCTTGTTCAGATTTTATGAACTTTCATTTTGTTCCAGGATCTCATCCAACATACCATATTGCCTTTAGTCATTGTGTCTCCTTAGGATTCTCTTGGCTGTGAAAGTTCCTCAGATATTTCATGTTTTCAATGACCTTTAAAACTGTGAAGAGTACCGTTCAGGTATTATATAGAAAGTTTCTCTGTTAGAATTGCCTCAACTAGAATTAGAAAGTCTGCTGTATTTTTTATGCTTAGACTGAGGTTATGGGCTTTTGGAACGAAGACCAGAGGTGAAGTGCCATTTTTAGTGCATCACATCAAGGGTATGTAGGATACTGATATTGTTGTTGTTAATCTCGATCTTTTGGTTGGGGCGATGGTTTGTCAAGTTTCTCCACTGTCCAGTTATTCTTTTTCCCCATTTCTATATCGTACGCTTTGGAGAGAAGTCACAATATGAAAACAAGACTTGAAAAGTGTGGAATTAATTTCTGCCTCCAGTAAGGCAAACTAACTACACAAATTATTTGCATTTCATTCTGCATTGGAAATCTCATCCCTCATTTGCCTCTTTCTTTATTCAACAACCTATTATATTAGTAAATACTCATGAATATTTACATTCTACTCTGAGTCAGAATGCAGTACTTATTTATTTTGTTGCTCAAATTGTTTGGGGGAGCTTTCAGTTGGTTCTAGTTGTTTAAATTCCACATCATTGTTTTGGTTTGTTTTGTTTTAGAACTCATTCTGGCACCACAAGATATTTTTCCAGGCTCATTTGGTATATTTCCTGCCTTAGTCTTGGAATAACCGTATATTCAAAGTTCTGGCTCTTTGTTTTGGAGGTTGGAATTAGAAACCAAATCATGGGCAACAGATGATAAGATGGTTAATTTTATATGTTAACTTGACTGGCTTAAGGTATAATGTGATAGCTGGTAAAACATATTTCTGAGTGTGTCTATAAGAGAGTCTCCAGATGAGATTAACATTGAATGGGTAATAAAGATAACTTGTAAGAGTAAAGGTAATTTTCATTGCAGGTAGATATCATCCAGTTCACTGAGAGCCTAAGTAGAACAATAAAGCAGAGGAAGGGTAAATTTGCTCTCTGCTTGAGCTGGAACATACACCTTCTGTTCTCAGACATTGGTTCTCCTGATTCTTGGACATTTGGAGTTGGTCTCACTTATAATTGACTCCCCTGGTCCTGGGGCTTTTGAGTTTAAACTCGAATTACACCACCAGCTTTCCTGGGTGTCTAGCTTGCAGATGGCAGATGACGATACTTTTCTATCTCCATAATTGTGTGAGCCAGTCCCTCATTATAAACACTTTCTATATGTGTGTGTGTGTTTGTATAATTAGTTCTGATTCTTTGAAGAACCTTAATATAGATTTAACTAGTAAACCTAGTTAGTAATACAGGTTTAGATTAGTAAACATGATATAGGTTTACTCCTTGCTATACTCCTTGTTATATTCCTGGGGTATCTTTGCCTTTATCAATATCAGTGCAGGAAAAGTATATGTGTTATATACTAACCTGTGTGTATATATATACCTATATTTATAGATATCTTATGTCACCATATATTCTGTTCTATGCTTAGTCGCTCAGTCATGTCTGACTCTTTGAGACCCCACTGGGATTTCCTGGGAAAAAATATCAGGGTGGGTTGCCATGCCTTCCTCCAGGGGATCTTCCCATACCAGTGGTCGAACCCAGGTCTCTTGCATTTCAGGTGGATTCTTTACCATTAGCTACCAGGGAAGCCCAAGAATACTGGAGTGCGTAGCCTATTCTTTNGGATCTTCCCATACCAGTGGTCGAACCCAGGTCTCTTGCATTTCAGGTGGATTCTTTACCATTAGCTACCAGGGAAGCCTAAGAATACTGGAGTGGGTAGCCTATTCTTTCTTCAGGGGATCTTCCTTTTTCAGGAATCAAACCAGGGTCTCCTGCTTTTCAAGTGGATTATTTATTAGCTGAGCTACCGGGGAAGCCCATGTCACCATATATATCTATATTAATCTAAATATAAGTTCATACTGATGTCTCCCATTCTCATTTATTACCACATATTCTTTGCTCCTTCTTCTTGCTTATCTCCAAGCTATCACTACAAAAGTGAGGAAATTGATTTTTCATCATCTACCTTCCATTTACTTTAATTCTAGGAGACATATATATTCAGAATTGTTAAGTCATACCTGATAGAATATACCTTTTTCAACTCAAGTTCAGTGATCATGTATATTTTTCCCCCATTTAGTTTTATAGTCTCCTCTGACTTTCAGTTATTTACCTTAGAACATTTACCCCACCCTATCCAGTCAAGTTGCTTTATGTATTTGTAATAAAGTTCAGTTGTTTTGTCACATTCTGCATTCCATCCTGGGAGTCCCTGATCATTACTTTTATTTTCCCTAAATCATTATTTTAAAAATTTTAAAATATTAAAGTTCACACTTTGTCCTGTGCTGATAAATAGATTTTTGAAAATGAATATTGTCATTTATCAAAAAATATAATATTATACATAATAGATTCACATTCCCAAAACCTCCCCTGTGTTTCACATATTAAACCTTACCTCTCCTTTCCCCAAAACCATGGCAAACACTGTATTGGATTGTCTCAGTAGCTTTGGCTTTTCCACAGTGTCATTTAGTTGAAATCAAAGTATATAGTCTGTTAAGCCTTTTACTAATAAATATGCATTTAAGAGTCACACATTTTTTGTGGCTTGATTGTTCATGTTTTTATCACTGAGTAAATATTATATATGTTCAATCTATCACAGCAAAGTCTCTACTGATCAACTGAAGGGCATCTTGGTAACTTTTATTTTTGGTGATCATGATACTTGTATGGAATTTTTTATATGAACTTAAATTTTCCAGTCAGTTGGTAAATACCAAGGAATGCAATTAATACTTCACATGTGAAGTAGTTAGCTTTGTAGTTCAGTTCAGTCACTCAGTCATGTCCAACTCTTTGCAACCCCATGGACTGCACATGCCAGGCTACCCTGTCCATCACCAACTCCTGGTGCTTTCTCAAACTCATGTCCATCAAGTTGGTGATGCCATCCAACCGTCTCATCCTCCGTCATCCTCTTCTCCTCCTGCCTTCAGTCTTGCCCCTCATAGGGGTCTTTTCCTATGAGTCAGTTTTTTCGTGTGGCCAAAGAATTGGAGTTTCAGATTTAGCATCAGTTCTTCCAATGAATATTCAAGGACTGATTTCCTTTAGGACTGACTGGTCGGATCTCCTTGCAGTCCAAGGGTCTCTCAAGAGCCTTC
Organism: Cephalophus harveyi; assembly: GCA_006410635.1. Taxonomy (NCBI): domain Eukaryota; kingdom Metazoa; phylum Chordata; class Mammalia; order Artiodactyla; family Bovidae; genus Cephalophus; species Cephalophus harveyi. The sequence continues at coordinate 89,042 of SJYT01016882.1, forward strand.
TCCAACCCCACAGTTCAAAAGCATCAATTCTTCAGTGCTCAGCTTTCTTTATAGTCCAACTCTCATATTCATACATGGCTACAGGAAAAACCATAGCCTTGACTAGATGGAACTTTGTCAGCAAAGCAATGTGTTCGCTTTTTAATATGCTATCTAGGTTTGTCATAGTTTTTCTTCCAAGGAGCAAGTGTCTTTTAATTTTGTGGCTGCAGTCACCATGTGCAGTAATTTTGGAGCAACCCCCCAAAAAAAATCTCACTGTTTCCATTGTTTCCCCATTTCTTTGTTTCCCCATTGTTTCTCCATTTTTTAGCTTTGTAAGAAATGTCCAAATGCTCCCAAAGTGGTTGTACTATTTTGCATTCCCACAAATAATGAATGTAACTGTTCTTTTACCTCTTCACCATAAATGAAGTTATAAGGTTGTTTTTTTTTTTTTTAATTTTAGCTAATCTAATAGGTGTATAATGCTCTCTTGTTTTAATTTTCAATTCCCTAATGGTGCTTTATGGATAAAATCTTTTCATGTGCTTACTTGCCATCTGTATGTCTTCTTTGGTGAGATATCTCTTCAGATTCTAGTTCTCATATGGGTTGATCCTTTTTCTTATTCTTGAGTGTTGAGTTCTTTCATAGCTCTTTTTTGTTTGTTTTCTTTTTTATTTATTATTATTATTATTATTTTTTTTTTACTTTACAATATTGCATTGGTTTTGCCACACATCAACATGAATCCGCCACGGGTGTACACATGTTCCCAATCCCGAACCCCGCTCCTACCCCTCTCCCCACACCATCCCTCCGGGTCATCCCAGTGCACCAGCCCCAAGCATCCTGCACCCTGCATCGAACCTAGACTGGTGATTCGTTTCTTATATGATATTATATATGTTTCAATGCCATTCTCCCAAATCATCCCACCCTCTCCCTCTCCCACAGAGTCCAAAAGACTGTTCTATACATTTGTGTCTCTTTTGCTGTCTTTCATACAGGGTTATGGTTACCATCTTTCTAAATTCCTTATATATGCGTTAGTATACTGTATTAGTTCTTTATAAGTGTGTTTTGATAGTCTTTTTTCTGGCATGTAGCTTTCCATTTCATTCCCTTAAATGTTTTTCACAGAGGAAAGTTTTCATTTTAATAAATCCATCTATCTTTTTTCCCCATGAATTGTATTTTAGATGTTTTATCTAAAAGCTCATACCTAATTCCAATGCCACCTAGATTTTCTACCATGCTTTCTCCTAGAAGTTTTGTAGTTTTGCATTTTCTTTTAGGTCTTTTATCTACCTCTATTTGTGTGTGTGTGTGTGTGTGTGAAAGTTGTAAATTCTGTGATTAGATTTATTTGTTACTGTTCCAAGTATTTTTTTTTATAATTTTCACATATTTATATTTAATGTTCTAGCATCATTTGTAGAACTTTCTTCATTGGATTATCTTTCTATGAGTCTGTCTCTAGGCTGCCTATTTTGTTTTACTGGATATGTGTGTATTCTTTTGCTAATACTATGTTGCCTGGATTACTGTTAGAGGAAGTCATGGAGAGGACATGACCACTGGTGGACCAAAAGCTGAACCCAGGCAATCGGTGACTCCTTACCCTGTGTCCTGTAGTTGGAACATACATTCTGCCCACCATTCCCACAGCTGAATCTGTATCAAAAAAGTAGACTTGAGAGAGTAAAGTGCTTCAAGACCATGTGGACTGAATATGTGACTGAACCCAGTTAAAGTCTCTATATAACTTTTAAGTCACCTATGACCCAGCAATCCCACTGTTGGGCATACACACCAAGGAAACCAGAAATGAAAGAGATATGTGTGCCCCAATGTTCATCACAGCACTGTTTATAATAGCCAGGATACGGAAGCAACCTAGATGTCCATTGGCAGATGAATGGATAAGAAAGCTGTGGTACATATACACAACGGAATATTACTCAGCCATTAAAAAGAATGCATTTTAATCAGTTCTAATGAGGTGGATGAAACTGGAGCCTATTATACAGAGTGAAGTAAGCCAGAAAGAAAAACACCAATACAGTATACTAATGCATATATTTGGAATTTAGAAAGATGGTGACGATAACCCTATATGCGAGACAGCAAAAGAGACACAGATGTATAGAACAGTCTTTGGGACTCTGTGGGAGAAGGTGAGGGTGGGATGATTTGGGAGAATGGCATTGAAACATGTACATTATCATATGTGAAATGAATCACCAGTCTAGGTTCAATGCAGGGTGCAGGATGCTTGGGGCTGGTGCACTGGGATGACCCAGAGGGATGGGATGGAGAGGGAGGTGGGAGGAAGNACAGTCTTTGGGACTCTGTGGGAGAAGGTGAGGGTGGGATGATTTGGGAGAATGGCATTGAAACATGTACATTATCATATGTGAAATGAATCACCAGTCTAGGTTCAATGCAGGGTGCAGGATGCTTGGGGCTGGTGCACTGGGATGACCCAGAGGGATGGGATGGAGAGGGAGGTGGGAGGAAGGTTCAGGATGGGGAACACATGTACACATGTGGCGGATTCATATCAATGTATGGCAAAACCACTACAATATTGTAAAGTAATTAACCTCCAATTAAAATAAATAAATTTATATTAAAAAAATTAGTAAAGAAAAAAAAAGATTGCTTCAGTTATAATTGAGAATGAATATCCCTATATTAAGTGTACCCATCAATAATAATGGTACATTTCTAGAAGTATTCTGATTTTAGGTCCTATAGTAAAGTTTGTCATACTGGTTAAAAAAAAATTAAAATATTAAAAAAAAATAAACCTGTCACCTACCAATTTTGAATGGTCTGCCTCTTTCTTAAGTCTCTCATTCCCCTCCATTTGCGGGGACTACTTTCAGATTTCACCTGGAGATCTCACACATTTTCAAAACACAAATATTGTAGTTTTATATTAAGTATTGAGACTTGAAAAGTGTGGAATTAATTTCTGCCTCCAGTAAGGCAAACTAACTACACAAATTATTTGCATTTCATTCTGCATTGGAAATCTCATCCCTCATTTGCCTCTTTCTTTATTCAACAACCTATTATATTAGTAAATACTCATGAATATTTACATTCTACTCTGAGTCAGAATGCAGTACTTATTTATTTTGTTGCTCAAATTGTTTGGGGGAGCTTTCAGTTGGTTCTAGTTGTTTAAATTCCACATCATTGTTTTGGTTTGTTTTGTTTTAGAACTCATTCTGGCACCACAAGATATTTTTCCAGGCTCATTTGGTATATTTCCTGCCTTAGTCTTGGAATAACCGTATATTCAAAGTTCTGGCTCTTTGTTTTGGAGGTTGGAATTAGAAACCAAATCATGGGCAACAGATGATAAGATGGTTAATTTTATATGTTAACTTGACTGGCTTAAGGTATAATGTGATAGCTGGTAAAACATATTTCTGAGTGTGTCTATAAGAGAGTCTCCAGATGAGATTAACATTGAATGGGTAATAAAGATAACTTGTAAGAGTAAAGGTAATTTTCATTGCAGGTAGATATCATCCAGTTCACTGAGAGCCTAAGTAGAACAATAAAGCAGAGGAAGGGTAAATTTGCTCTCTGCTTGAGCTGGAACATACACCTTCTGTTCTCAGACATTGGTTCTCCTGATTCTTGGACATTTGGAGTTGGTCTCACTTATAATTGACTCCCCTGGTCCTGGGGCTTTTGAGTTTAAACTCGAATTACACCACCAGCTTTCCTGGGTGTCTAGCTTGCAGATGGCAGATGATGATACTTTTCTATCTCCATAATTGTGTGAGCCAGTCCCTCATTATAAACACTTTCTATATGTGTGTGTGTGTTTGTATAATTAGTTCTGATTCTTTGAAGAACCTTAATATAGATTTAACTAGTAAACCTAGTTAGTAATACAGGTTTAGATTAGTAAACATGATATAGGTTTACTCCTTGCTATACTCCTTGTTATATTCCTGGGGTATCTTTGCCTTTATCAATATCAGTGCAGGAAAAGTATATGTGTTATATACTAACCTGTGTGTATATATATACCTATATTTATAGATATCTTATGTCACCATATATTCTGTTCTATGCTTAGTCGCTCAGTCATGTCTGACTCTTTGAGACCCCACTGGGATTTCCCGGGAAAAAATATCAGGGTGGGTTGCCATGCCTTCCTCCAGGGGATCTTCCCATACCAGTGGTCGAACCCAGGTCTCTTGCATTTCAGGTGGATTCTTTACCATTAGCTACCAGGGAAGCCCAAGAATACTGGAGTGCGTAGCCTATTCTTTCTTCAGGGGATCTTCCTTTTTCAGGAATCAAACCAGGGTCTCCTGCATTTCAAGTGGATTCTTTATTAGCTGAGCTACCGGGGAAGCCCATGTCACCATATATATCCATATTAATCTAAATATAAGTTCATACTGATGTCTCCCATTCTCATTTATTACCACATATTCTTTGCTCCTTCTTCTTGCTTATCTCTAAGCTATCACTACAAAAGTGAGGAAATTGGTTTTTCATCATCTACCTTCCATTTACTTTAATTCTAGGAGACATATATACTCAGAATTGTTAAGTCATACCTGATCGAATATACCTTTTTCAACTCAAGTTCAGTGATCATGTATATTTTTCCCCCATTTAGTTTTATAGTCTCCTCTGACTTTCAGTTATTTATCTTAGAACATTTACCCCACCCTATCCAGTCAAGTTGCTTTATGTATTTGTAATAAAGTTCAGTTGCTTTGTCACATTCTGCATTCCATCCTGGGAGTCCCTGATCATTACTTTTATTTTCCCTAAATCATTATTTTAAAAATTTTAAAATATTAAAGTTCACACTTTGTCCTGTGTTGATAAATAGATTTTTGAAAATGAATATTGTCATTTATCAAAAAATATAATATTATACATAATAGATTCACATTCCCAAAATCTCCCCTGTGTTTCACATATTAAACCTTACCTCCCCTTTCCCCAAAACCCTGGCAAACACTGTATTGGATTGTCTTAGTAGCTTTGGCTTTTCCATGGTGTCATTTAGTTGAAATCAAAGTATATAGTCTGTTAAGCCTTTTACTAATAAATATGCATCTAAGATTCACACATTTTTTGTGGCTTGATTGTTCATGTTTTTATCACTGAGTAAATATTATATATGTTGAATCTATCACAGCAGAGTCTCCAATGATCTACTGAAGGGCATCTTGGTAACTTTTATTTTTGGTGATCGTGATACTTGTATGGAATTATTTATATGAACCTAAATTTTCCAGTCAGTTGGTAAATACCAGGGAATGCAATTAATACTTCACATGTGAAGTGTATGTTTAGCTTTGTAGTTCAGTTCAGTCACTCAGTCATGTCCAACTCTTTGCGACCCCATGGACTGCGCATGCCAGGCTACCCTGTCCATCACCAACTCCTGGCGCTTTCTCAAACTCATGTCAATCAAGTTGGTGATGCCATCCAACCGTCTCATCCTCTGTCATCCTCTTCTCCTCCTGCCTTCAATCTTGCCCACCATAGGGGTCTTTTCCTATGAGTCAGTTTTTTCGTGTGGCCAAAGAATTGGAGTTTCAGATTTAACATCAGTTCTTCCAATGAATATTCAAGGACTGATTTCCTTTAGGATTGACTGGTCGGATCTCCTTGCAGTCCAAGGGACTCTCAAGAGCCTTCTCCAGCCCCACAGTTCAAAAGCATCAATTCTTCAGTGCTCAGCTTTCTTTATAGTCCAACTCTCATATTCATACATGGCTACAGGAAAAACCATAGCCTTGACTAGATGGAACTTTGTCAGCAAAGCAATGTGTTCACTTTTTAATATGCTGTCTAGGTTTGTCATAGCTTTTCTTCCAAGGAGCAAGTGTCTTTTAATTTTGTGGCTGTAGTCACCATGTGCAGTAATTTTGGAGCAACCCCCCCCCAAAAAAAAAAGTCTCTCACTGTTTCCATTGTTTCCCCATTTCTTTGTTTCCTCATTGTTTCCTCATTTTTTAGCTTGGTAAGAAATGTCCAAATGCTCCCAAAGTGGTTGTACTATTTTGCATTCCCACAAGTAATGAATGTAACTGTTCTTTTACCTCATAGGTGTATAATGCTCTCTTGTTTTAATTTTCAATTCCCTAATGGTGTTTTATGGATAAAATCTCTTCATGTGCTTACTTGCCATCTGTATGTCTTCTTTGGTGAGATATCTCTTCAGATTCTAGTTCTCATATGAGTTGATCCTTTTTGTTATTCTTGAGTGTTGAGTTCTTTCATAGTTCTTTTTTGTTTGTTTTCTTTTTTTATTTATTATTATTATTTTTTATTACTTTACAATATTGCATTGCTTTTGCCACACATCAACATGAATCCGCCACGGGTGTACACATGTTCCCAATCCCGAACCCCCCTCCTACGCCTCTCCTATCCCCCTCCTATCCCCCTCCCCACACCATCCCTCCAGGTCATTCCAGTGCACCAGCCTCAAGCATCCTGTACCCTGCATCGAACCTAGACTGGCAATTCGTTTCTTATATGATATTACATGTTTCAATGCCATTCTCCCAAATCATTCCACCCTCTCCCTCTCCCACAGAGTCCAAAAGACTATTCTATATATCTGTGTCTCTTCTGCTGTCTTTCATACAGGGTTATGGTTACCATCTTTCTAAATTCCTTATATATGCGTTAGTATACTGTATTAGTTCTTTATAAATGTGTTTTGATAGTCTTTTTTTCTGGCATGTAGCTTTCTATTTCATTCCCTTAAATATTTTTCAGAGGAAAGTTGTCATTTTAGTAAATTCATCTATCTTTTTTCCCCATGAATTGTATTTTAGATGTTTTATCTCAAAACTCATACCTAATTCCAAAGCCACCTAGATTTTCTACCATGCTTTCTCCTAGAAGTTTTGTAGTTTTGCATTTTCTTTTAGGTCTTTTATCTACCTCTATTTGTGTGTGTGTGTGTGAAAGATGTAAATTCTGTGATTAGATTTATTTGTTACTGTTCCAAGTATTTTTTTTATGATTATCACATATTTATATTTAATGTTCTAGCACCATTTGTAGAACTTTCTTCATTGGATTATCTTTCTGTGAGTCTGTCTCTAGGCTGCCTATTTTGTTTTACTGGTAATGTGTGTATTCTTTTGCTAATATTATGTTGCCTGGATTACTGTTAGAGGAAATCATGGAGAAGAGATGACCACTGGTGGACCAAAAACTGAACCCAGGCAATCAGTGACTCCTTACCCTGTGTCCTGTAGTTGGAACATACATTCTGCCCACCATTCCCACAGCTGAATCTGTATCAAAAAAGTAGACTTGAGAGAGTAAAGTGCTTCAATACCATGTGGACTGAATATGTGACTGAACCCAGTTAAAGTCTCTATATAACTTTTAAGTCACCTATGACCCAGCAATCCCACTGCTGGACATACACACCGAGGAAACCAGAAATGAAAGAGACATGTGTGCCCCAATGTTCATCACAGCACTGTTTATAATAGACAGGATACGGAAGCAACCTAGATGTCCATCGGCAGATGAATGGATAAGAAAGCTGTGGTACATATACACAATGGAATATTACCCAGCCATTAAAAAGAATGCATTTTAATCAGTTCTAATGAGGTGGATGAAACTGGAGCCTATTATACAGAGTGAAGTAAGCCAGAAAGAAAAACACCAATACAGTATACTAATGCATATATTTGGAATTTAGAAAGATGGTGACGATAACCCTATATGCGAGATTGCAAAAGAGACACAGATGTATAGAACAGTCTTTGGGACTCTGTGGGAGAAGGTGAGGGTGGGATGACTTGGGAGAATGGCATTGAAACATGTACATTATCATATGTAAAATGAATCACCAGTCTAGGTTCGATGCAGGGTGCAGGATGCTTGGGGCTGGTGCACTGGGATGACCCAGAGGGATGGGATGGAGAGGGAGGTGGGAGAAAGGTTCAGGATGGGGAACACATGTACACATGTGGCAGATTCATATCAATGTATGGCAAAACCACTACAACATTGTAAAGTAATTAACCTTCAATTAAAATAAATAAATTTATATTAAAAAAATTAGTAAAGAAAAAAAATTGCTTCAGTTATAATTGAGAATGAATATCCCTATATTAAGTGTACCCATCAATAATAATGGTACATTTCTGCAAGTATTCTGATTTTAGGTCCTATAATAAAGTTTGTCATACTGGTAAAAAAAAAAAATTAAAATATTAAAAAAAAAGAAACCTGTCACCTACCAATTTTGAATGGTCTGCCTCTTTCTTAAGTCTCTCATTCCCCTCCATTTACGGGGACTACTTTCAGATTTCACCTGGAGATCTCACACATTTTCAAAACACAAATATTGTAGTTTTATATTAAGTATTGGAATTGAGTAGTATGAAATTTCCAAGTGTATTTTTCTTCTTTTCAATGCTGTGTTGATCATCTTAGATCCTTTGCAGTTTCTTTCTGACTTAAATTTCTCAATATCAACAGAATAGCTTCCTCAGATGTTAGTTGGGATTGTATTGAATCTGTTAAGTCAAGTTGGTAAACACTGACATTTTAAAAATAATACTGAGTCTT
>SJYT01016882.1:129016-152256 GCA_006410635.1 Cephalophus harveyi
AGGCTAACTTTAGTTATAATAAGAGAATAAGAGAAAACACAAATTACCAATATCAGAAATAACATTGAGTCATCATTACTGATGTTTGGACCCTTAAGGATAACAAATTATAGGAGCACATCTGTTTCCATAAATTGAATGACCTACATAAAATGGATCAATTTCTTGAAAGGTACAAACTGTCAAAACTTAAGAAAGAAGAAATAGATAATTTGAATGGGTTTATATCTACTTAAAAATGCAATCATTAATAATATTTCACAAAAGAAAGCACAAAGGCTAAATAATTTACTGGAAGATTACAAAAAAGTTTTCCTATGTTTCAAAGATTTGTTTATTCTTTAATTAATGAAGTAATACCAGACCACCTAACCTGCCTCTTGAGAAATCTGTATGCAGGTCAGGAAGCAACAGTTGGAACTGGACATGGAACAACAGACTGGTTCCAAATAGGAAAAGGAGTCTGTCAAGGCTGTATATTGTCACCCTGCTTATTTAACTTATATGCAGAGTACATCATGAGAAACACTGGGCTGGAAGAAACACAAGCTGGAATCAAGATTGCCGGGAGAAATATCAATAACCTCAGATATGCAGATGACACCACCCTTATGGCAGAAAGTGAAAAGGAGCTAAAAAGCCTCTTGATGAAAGTCAAAGAGGAGAGTGAAAAAGTTGGCTTAAAGCTCAACATTCAGAAAACGAAGATCATGGCATCTGGTCCCATCACTTCATGGGAAATAGATGGGGAAACAGTGGAAACAGTAAACAACAACAACAACAAAAAAAACCCATGTATATTAACCTCTTCCAGGAAGGCTAAAATGAATTTATGAAACACTGGTCAATATCCTCAGGGTAATTTTTATGAGTGTCTCCACCAGAGAGATTTTTTTTTTTATGGAAAAAAACATTGAATTTCTATTAGTATTCTACTACTTTCAGAGTTTTAAAATGGCTCTAAGTCAGTGAAAGTCATAGATAACATGAAAGGGTACTCTCAGTGGGACAGTCATCATTTTTATCCATTTCAATGTCTTCACATTTTTTCTGATATCTGTTACCAATAAATGGTATAGGAGCTCTTTTAAAAAGCTAAAATTAGTTATAGAATATAAAGATATATTTTCTTCAAGTATTTTAGAAGTAATATATATATATATTTTGCAATCTTAATGAAGTCACTTTCCAAGGCTACTACTAACATCTACATTTAACATCTATCTGAATGGTCCCACATTAACTCACTGCAGAACTGAATGTGATTCGTTTCACCCAGATTTCCCATATCCTAAAGAATTAATACGCAGAGCCCAGTGCTCTCAGGATCCTAACTGTTGAAATAAGAAGAATAGTTCTACCCAACTTAAGTTCCAATCTTACTTGTATGAGGAGAGACAAAGCCACAGCTCCTTGGGTTCACAACTTAGAGAACTGCCCTTCTGTTTTAATTATGTTGCCTTCTCCCTAGGACTCAAATTTAAGACCTGGAGGATTCAGTTCAATAGTCATATGAGAGACAGGGAATGAGAAAGAGATACACACTGTTTTGAGAATCTTCGAACTCTCCTATTTGGGCTATTGTTTTATCTATTCATCTACATATTCATCCAGCCTTCCAATCGCTAATACTAGGATAAATTTAGTATTACAGCTGACATAGGGAGAAGCTTTTCACAAATTATAATAGCAGAAGGCTCCAAAATCCTATCATCTAATACCATTCCCTGGTGTTCTGTCTTCTGATCCAGAGAATCATTATGGTATCTTGTAGACATAGGGTACTGGGGTGAAAGAAGCTCAGTGTGTTAGTTTTCATTCTCTTCAGACACATTATCATTTGCAAAAATAAGGGGATTGATTATCACAGCTTTGTGAGATTATTGGGATAATTAGGGATATATTTGACAAATAATATTTAATTGCTGAGTGCATGTTCCTTTACTGCCCCAAGTCATCAGTCTAGGTCTCAGATTCAGTTCAGATGCTAGTAATACATAACTCTCTCTCATACTTATGCCTTTATTTCCAGTCAGTTATTCACAAAAAAACGTATGTCCCAATTCATTTTGATTGGTGTACTAGAATAATATCCTTTATCTTATTATAATTAATTTGTTATGGTAGCTATAGTTACAATAATGTTATGATCACAGTTAGCCTTTTTATAGCTCATATAATTAACTTTTCCATTTTTCTGTATACTTATCATTAATAAGTTCATCTATACCTATAATATTATTTTTGAGATATATATATATCTGTCTCTTATACACATCTTCCCAACCTCTACAGCCACCTTTGTGTCAAGAAGTCTGTTCTCTTATGTCTGTGTCTCCATTGGACATGTATTTTGTATAATGTTCCTGAACTCCCTATTCAATACTGTTCCAAATTGGTATTCTTTTAAATTCTATTGTATATCTAACACAAAATATGTGAATATTATAATCATATAGTAAATAAATAAGTATAAAATAGACTTTGTAAAATTTTATGCTTTTTGTTTTATCTATTTCCAGGCCTTTCTTCTTACTTTAGTTGGCATTATGACTATTTTATGTTACATGTGTTTTAAATAAAGTGTTGAGTGGTAAACTCTTTCAGCTTTTATATATAAAATTTTATTTTTCTGTCATCACTCATATGGTAATTTGACTATGTACAATCCTAGTTTACAGTTATTTTCCCTCAGGTACATACATATCTTTTCAATATCATAGAGGAATTATTTTTCCTGTGAGAAAGTTCTTCCTTGTCTGATTGTTCATTTGAAGTAGTTTGTACTACACCTTAACCCTTGGGTCGCTTTGAAGGGTACTGCTTTAGCTTCCTGATACTCTATTATATTTTGTATTACAATATGTCTTGGTTTGAATGTATGTGTTAAAACTTCTTTGGTACTTGAAGTATATTTTTAAATCTGCAAACAAATATTTTTCTTCCACTCAAAAAAGTTTCAGAAAGTAGTCTTTACAAAAATTGTTTTCTTTTATACTTTATATTCTCTCTCTCTTTTTTTTTGGACTATTTCATAGAATATTAAATCTCTCCATATTACATCCAAATATTACTGCTTTTATAATTTTGTCTTTCTGTTCAATGCTACAAGTTTAACATTGCACAGAATGCTTCCTTAGTTTTATATGTAATTTGTTGATTTTCTCTACTGAAATAAATCCAGCCTAAAATTCTGGTTAATTATTTGTTATGTATTTTATTACATGTTAAAATTGTTTCCAAATATTAAAAATTTGCCTTCTTTTAACTCTTTACATACTTCAAGTATTCACACATACATAGACACACATATATATTTAATTTTTTGTGTTAAATATTAAACTCATTTGCTGTAATCTTGCTATTTTCCCACAGACTACAGCTTAGCAGGCTTCACTGTCCTTCATTATATCCTGTACTTTGCTCAAATTCATGTATATTGAGTCTGTGATGCTATCTAACCATCTCATCCTCTGTCGCTCCCTTTTCTTTTGCCTTCAGTCTTTCCCAGCACAGGGTCCTTTCCAGTGACTTGGCTTTTTGCATCAGGTGGCCAAAGTATTGGAGCTTCAGCTTCAGCATCCATCCTTCCAATGAATATTCAGCATTGATTCCCTTCAGGATTGACTGGTTTGATCTCCTTGCAGTCCAAGGGATTTTAAGAGCAAAGCACCACAATTCAAAAGTGTAAGTTCTTCAGTGATCAGCCTTCTTGATGGTCCAACTCTCACATACATGCCTGACTACTGCAAAAATTGGACTATGTGGACCTTTGTCAGCAAAGTGATATCTCTGCTTTTAAATATGCTAAGTTTGTCATAGCTTTCCTTCCAAGGAGCAAGTATCTGATTTCATGGCTGCAGTCACCATCTGCAGTGATTTTGGAGCCCAAGAAAGAAAACCTGTCACTAGTTCCACTTTTTCCTTTCTATTTGCTATAAAGGCATGGGATCAGATGCCTTGATCTTAGTTTTTTGAATGTTGAGTCTTAAGCCAGCTTTTTCACTGTCCTCTTTCACCATCATCATGAGGATCTTTAGTTCCTCTTCATTTTCTGCCAGTAAAGAAGTGGTATCATCTGTATGTCTGAGGTGTTGATATTTCTCCCAACAATCTTGTTTTCAGCTTGTGATTCATTCAGCCTAGTATTTCACATGATGTACTTTGCATATAAATTAAATAAACAAGGTGACAATATACATCACTGTTTTTTTCTTCATGGGAAATAGATGGAGAAACAGTGGAAACAGTGTCAGGCTTTATTTTATTGGGCTCCAAAATCACTGCAGATGGTGACTGCAGCCATGAAATTAAAAGATGCTTACTCCTTGGAAGGAAAGTTATGACCAACCTAGATAACATATTCAAAAGCAGAGACATTACTTTGCCAACTAAGGTCCGTCTAGTCAAGGCTATGGTTTTTCCTGTGGTCATGTATGGATGTGAGAGTTGAACTGTGAAAAAGGCTGAGCGCCGAAGAATTGATGCTTTTGAAGTGTTGTGCTGGAGAAGACTCTTGAGAGTCCCTTGGACTGCAAGGAGATCCAACCAGTCCATTCTGAAGGAGATCAGCCCTGGGATTTCTTTGGAAGAAATGATGCTAAAGCTGAAACTCCAGTACTTTGGTCACCTCATGTGAAGAGTTGACTCATTGGAAAAGACTCTGATGCTGGGAGCGATTGGGGGCAGGGGGAGAAGGGGACGACCAAGGATGAGATGGCTGGATGGCATCACGGACTCGATGGACATGAGTCTGAGTGAACTCCTGGAGTTGGTGATGGACAGGGAGGCCTGGCGTGCTGCAATTCATGGGGTCGCAAAGAGTCAGACACGACTGAGAGACTGAACTAACTCAACTGAACTTTATCAATATAGATAGTTTCACTGTGTTCTCGTTTACTCAGAATATTTATTGTGAATATGTATTGGATCTTTGTGAGATATTTTTCCACATGTTTTGGTGTAGTTGTATGTGTGTGTGTGTTTCTTTAACTTATTAATATAATCAATTACATTAATTGATTTTTGAATATTGAGCTAGTCTTTAATAACTGAGAAAGGGGTCAGCTAGTCATGATGTATAATTCTTTTGATATGTTGTTGATTTTGATATGTTAATATTTTGTTGTGGATTTTTTTTTTTTTTTTTGCTCCTTTGTTCATGAAGTATTGTTTGCCCTGTGCTTTGTTTTTATAATATCTTTATTCAACCATGTTGTTACATATTGCAGAATTTCCTTCTTTTTAAAGTCTGAATAGTATTTCATTGTGTATGTGTATAGCACATTTTATTTTTGTATTTATCTATCAATGGACATTCAGTTTTTTTGGTATTAAGAATGTGCTGCAGTGAACATAGGAGTGCTAACATGTCTTTGAGATCCCAACTTCATATATTTTGGATAAATATCCAAATATGAGATTGCTGGATTATATGGTAGGTCTATTTTTATGTCTTTGAGGAATCTCCTTCTGTTTTCTAAAGCAGATATACCATTTTACATTCCCACCAATAGTGTATAAAACTTCCAATTTCTTCACATCCTGCCAACACCTTTTTTTTTTTTCCATAATTGCCATCCTGAAAGGTGTGAGATAGTATATCACTGTGGTTTAGATTCACATTTTCTTGATGACTTGTGATGTTGAGCATCTTTTTATGTTCCTGTTGACTATTTACATGTCTTCTTTGGAGATTATTAAAGTCTATCCAAGTCCACAGTCATTTTTAAGGTTTTTGTTTGTTTTGCTATAGACTTGTAGCACTTTATTATATAATTTGGAAATAAATCTCTTCTCAAATATATGATTTTCAAGTATTTTCTCTCATTCTGTAGGTTCTCTTTCACTCTTGATTATTTCTTTTCCTGTGCAAAACCTTCTTGTTTTTTGATGTATTTCTACTTGTCTTTTTTTGGTTTTGTGGCCAGTGCTTATGATGTCATATCCATTAAACTATTGTCAAGATCAATATCAAGGAGATTTTTCCCCTTGTTTTCTTCTAGGAATCTTACAGTTTCATATATTGTATTTAGTTGTGTGTGTGTGTGTCTGTGTGTGTGTGTGTGTGTGTCTGTGTATAGTATAAATGAGTCCAGTTTCATATTTTTGCATGTTATTATTCAGTTTTTCCAATACAATTTATTGAAGAGACTGTTCTTTGCCCACTGTGTATGTTTGGTATCCTTGATGATGAATTGACTGTGTATATAAGTATTTATTTCTGAGCTCACTAGTCTATTGTGTTGTTCTATATGTCTGTCTCTATTGTAATACTGCACAACTTTAAGTACTACAGCTTCGCAGTGTATTTTGAAATTAAGACTTGTGATACCTCTAGTTTTCTTCTATGACCAAACTAGGCAGCATATTAAAAAGCAGACATATTACTTTGTCAGCTAAGGCCCATCTAGTCAAGGCTATGGTTTTTCCAGTGGTCATCTATGGATGTGAGAGTTGGACTATAAAGAAAGCTGCAAACTGAATTATTGATGCTTTTGAACTGTGGTGTTGGAGAAGACTCTCGAGAGTCCCTTGGACTGCAAGGAGATCCAACCTGTCCATCCTAAAAGAGATCAGTCCTGGGTGTTCATTGGAAGGACTGATGTTGAAGCTGAAACTCCAATACTTTGGCCACCTGATGTGAAGAGTTGACTCATTGAAAAAGACCCAATGCTGGGAAAGATTGAAAGCAGGAGGAGAAGGGGATGACAGAGGATGAGATGGTTGGATGGCACCACTGACTCAATGGACATAGGTTTGGATNTATCCCTGGGTACTTTATTATTTTGCTTGCTTGCTTGCTAAGTCACTTCAGTCTTGTCCAACTCTGTGTGACCCCATAGATGGCAGCCCACCAGGCTCCACCATCCCTGGGATTCTCCAGGCAAGAACACTGGAGTGGGTTGCCATTTCCTTCTCCAATACATGAAAGTGAGAAGTGAAAGTGAAGTCGCTCAGTCGTGTCTGACTCTTCCCGACCCCATGGACTGCAGCCCACCCAGGCTCCTCCATCCATAGGACTTTCCAGGCAAGAGTACTGGAGTGGGGTGCCATTGCCTTCTCCCTTTATTATTTTAGTTGAGGTTTTAAATAGAATTGTTCTCTTAATTTTTTCTTTCTGATAGTTAATTGTTAATGTTTAGGAATGCAACTGATTTCTGTATATTAACTTTAGCAAATTCAGTGATGAGTTGTAGTCATATTCTGGCTACATATTTAGAATTTTCTATGTTTAGTATCATGTCATCTATGAATGGTGGCAATTTAATTTCTTTATTTCTAATTTGGATTTACACATTTCTTCTGATTGCTAAGGTTAGGATTTCCAATACTATGTTTAAAAAAAAAATGGTGAGAGGGGACATCCTTGCCATGTTGCTTATAGAGGAAATAGTTCAGCTATTCACCAATGACTATGATTTTATCTGTGGGATTGCCATATATAGCCCTTTTATGTTAAGATGTATTTCCCTAATAGCCATTTTGTTGAGACTTTTTATCATGACTAGATGTTAAATTTTGTCAAAAGATTTTTCTGAATCGAGATTTTTATTCTTAAGTTTTTTAATATTATATATAGAATTTATCATTTTGCATATGTTGAACCTTCCTTGAGTCCATGGGACAAATCCCTCTTGATCATGGTGTATGATCCTTTTAAGTATTATTGCATTTAATTTACTAATATTTTGTTGAGGATTTTTATATCTGTATCATCAGTGATATTGGTCTGTACTTTTCTTTATTCTTCTAATAATTTTGTCTGATTTTCATATCAGAATGATGCTATTTTTGTAGAATAAGTTCAGAATTATTCCTTCCTCTACAATTTTTGGGAATGACTTGAGAAATATAGGTGTTAACTATTCTCTAATGTTTGGTATAATTTACTTGTGAAGCCATCTGGTCCTGGCTTGTTTGTTGGGAGTTTTTAAATTACTGAAGAAATTTCACTACTGGTAATTGGTCTGGTCTATTTCTCTTTTTTCCTAGTTCATTTTTACATCTGGAAATGTGTCCGTTTCTACTAGGTTGTCAGTTTTATTGAAGGTATAATTGTTCATTGTAATCTCTTAAGAACTTTCATGTTTCTGTGATGTTGATTGTAATCTCTCCTTTTTCATTTCTGAAATATGTTCATCTAATCTTCTCCCAAGTTCTTAAGGCACCTGTACAATCATTACCTTGAAATCTTTATTAAACATAGCTTATCTTCCCTTCTCTTGGTTCTTTTTCTGGGCTTTTATCTTGATCCTTCATTTGGAACATATTTCTTGTCACTTCATTTTGCCTTATATGCTGTTTTTGTTTCTAGATATTCAGAGGTTTATGATTCTTAACCTTGAAGAAGTACATTTTTCTAGAGGATATCATATGTATCTCAGCAGCGCACTTCTATTTAGTTACCAGAGCTATATGCTTTAGCTGTGCATCCTATGTGGCTGCATGGATCCTCCCCTTGTGGCAGTCTGTGTACTATAAGTGGTCTGGTATGTGTTCCAGGCCCCCAGTCTGTTTGGTTGCCAGGTCCTTGTGCTGAGGCTGCCAGCTGCTGGTGCACAAGGCCAGGTTGTGAGATAACTTGTTGCAGAGCCCCAAGCGTCCCAGGTCTATTATTGGTCCACTGGTAGGCAGAGCTGAGTCCTGGGACAGATAGTTGCAAAGCTGGATTTCCTTGATTCCCTGTTGGCCTGTTTTTGTGTGAGGCCAGTACCTTAAATGGTATGTATGGGATCTTTGAGTGTTCAGAGCTCATGTTGATCTACTGTTGGATGGGGCTGGATCCTGGGGCAGCTGACCTTGGGGTCCAAGGTGTCTTGAAGCTGCTGTTTTGTTCCTGGTGGGTGAGGTTGGGGCCCAGGGCCAGTGTTTGCATGCTGGTGTTTGCCTGCTGATGGATGGAGACAGAGCTCAAGGGGTCTCTGCGCTAGTGCTGACCAGCAGGAATGTGGGATGGGTGCTGACATGGAAGACCACAGCACAGTGTCGGTCCTGGAAATGGTGTCTAGCTGCTTGTGATGGTGCTCTTACATGGTTGATCCTGGAGTTGTGCCTGCCTATTGATGATGAGACTGGTCCTGGAGCTAGTACTGGCTCACTGGTGGGTGTAGACAGGTCCTGTGGTCTCTGGCTACAGGGCCCAGGGATATCCAGAGTTGGTGGTGGCCCTCTACTGGATGGACCAGAACCCTCAGAGCCCTGGGCCTTATGCTTGCCAACTGGTGAATAGTGCTTGGTGCCAGGGTTTCTGGTGCAGGGCCCTGGGGGTTCTGGGGCTAGTGCCACAGGGCCCAGGGATATCCAGAGTTGGTGGTGGCCCTCTACTGGATGGACCAGAACCCTCAGAGCCCTGGGCCTTATGCTTGCCAACTGGTGAATAGTGCTTGGTGCCAGGGTTTCTGGTGCAGGGCCCTGGGGGTTCTGGGGCTAGTGCCCATGCATTGGCATATAGGGTCAGGTCCTTGGCCCTGTTATGGACAGAGCTAGTTCTTGATACCACTGTGGACTCAGGTGGTCCTAAGGCATCTGGCTTGCTGATGGGTTGGACTGTTTCTCCATCCAGCAATTAGCTTGTCTTGAGGTTCTGACAGGTCAGTGGATAAGGCTGCATTCCATTCAGGGGAAAAAATTCCAAAATATCCCTTGTCAGCACCAGTGTTCTATTGGGAAAACTAGCTCCAAAAATGGCTGCCTCCAGTGCCTATGTCCCCAAGGTGAGCTCTAGTTGCCTCTTGCCTCTCTAGGTGGCTCCCCAAAATCAGGACATGGTCAGACCCAAGCTCTTTTCAGATTATTGCTTTTGCCCTTGGTCCCAGCGCATGTGAGATTCTGTATGTGTCTTTAAGAGTAGAGTTTTTTTTCCCTTCATCCCTCTGTCTCCCAAAGCTAATCCCTGCTAGCCCTTATAGCCAAATAGTCCAGGAGTATTGTCTTCTTGCTACAGGACCACCAACCTGGGAGGTTAAGTGTGGGGCTCATACCCTTTGTCCTTGGAGAGAACTTTTGAAATTTTAATTATCTTCCTATTTGCAGATTTCCCACCCATGTTTTTGAGATTTCACTATGTTGCATCTCAGCCCCTCCTACCTGCTTTATTGTGGTTCCTCTATAATTTTGGATGCAGAAGATCTTTTCTGGTCCTCTAGTCTTTCTCATCAGTATTTTCTCTGTAAATAGTTGTAATTTTGTTGTGCCCATGGAAGGAAGTGGGCTCAGGGTCTTCCTACTCCACTATATTGGCTATTCCCATCTGCTACTTGTCAGTACATGAATATTTGGAGACAATTTTCCATGACTCTCTTAGGATTTTGCATGTATACAAAGGTACCAAGTGTTTTGTTATATAAGATCTTTCAAAGTATTATATGGGTAACAGCCTTGGGAAGTAGAATGTCCTGTCAGAACAGAGGGCAAGTTTGTGTGTTGTCCAATAAAATCAAAATAATATCTACTTCTGGGATAAAGGACACTCATATTTACTGTTCAGTTCAGTTCAGTTCAGTTGCTCAGTCGTGTCCAACTCTTTGTGACCCCATGAATTGCAGCACGCCAGGCCTCCCTGTTCATCACCATCTCCCGGAGTTCACTCAGACTCACGTCCATCGAGTCCGTGATGCCATCCAGCCATCTCATCCTAAGTTCCCACCTAACAGCATCTACCATATAAAGCTAAACTCCTAAAAACAACAGACAAGATATGTATAGAGGCCTAATTTTAACTAGTTGTATGTTTAAGGCATAGAGTAAATTCGTAATTCTTGCTATAGTCTCCTTAGCAAATCTATTAGTATAGTTTACTTATCTCCTTGCTTCCATTTTTTTCTTCTTAATACAGAAATCCTACTTAAACTGCATAAATAGTTGATTGTTTGCAATGAACAGAATCTAGAGGGGATCAGGAAATATGTTTCAGAGCAGTTAAAAACACATTGGGTTCTTTCCTCTATACATAGGAAGTCATTTTCTGTTGAAGCCGGGAGCACTTAAACTGTTTTGAGATTTAAAAATACAGATGTTAGAAAAAGTTATTAGTTTAAAAAAACGATCCTTTTAGGAGTTGAATGTTCTTCAGTACTAATTATAACTTTTAATGATTGTAAAGTGCCCTGGGAGACTTTAATGAAGATTGTAAGACTACATTTCTACTGTAAATTTCCCTTTCCTAAGCACAGAATAAGGATAAAGAAAATGTGTTTGAACACCCAAAGGACAGAGTTAGTTGTATAAAGTTCACTAAATGTTAACACTTGCCTAGTGACCCAGGAGTCATATAAGGGAATTACAGACACATGTTCTGAGAAATCTTTGGCAGAATTAGTTTTCTGGAGTTTAAAACAAATGGGCTGAGAAAAATTTAAACAATGATATCACTTGCTTAGCCTATAATAGATGTTACTTAAGTCAAAGTACTGGAGAAAGACACTATAATTTGTGATTCTATTAGGGCAACTTCCTGCTTGTTTCTAATTGACTTGCTGAAAATTCTGTGGCTTGCCAGCAATATACATCTATATGAAAATTGTTCACAAAATCTCAAAAGCCAGGGTCATTGGCACTGTAAGTTATGAGCTTTATACTTAGTAGTCAAAATATTGTTCCCCAAAAACATTATTTCTGGACTTGAAATACTTTATCTGAATTGATTCATACATGGTTCATTTGTACTCAATCATTTAACATTTTCCTCTCCAATTCTTTGCTTTCTTGTGGTTGCTGCAGTTCAAGAGGCTAAGTGGTGCCATTTCTCTTAATTCTCATCAGATGTGTGCATCATGTTATAGATAGAAGACTAGAGTATTCTTCTCTTTGGAACTAGAGCAAGGCCTTTTACAGGGTAAGTTATCTCTTCTACAAAATAAAATGGATTATAAAATTAGGTAATTTATCTCCACAACTGATCACTTCAAGTAAGTAATGTTTATTTCCTACTTTATTTCACCAGATACTTAAGATTGCAGATGGTGTTTTGACTTTTTAAAATATCCTTAGGATATCCCAAAGAATTTTCTGAGTTCTTTCCTATTTTTAATTTTAAATCTATAAGATTATATTGGATTTTTTTTGGAAAAGGAAAACACAGTTTAGGGATGTGTCAAATGGTTTTCATGATAAATCTATTACATATTCAAATATTAATCTATCTTGAAACCTCATAGCAATTAAAGTCCAAACTGAATGTGATCACTAAATCTCTTTAAGTGACTTTATATTTAACAAGCACCTTGGCCTTATTCTTGCAAGCATTTTTAGGCATTTTGTCAATTTTCCAAATCAAACCAACAGTTTGAACACCTAAAGTAACAATATAATAATGGTCACAATTTAATGAAGACCTGCTGCTGCTGCTGCTGCTAAGTCGCTTCAGTCGTGTCCGACTCTGTGCGACCCCACAGATGGCAGCCCATTGGGCTCTGCCATCCCTGGGATTCTCCAGGCAAGAACACTGGAGTGGGTTGCCATTTCCTTCTCCAATGCATGAAAATGAAAAGTGAAAGTGAAGTCGCTCAGTCGTGTCCGACTCAGCGACCCCATGGACTGCAGCCCACCAGGCTCCTCCGTCCATGGGAGTTTCCAGGCAAGAGTACTGGAGTGGGATGCCATTGCCTTCTCTGAAAATGAAGACCTAATTGTCAGGAACTTTTCTAAAGCCCATTCCTTATTCCTGGGCATATACCCAGAGTAAACTATAATTCGAAAAGATTCACATACCCCATTGTTCAAAGCAGTATTTACAATAGCCAAGACATGGGGAGCAACCCAAATGTCCATTAACAGATGACTGGATAAAGAACATGTAGTGTATATATATAAACACACACAAGGAATAGTACTCAGGAATAAAAAATGAAATAGTGTCATTTGCAGCAATATGGATGGGTCAAGAGATTGTCATACTCAGTGAAATAAGTCAGATAGAGAAAGACAAAAACCATATGATATCACTTATATGTGGAATCTAAAATAGGGCACATGTGTGTGTGCTTAGTCGCTTCAGTCATGTCTGACTCTGTGCAGTTCTATGGACTGTAGCCTGCCAAGTTCCTATGTCCATGGGGTTCTCCAGGCAAAAATACTGGAGTGGGTTGTCATGCCCTCCTCCAGGGTATCTTCCCGACATAGGGATCAAACCCACATCTCTTATGTCTCCTGCATTGGCAGGCGGGATCTTTTACTACTAGCACCACCTGGGAATATGACACAAATGTACTTAATTACAAAGCAGAAATAGACTCACAGGCATAGAAAACAAATTTATGGTTACCAAAGGGGAAAAGAGGTAGGGTAAATTAGGAGTTTGAGGTTAGCAGATACAATTTTATATATATATATAAAATTAGTACCCAACAAGGACCTACTATATAGCACAAGGGACTATATTCAATATCCTATAAAAACATAATGGAAAGGAGTATGAAAAAAAAATATATATAATATATGTATACATACAACTGAATTGCTTTGCTGTATTATACCAGAAACTAGCACATTATCAATCAACTGCAATATATTGAGAAAAGACATTAATTATAAAGTATAAAAATTTAGATTTTTATATACTTCAACAATTAATTGATACAATTAATTTCAAAACATTTGAAATAATATCTGGGTAGCTATCCATGGACTGTATAGGACAATTTTATCACTAAGTATGTGGTCTATGATAGACAAGGTTTTCATAAAATGTTCATCATGCCAATATAATGAAAACCAGGAAGATAGTATAATGCAAGTTGTATGCAATTGAATTGCTCTATTTCTTTTTCATTTTTTTCTTTTTGCTTTTTGAGAATAAGTTTCGAGAATTGTGGTTATTTATTAGGGGTAAATGTTGGTATTGTATTATTAGGCTAATGTGTAGACAGACAACCCTACGTAGAAATGGTATGCTTACATGAGAAACTGAACAAAGATAAAAAACTGTTAATCCGGTTAAATATAATTGATTTAGATTATTCTTTAATGACAGATTTGTAAACAATATTTACACAGATTAAGGCAACTATTTTTTTATTTTATTCCTCTTGAAATTCTGACATGATTTTATACCTTGCTATAGATAAACCTAAATTTTGTTTTCAAAGTTTTTTCAAGTTAAACACTCTGGCACATCATCAGTTTTCAGAAAATTTTATGGATAATCATAAAATGCAAGACTAAGAAGTCTATGAAATATAATTTTTTATGATGAAAACTTTTGTTTCCTGAAAGCTTCTATTCAGTACCTACTGTACCATATTCCATGATAATAAACACCTAGAATTTCTAGACAATGATCTAAAGGAATATTTCATTTTTCATTATATAAAGGGCATTTCTATAATTTTCCTTCTTTCCCATAGTTTTATTCCTTTACCTTCTTCCAAACTCCAAAGGTTTTTTTTTTTTTTTTTTTTATTCACTTGTCTAATTGTTGGGTTTGTTGGCATATGTTTTTGTGTTATTGTTTTTACCATCCCTCTCACGAACTTTATTCCACCTACATGTGCTACAAAGTCAAAACTAGATTCCATTCTAGAAAGTTGATAGCATCCTTGTAGTTCATTGTGGGTTTTTTAGGTTTTCACATTCATCAGAAAAGCATTTTCATGCATACAGTACTATATATACAATAGATAACCAACAAGGACCTACTGGGTAGCACAGAGAACTATACTCAGTATCTTTTAATAACCTATAATGGAAGATAATGCAAAACAATACATATATATGTATGTGTATAGATATAGATAGCTGAATCCCCTTGCATGTCTGAAACTAACACAGTGTTATAAATTTACTATATTTCAGTAAAAACTAAAAAGAAAGCAGTTACAAGTAAATAACTCTTACTTCATGAAATTCACCATGCATAAGAGCATAACTTGATGCATTTTTAAAGACTCCCTTGTCCTCTGGAGTAGAACAAAATAAAAGGAGGAAAAGAGAGGAACAGCCCTAATCACATTCAGATGACTAGAAGGAAACCCTCCTCTCTTTGTACTCAGAATCTAAAGGCACAGAAAAGTAGTTTAACATCGAGTATGTTAATAAGTTTAACATTTTTTCTTTTTTTCTGGAATGGGCTGGACTTGATAGGCTAAAGAGAAAAATGATGATATTTCATTATTTTCAAATGTACTCTCTCTGGTTTTAACTGTCTCTACTCCTAAACATGTATCAGGAACATTTCTGTGATTATAAAAAAAGATAATAATAATTGTGTTTACTTATTAAAGCATCCAGTTGAATCATACATATTTTTTGCAAAACTCATTCTTGCATACCAAACCACTAACTAGCTGGTTTCTCAGCTTGGTTCTCTCCTTTGGTTCAGAAATCATCAATGGCAAAAGAAGAATGGGCAATTTCCAATACTTCCTTTCTACTCCCTGCCTGTAATCCTTACCATACCAGGTATCCTTTCATTTTCTTTTATGTTAGCACATGCTGACTTCTGTTGCCACATTGTTTACTCTCTAGTAATCCAAAAATTTGAGGGAAAATATTGCTTTGAACCTCTTACACTAGTGCTGTTGTAAAATGATCGCTTCAATTACTAAATTGGTTTCCAGGCCTATGAAATTCAGTTTTAACTGTCTCTACTCCTAAACATGTATCAGGAACATTTCTGTGATTATAAAAAAAAGATAATAATAATTGTGTTTACTTATTAAAGCATCCAGTTGAATCATACATACATATGTTTTGCAAAACTCATTCTTGCATACCAAACCACTAACTAGCTGGTTTCTCAACTTGATTCTCTCCTTTGGTTCAGAAATCAATGGCAAAAGAAGAATGGGTAATTTCCAATACTTCCTTTCTACTTTTTTCCCTGCCTGTAATCCTTACCATACCAGGTATCCTTTCATTTTCTTTTATGTTAGCACATGCTGACTTCTGTTGCCACATTGTTTACTCTCTAGTAATCCAAAAATTTGAGGGAAAATATTGCTTTGAACCTCTTACACTAGTGCTGTTGTAAAATGATCGCTTCAATTACTAAATTGGTTTCCAGGCCTATGAAATTCATTTACTTCTTTTCTTTTTTTCTTTTTTTCTCTGTGTTCTCATTTTTACCATGGGAACAGTAACCTTACTTTACCTACATCAGTGGACTCTTGCCTAGTCCCACTATTCAATATTGTTGGAGTGTTTTGAACCCTCTAAAGACTTTAGAACGTTGATATTGATTTTTTACATCCCACCAATGTACATAGTTCTTGTTTTTGCAGATAATATATCATCATATTATAATTTAAGTTACTGCTAGTTTTGCATTTTTCCTACATTGGATTATAATACTTAGTTCTCATCAACAGCAAGTGATGAAACCTGAAAAATGTGAATTCATGTTAAATGATCATCCTGTTTAAGAGTAGTGGAGAATATCTCATGTAAAACCCATTGCCCTACATATAGGCCAAAGGTAGAAATAAGATCAGGATAGTGTATTCCATGAAAGCCAAAAAACAGACAATTATATGTTGAGAAAAGTTAGCTCTACATCAGAAGTACATAGGATGTGAAGAAGGTTTATGTAATAGGTGTTCAAATACACAAATATTTGTGGATAATTGAAAAAAAACCTTTTTAGGGTTTTTGTTCAGTAATGTGATAAAATGGGGAATAAAAATTGAAACAATCTGCCCATTAGTTTATATTGACTTTAGTATAAAAGAAATTATTATTTTTTTAAACCCAAACAAATCCTTATTTAATAGTTTAAACAGCCATTCCCAGTACTTTAGGAACTTGGGTCTCATCTCCGTTTTATTACAGTGCCTGGTGCTTTAAAAAATATCTATTGATTTTTCCAATTTTATAAACTGAAAGAATAAAAAGTTCACTTTACAAAGTTCCCTTCAGGTGCAGGTATCTTAATGGGTCCCAAAATCTGATTTAAGAACTTAGTATATAAAACACTGAAAGTGAAATGACAAAATTATTTGTTTCTATTTTCTTTCAAATGTTTCTTATGTCAATTTTTTTGCTTTCTTTTTTTTTCAAACATGTATTTGCAGTGAAGCAACAATTCTGAAGATGGCCTTTCATCTGTGGCTTGAAAATATATAATACCAGGAAGCTTAATAATTCAACAAAGCAGAAAATAACCCATTAATTCTCACAGCAAAGAAAAACAACAACAAATTTTAGTGAGGTAAGTTTTTCTTTCAGGAAGCTATTAGAAATCCTTACTTGTTGACAAAACTTTTCTAATTCATTGTCAGCTTTCTTAAATTAATCTGATATCATGTGATAGCAAAGAAGAACCACCTACAGAGTTATAGTTTCTAGAATATTACATATTTGTATATGTAAATATATGGAATTTTATCTTCTTAATATAGACTATAAACTCACTTAATGTAGTGCCATTGCTTTGGTTTTATAGTCTTTGTCATGAAACTGCCTTGTACTAGGATGAATGCCTCATATATCTGAGCAGTTAAATAGATGGGCTGCTTCATCTTGACCTTTGGAGAGTCTATATTGAGTTGGGGGCTCATTTCATTGCTTTTACCATTTACAACCCTGTCTTCCAATGGCAAGAGTGTTTCAAATGTTTTCTAATCAAGCATGTACCTTTACTGAAAGGTCAGAATACTAAAATGCTATCTATCAGGGATTGAAATTATGTTTCATCTCTCCCATATAAGAAATTCTAATTAGAAATGCAGTATATTCATTCTCTTGGGTCAAAGATGGCCATGAATATCACATCACTGAATTGAGGACTATAGCACGTACACATACACATACACAGTAAGCAACATATTCTCTAGACCTTTGTTGACAGTATCACTTCTCTCAATGTTTTGTACTTTTTTTTTTTTCATGGACTTTGAAATTCTCTTTCAGATTGTTCTGCAGAGGGTCTTTACTGCACGAGCTACAAAAACAAAACCAAAAGAACATTATGTTATTTTGCAGATCCATTCAGGAGCTCATTTCCCCAAAGGGACATGCCAATCTACCATTCTATTCAATTTCACAAAACAACAACAACAACAAAATCTGAGCAGTATATATATATATGTGGGGTGTGTGTGTGTGTGTGTGTGTACACATACACACCCTACAAGCCAAGAAAAGCAAATCCTCAGCTTTGAAAAGAGGTTGATCAAAACACAGTCTTGGAATAATCAAGGCAGAAAAAACATTTAGAAGGAAAAGTGACATAGGTAGTAAACACAACAAGAAACTTGTGCAAGCATAAAGGAATTATTTACTTATAGCTATTTATAATACATAAGCCTAATTTTTTTCACTTGACTGAATTTTGGAGATCATGTCATAGATTCTATATCTGCCACATTATTAATATTATTCATAAAATATTTTCTTTTTTAAATTTAAATTTATTAATTTTAATTGGAGGTTAATTACTTTACAATATTATATTGGTTCTGCCACACATCAACATGAATTCGCCACGGGTGTACATGTGTTCCCCATCCTGAACCCAACGTCCCACCTCTCTCCCCATACCATCCCTCCAGGTCATCCCAGTACACCAGCCCCAAGGATCCTGTATCGAACCTGGACTGGTGATTCGTTTCTTATATGATATTATACATGTTTCCATGACTTTCCCCCAAATCATCCCACCCTCCCCCTCTCCCACAGAGTCCAAAAGTCCATTCTATACATCTGTGTCTCTTTTGCTGTCTCGCATACAGGGTTATCATTAACATCTTTCTAAATTCCATATATATGCGTTAGTATACTGTATTGGTGTTTTTCTTTCTGGCTTACTTCACTCTGTATAATAGGCTCCAGTTTCATCCACCTCATTAGAACTGATTCAAATGTATTCTTTTTAATGGCTGAGTAATACTCCATTGTTTATATGTACCACAGCTTTCTTATCCATTCATCTGCTGATGGACATCTAGGTTGCTTCCATGAAATGTTTTCTTCTGTAGCTCTACCACAGTTTGTTCAGCCTCACCTTACTGATGAATATGTCTGTTGTTTCAATTTTTACTATTTTAGAAACAGGAAATATTGTATGTTCACACACATTTGCATCCTTATGCCTGTATTTGTGTAAGACACATTTACAAAATTAGATTTGCTGGGTGAACTTTTAATGATGACCTAAAAATATGTGAAAAATTACCAAATTTCAATCTGATGACACTGCAACAATTTAGGTTTCAATTGATGATAAATGAATGCCTATTTCTTGCACTTTGGCTGCTTAATCTATCCATTTGATCTTTGTCAGTATCTTAGGAGAAAATTATTAGCATGCCATTTGTATACACACACACTTGCATGCACGCAGACACCCACTGTTGTACTTTGTAGGAAAGCAATTTTTTTTTCCAGTGTAAAACTATTTATTGTCTACAAATTTACTGTCCCAAGTTATGAGGTTCTACTTCTATTCATTAACTTTGAGCTACTTTGTAACTTTCAGTTTTGTAAGTTATAGGTAACTGAGAGATATGTAAATTCTGTCCTATTAATGATTTTATTGACTTACCATTGCTAAAAATTACCTTTGTCTCAATAATCCTTTATTTCATATTAATTTGAGCTCTTTTTACTTTTTCTTTGAATCAGTTACAATATCTGCCTAGCTCTGTCATATCATTGAGTGAGACAAATGATTTAACCTGGTTTATATTTATATTTTTATGTTAGTCATGATTTTACCTTTCTATAAAAATTACATTCTAAGAGTATACAGATATAAAGATATGCCATGTAGTGTATATGTGTGAGTATACTTGTATCATATTTATCAATGTACCTATGTAAATATGTATGTATAGTTCAGTTCAGTTCAGTTCAGTCGCTCAGTTGTGTCCAACTCTTTGCGGACCCATGAATCGCAGCACGCCAGGCCTCCCTGTTCATCACCATGTCTCAGAGTTCACTCAGACTCAAGTCCATCGAGTCCGTGATGCCATCCAGCCATCTCATCCTCAGTCATCCCCTTCTCCTCCTGCCCCCAATCCCTCCCAGCATCAGAGTCTTTTCCAATGAGTCAACTCTTCTCATGAGGTGGCCAAAGTACTGGAGTTTCAGCTTTAGCATCATTCCTTCCAAAGAAATCCCAGGGTTGATCTCCTTCAGAATGGACTGGTTGGATCTCCTTGCAGTCCAAGGGACTCTCAAGAGTCTTCTACAACACCAAAGTTCAAAAGCATCAATTCTTCGACGCTCAACCTTCTTCACAGTCCAACTCTCACATCTATACATGACCACAGGAAAAACCAGAGCCTTGACTAGATGGACCTTAGTCGGCAAAGTAATGTCTCTGCTTTTGAAAATGCTATCTAGGTTGGACATAACTTTTCTTCCAAGGAGTAAGCGTCTTTTAATTTCATGGCTGCAGTCACCATCTGCAGTGATTTTGGAACCCAAAAAGATAAAGTCTGGCACTGTTTCCACTGTTTCCTCATCTATTTCCCATGAAGTGATGGAACAGGATGCCATGATCTTCGTTTTCTGAATGTTGAGCTTTAAGCCAACTTTTTCGCTCTCCTCTTTCACTTTCATAGAGAAAGCGTCTTTTAATTTCATGACTACAATCACCATCTACAGTGATTTTGGAGCCCATAAAAATAAAGTCAGCCATTGTTTCCCCATCTCCATGAAGTGATGGGACCAGATGCCATGATCTTCGTCTTCTGAATGTTGAGCTTTAAGCCAATCCTTTCACTCTCCTCTTTCACTTTCATCAAGAGGCTCTTTAGTTCTTCACTTTCTGCCATAACGGAAAAAAAAATAAAGTCAGCCATTGTTTCCCCATCTCCATGAAGTGATGGGACCAGATGCCATGATCTTCGTCTTCTGAATGTTGAGCTTTAAGCCAATCCTTTCACTCTCCTCTTTCACTTTCATCAAGAGGCTCTTTAGTTCTTCACTTTCTGCCATAACGGAAATGTCATCTGCATATCTGAGGTTATCGATATTTCTCCCAGCAATCTTGATTCCAGCTTGTGCTTCTTCCAGCCCAGCATTTCTCATGATGTACTCTACATATAAGTTAAATAAGCAGGGCGACAATATACAGCCTTGACATACTTCTTTTCCTATTTGGAACCAGTCTGTTGTTCCATGTCTAGTTCTAACTGTTGCTTCCTGACCTGCGTACAGGTTTTTCAAGAGGCAAGTCATGTTTAGATTAGAAAAATGTAAAGATATATGCAGGATATCAATTTATTTAGACAGAAAATGGAGGTTTTAACTACAGGGAAGGATCACAGAGAATAGTAATTTGTTGGGTAGGTGGAAGAGAATAACTTCAATTAAGCTTCAATATGTTGGCTCATTTATCAGCTTGTTTTTGGCTTGTTTTTGATGAAGTAGTATGCTTTTGAGATTGATGGAGTGATGGTTAGATAGAAGAATTAAGGATATCATGTTAATTACTTAGAGTGCCTTTTCTTCATGGTAGGGAGTGACTTTTCTTCATGGTACGGATATCTGAGGAGCTTGTTTTTAAAAAGTTCTAAGTGATGAAGCAGGTCATAAAATATGAATATTTAATGTGTCACTTCACTGGACCTTCCCTGTGTTTGAGAGTGAGTGTTGGAGGTAGGTTTTGGTAGGTCTAAAGTGAGTTTGTTTTTGTATTTTGTCAGTAGCATTTCTCATAGAAGTTAATTTCCATATAGTAGATTTTTTATTTTTACTGAACTTAGGGTTTGTTTGGGGAGATCTGAATAGAGAGTGAAGGATCTCAGGTGAGGTTTCAAAATTATGACCTAGGCCAGTTTGGGTAATAGAAAAAAAAATATTTAAGAAGAGACTGATAAAGAGACAAAAAGGTGACAAAATCTAAAGATCCTGATGATATCAAAAGTGTTGAGAATTCAGAAAATCATTGTTATTGTACTCAGAAAGTGCAGGGACATCCTTGGTGGTCCAGTGAGTAAAACTCTGTGCTTCCAGTGCCTGGGATGTGGATTTTATCCTTTGTTAGGGAACTAAGATACCACATGCTGCATGGTGAAAGTGAAGTCACTCAGTCATGTCTGACTCTTTGCGACCCCATAGACTGTAGCCTAACAGGCTCCTCTGTCCATGGGATTTTCCAGGCAATAGTACTGGAGTGGATTGCCATTTCCTTCTCTAGGAGATCTTCCCAGCCCAGGGCCTGAACCCTGGTCTCCTGCATTGTAGACAGACGCTTTACCGTCTGAGCCACCAGGGAAGTCCACATGCTGCACGGTACGGCCCCTCAAAAAGCTGGAATGTTATAAGCTTCTAGAAGAAATACGATAAAAGTAAAGCCTCTAAAGAATAGCAAGAAGAGATAAGAAAGCCTTCTTCAGCGATCAATGCAAAGAAATAGAGGAAAACAACAGAAGGGGAAAGACTAGAGATCTCTTCAAGAAAATTAGAGATACCAAGGGAACATTTCATGCAAGGATGGGCTCGATAAAGGACAAAAAAGGTCTGGACCTAACAGAAGCAGAAGATATTAAGAAGAGTTGGCAAGAATACACGGAAGAACTGTACAAAAAAGATCTTCACGACCCAGATAATCATGATGATGTGATCACTAATCTAGAGCCAGACATCTTGGAATGTGAAGTCAAGTGGGCCTTAGAAAGCATCACTACGAACAAAGCTAGTGGAGGTGATGGAATTCCAGTTGAGCTGTTTCAAATCCTGAAAGATGATGCTGTGAAAGTGCTGCACTCAATCTGCCAGCAAATTTGGAAAACTCAGCAGTGGCCACAGGACTGGAAAAGGTCAGTTTTCATTCCAATTCCAAAGAAAGGCAATGCAAAAGAATGCTCCAATTACCGCACAATTGCACTCATCTCACATGCTAGTAAAGTAATGCTCAAAATCCTCCAAGCCAGGCTTCAGCAATACGTGAACCGTGAACTCCCTGATGTTCAAGCTGGCTTTAGAAAAGGCAGAGGAACCAGAGATCAAATTGCCAACATCCGCTGGATCATGGAAAAAGCAAGAGAGTTCCAGAAAAACATCTACTTCTGCTTTATCGACTATGCCAAAGCCTTTGACTGTGTGGATCACAATAAACTGTGGAAAATTCTGAAAGAGATGGGAATACCAGACCACCTAACCTGCCTCTTGAGAAATCTGTATGCAGGTCAGGAAGCAACAGTTAGGACTGGACATGGAACAACAGACTGGTTCCAAATAGGAAAAGGAGTGCGTCAAGGCTGTATATTGTCACCCTGCTTATTTAACTTATATGCAGAGTACATCATGAGAAACGCTGGACTGGAAGAAACACAAGCTGGAATCAAGATTGC
>SJYT01016882.1:154046-250288 GCA_006410635.1 Cephalophus harveyi
CTTGAGAGTCCCTTGGACTGCAAGGAGATCCAACCAGTCCATTCTGAAGGAGATCAACCCTGGGATTTCTTTGGAAGGAATGATGCTAAAGCTGAAACTCCAGTACTTTGGCCACCTCATGCGAAGAGTTGACTCACTGGAAAAGACTCTGATGCTGGGAGGGATTGGGGGCAGGAGGAGAAGGGGACAACCGAGGATGAGATGGCTGGATGGCATCACTGACTCGATGGATGTGAGTCTGAGTGATCTCCGAGAGATGGTGATGAACAGGGAGGCCTGGCGTGCTGCGATTCATGGGGTCGCAAAGAGTCGGACACGACTGAGCGACTGAACTGAACTGAACTGAAAAACAAATGAAAATTAATGCACAACATATTATAACTTTGAATTAAAGTAAGAATTAAAGGAAAATTTATAGCCATAAATGCCTAAATCAAAAATATCTCAGATCAATAACCTTGAAGAATGAGGGGGGGAACAAAATAATCTCAAAGGAAGAAAATAATAAAGCACAGAATGGAGACAGATACAATAATGAATAGAGGAACAATATAATAATCACACCAAAAGTTGGTGAGTTGAACAAAATTACCATACCTTTAGCTAAGCTGACAAAGGAAAAAGTTAAGAGACAAATAACTGCAATTACAAATGAATAGTGGAAACATCATTCAGA
Source organism: Cephalophus harveyi (assembly GCA_006410635.1). Classification (NCBI taxonomy): domain Eukaryota; kingdom Metazoa; phylum Chordata; class Mammalia; order Artiodactyla; family Bovidae; genus Cephalophus; species Cephalophus harveyi. The sequence continues at coordinate 154,723 of SJYT01016882.1, forward strand.
AATAATAAAAAATTATTAGTAAATTTGATGAAAAATTGTATACCAAGAAATTAGATGAAATAAACAAATACCTAGAAACACACAAATGATCTAAACTAATTATAATAATTGGAAAATCTTGACATATCTAAAACAAGTAAAAAGATTACATTAGTAATTAAAAACTTCCAACAAAGAAAAGTCTAGGACCAGATGGAGTTGCTGGTGAATTCTATGAAAACTTAAAAAAATAACACTCAAACTTTCAAGAAAGGGGATAATTCCTAATTCCTTTTACCAGGCCATCATTGTGCTGTAGCCAAAGCCAATCAAAGACATCACAAGGAAAGAAAATTATAGACCAATATCCCTTATGACTTAGGTGAAATAATCCTCCAAGAAACATGAAGAAACCAAATTCAGTAGCATATGACCACATAATTTATCACAAGAATGTAAGGACAGATCAACATAAGACAATCAAATAGTTATAAGATACCTCATTAATAGAATGAATGGTGAGGAGTGGCAGTGCACATGATTATCTCTGTATTAATTGTAGCTTAATAAGCATTTTAAAAAATCCAACATCCACTTATGATAAAAACACTCTGACAACTAAGAATAGAAGGGAGCTTCCTTAATATGATAAAGAGTGTTTATTAAGAGCTCATAGCTAGCATCATACCCAATGGTGAAAGACTGAAAGTCACCCCATAAGATCAGGAACAGGGTGTCTACTTTTATTATGGGTATTCAGCATTGTACTAGAACACAGGTTCCAGTCAGAGCAATTAGATATGAAAAATAAATAAAAGGCACCCAAATTGGAAAGTGAGAAAAAAATCATCTCTGTATGAAGGTGAAAAAAATCCTATATGAAGATTAGTCCAAAGAATCAATAAGTAAGCAACTCAAGCTAATAAATAAATTCAGAAAAATTGAAGGATACAAGACCAGTATCCAGAAATCAATTGAGTTTCTATACAATGGCAATAAGCTTTTTGACAGGAGAATTAAGAAAGAACTCACATTTGCAACAAAGGCAAAAACAATAAAATATTTAGAAATAAGTTTAACCAAGAATGTCGTCTTATACACTGAAAACTAGAAAACATTTCTAAAACTAATTTTAAAAGATCTAAATAAATGAAAAAAGTTATTCAGGTCCATGGATGAGAATACTTAAAATTATTAAGATGACAGAACTATTCAAAGCATTCTGTAGCTTCAACACAGTATATAGCAAAACTCCAACAACCATTTGCAGCAAGAAGAAAGTTGATCCTCAAATTCATATGGAATTTTAAAGGACTCTGAATAATTATACTGAAGAATAAAAACAAAAATAGAAAACGCACACTTCCTCAGTTCAAAATTTACAATAAAGCTGTGGTAGTCAAAACAATATAGTACTGATAGAGCAGTAGACATATGGGCCAATGGTAAAAATTTATGAGTCTAGATATAAATCCACACAGCTATAGTCAATTAATTTTTGACAAATTGGCTAAGTCCATTCAAGAGTGAAAGAATAGTCTCTTTAGGAAAGAATGTGGGATGAACAAGGGAAAAAATGACAGTGGAGTGCAGAGTGTAACAGTTGCTCATTCATGTCTGACTCTTTGTGACCCCATGGATTGTACAGTCCATGAAATTCTCCAGGCCATAATAATGGAGTGGGTAGCCTTTCCCTTCTCCAGGAAATCTTCCCAACCCAGGGATCCAACCCAGGTCTCCACATTGTAGGCAGATTCTACTTCACATCATATGAAGTAGATTCAAATCAATGAATCAGTGATAGTGTAAGAGCTAAATACTATAAAACTCTCAGACTTCCTGGGTGGCTCAATGATAAAGAATCCAATTCATGTCAATGTGTGGCAAAAACCACTACAAAGTTGTAAAGTAATTAGCCTTCAATTAAAATAAATAAATAAATAAATAAATGAATCTGCCTACCAAACAAGGAAACATAGGAGACTCTTGTTTGATCCTTGTGTCAGGAAGATCCCCCAGGAGAAGAAAATGGCAACCCACTTCAGTATTCTTGCCTAGAAAGTTCCATGGACAAAGAAGCCTGGTGGGTCCCAAAGAGTTGGACATTACTGAGCACACATGCATGCACCATAAAATTCTCAGAATTAAATCTTAGAATAAATTCTCATGACTTTAAATGTAGTAAAGAATTCTTACATAGAGCATAAAATCATGTACGACAAAAGAAAAAATATATATAAATTTGACTTTATGAAAATTAGATTGTGTATTTCTTAACATTATCAAGAAAATGACAACCTAAACAGTGAGAGAAAATATTTGCAAGTTATGTATCTGATGAGTTAGATAGCCAGAATATAGAAAGAGATCGTATGGTACAAAAACTAAAAAGACAAATACTCCATGTTAAAAAAAAATGGGTAAAAGAGTTAAATAGACATGTTTCCGGAGAAAATATACAAATGGTCAACATATATATTTAAAATGCTGAACATTGTTACTATCAGTTCAGTTCAGTCTCTCAGTTGTGTCTGACTTTTTGCGACCCCATGAATTGCAGCACGCCAGGCCTCCCTGTTCATCACCAACTCCCGGAGTTCACTCATTGAGTTGGTGATGCCATCCAGCCATCTCATCCTCTGTCATCTCCTTCTCCTCCTGCCCCCAACCCCTCCCAGCATCACAGTCTTTTCCAATGAGTCAGCTCGTCACATGAGGTGGCCAAAGTACTGGAGTTTCAGCTTTGGCATTATTCCTTCCAAAGAAATCCCAGGGCTGACCTCCTTCAGAATGGACTGGTTGGATCTCCTTGCAATCCAAGGGACTCTAAAGAATCTTCTCCAACACCACAGTTCAAAAGCATCAATTCTTTGGCACTCAGCTTTCTTCACAGTCCAACTCTCACATCCATACATGACAACTGGAAAAACCATAGCCTTGACTAGATGGACCTTTGTTGGCAAAGTAATGTCTGTGCTTTTCAATATGCTATCTAGGTTGGTCATAACTTTCCTTCCAAGGAGTAAGCATCTTTTAATTTCATGACTGCAGTCACCATCTGCAGTGATTTTGGAGCCCAAAAAAATAAAGTCTGACACTGTTTCCACTGTTTCCCCATCTATTTCCCATGAAGTGATGGGACCAGATCACTTCATGATTTTAGTTTTCTGAATGTTGAGCTTGAAGCCAACTTTTTCACTCCTCTTTCACTTTCATCAAGAGGCTTTTTAGTTCCTCTTCACTTTCTGCCATAAGGGTGGTGTCATCTACATATCTGAGGTTATTGATATTTCTTCCAGCAATCTTGATTCCAGCTTGTGCTTCTTCCAGCCCAGCATTTCTCATGATGTATTCTGCATATAAGTTAAATAAGCAGGGTGACAATAAACAGCCTTGACGTACTCCTTTTTCTATTTGGAACCAGTCTGTTTTTCTGTGTCCAGTTCTAGCTGTTGCTTCCTGACCTGCATGTAGGTTTCTCAAGAGGCAGGTCAGGTGGTCTGGTATTCCCATCTCTTGAAGAATTTTCCACAGTTTATTGTGATCCACACAGCCAAAGAAATGCAAATCAACATCATGAGATAATAGGATGATTATAATCAAAGATGGAAAATTACAAATGTTAGTAGGAATGTAGAGAAATTAGAACCTTTTTAAATTTCTGGTGAAAATTTAAAATGCTGTAGCAATACGGAAATGTTTTTTGCTTTCTCAAAAAGTTAAAATAAAATTGCCAGTAATTCTAGTCCTAGATGTATACCCCCCCCAATTGAAAAGAGGAACTTGAACTTGTACAAAAATATTTATTGAAGCATTATTCAACCTTTGGGAGATACAACTCACGTTTCCAATAGATGAAGTGCTGTGCTTAATTACTCAGTCATGTCCGACTCTTTCTGACCCCATGGACTGGACCCCCACCAGGCTCATCTGTTCATAGGGATTCTCCAGACAAAAATACTGAAGTGGGTTGTCATGCCCTGTTCGAGAGGATATTCCCAACCCAGGTCTCTCTCATTGCAGGCAGTTTATTTACCATCTGAGCCCCCAAAGAAGGGATAAACATAATGTGATGTGCACATGCTATGGGATATTGCTGCTGCTGCTGCTGCTAAGTCACTTCAGTCATGTCCGACTCTGTGCGACCCCACAGACGGCAGCCCACCAGGCTCCCCTGTCCCTGGGATTCTCCAGGCAAGAACACTGGAGTGGGTTGTCATTTACTTCTCCGATACATGAAAATGAAGTGAAAGTGAAGTTGCTCAGTCATGTCTGACTCTTTGTGATCCCATGGACCACAGCCTACCAGACTCCTCTGTCCATAAGATTTTCCAGGCAAGAGTACTGGAGTGGGGTGCCGTTGCCTTCTCCACTATGGGATATTACTCAGTTTTTAAAAGAAAGTTCATTCTGATACATGTAACAACATTGATGAACCTTGAAAATTCTATGCTAAATGAAATAAACTAGAAATGAAAAGATAAATATTTTATGATCCCATGTATATAGAATTATCTAGAATAGGCAAATGCATAGAGATTTGGAGTAATTAGAGTGTACTGTTTCATTGAATACACTGAAGCCTTTGATTGTGTGGATCACAACAAATTGGAAATTCTTAAACAGGTGGGAATTCAAGACCACCTACCTGTCTCCTAAGAAACCTGTATATGTGTGTGTGCAGGTCAAGAAGCAACAGTTAGAACTGGACATGGAACAACTGACAGGTTCAAAATGGGAAAGGAGTGTGACAGAGCTGTATGTTATCACTCTACTCATTTAACTTCTATACAGAGTACATGACACCACCCTAATGGCAGAAAGCAAAAGGAAACTAAGGAGCCTCCTGATTAAGGTGAAAGAGGACAGTGAAAAAGCTGGCTTAAAACTCAACTTTGAAAAAACTAAGATCATGGCATCTGGCCCAATTATTTAATGCAAATAGATGGGGGGGAACAGTGGAAAGTGACAGAATTTATTTTCTTGGGCTTCTAAATCATGCAGATGGTGACTACAGCCATGAAATTAAAGGTCACTTGCTTCTTGGAAAAAAAAAAAAACTGGGACAAAGTTAATATATTAAAAAACAGAAACATCAATTTGCCTACAAAGATCCATACAGTCAAAGCTGTGGTTTTTCTAGTAGTCATGTATGGATGTGGAATTGGACCATAAAGAAGACTGAGTGATGAAGAATTGATGCTTTCAAAATTGTGGTGCTGGAGAAGACTCTTGAGAGTCCCTGGACTGCAAGGAGATCAAATCAGTAAATTCTGAAGGATCAACTCTCAATATTCATTGGAAGAACTGATGCTAACCTGAAACTCCAATACTTTGGCCACCTGATGCAAAGAGAAAACTAATTGGAAAAGACCCTGATGCTGGTAAAGATTGGAGGCAGGAGGAAAAAGAGGCAACAGAGAATGAGATGGTTGAATGCCATCATCAATTCAATGGACATGATTTAGAGTAAACTCTGGGAGATAGTGAAGGATAGAGAAGCCTGGGCATGCTGCAGTGTATGGGGTCACAAAGAGTCGGAGACAACTGAGTGATGAACAACTACAGCAACAAAAATGCAGAGTTTATAATGTGAAATACTGGGTTGGATGAATCACAAGCTGAAATAAAGATGGCCTGGAGAAATATCAATAACCTCAGATATGCAGATGACAGCACCCTTATGGCAGAAAGGGAAGAGGAACTATTTGCCATGAAGTGATGGGACCAGATGCCATGATCTTCATTTTTTGAATGTTGAGTTTAAGACAGCTTTTTCACTTTCCTCTTTCACTTTCATCAAGAGTCTCCTTAGTTCTTCTTTACTTTCTGCCATTAGGGTGGCATCATCTGCTTATATGAGGTCATTGATACTTCTGGCATCATCTCTTTCCCACTTGCTGAATCTGGATTGGCCACTCGACTTAATTTGGCCCAAAAGGAAATGTTTGCATAGTAAGGATGCCCTTACCTTTTGGTTTCAGAATCCTTTAATTGATGCCATGAGATAAAAGACAGGATGGCCTGTTAGACACCAGACAGGTGAACAAGGCCATCTTAAATCTTAGTGCTACCAGCTGACTTTACATCTGACAACAGATAAAGGAGAGAATCCAAAAACAATCATCTGACTGGATATAGCCCAGAAATAGCTTCCTTGGTGGCTCAGAGGTAAAGAATATGCATGTCAATGCAGGAGACACTGGAGATGCAGGTTTGATCCCTGGATTAGGAAGATCCCTAGTATTAGGAAACAGCAAGCCTCTCCAGGACTCTTGCTTGGACAATCCCATAGACAGTGGAGCCTGGTAGGTGAGCTACAGTGCATAGGCTTGCAAAGAGTTGGACAAGAATGACTATCACCACCAAAACCAGACCAGAAATACTGCTCAACTAATCCACAAAGTCAAAGCTTAGTGAATGCTTTTCTAAGCCACGAAGTTTTTGGTATGATTTGAGTGCACAGCAAGCAAATTGATAATAGTGTTCACTACATTTTTTTTAATGTATGGCATATACAATGAAGAAATGAATAATAGTAAATAGCAGGTTAACAGTTATTAAAATTGTCTAATGAAAAGATGGGTAAAGATTTTGAGTATATTAATGATGGTAGGCTGGAGGAAAAAAGAATAGACATGATTCAAAGCTAGACTCACAGGATTCATGATTGATTAGATGGTTTTAAGGAAAGCAAACTGTCAAATGTGACCTGAAGATTTGGCCCAGTTAGATAGTACAAGCAGAGAATCAAAGAAAATAATTTTGATTGAACTAATGATATTCAAGTTAGTCTCCCTCTCAGAAGATCTTCCTAAAGCAATTGCTCCATGTGAGCCTAAATATAATTTATTTGGATAAAATAAAGATTTTATGATACTTTTTGAGGAGAATTGAACTTCTTTCTCTTTATATATATATTTTTGTCATTTAGGTGTTCAAGCAGGAAAGACTATTCAGTCCTATAATTCACTTAAAATATACATCAACACTGAATGGATACAGTGGATTCATAATTTATTTGGTCTTGCTTGGAATTTGAATAAAATGGTCTTGTCACTTAAGGCTATGGTTAATCTTAAAAACAAATACTGAATTTTTAAAAATTTTCCTATTTTACTCCAATTTTCTATCCCATGGTTTGGATCAGGAAGAATGCTTTTGTGTCTGTTTGGGACACAAAGTAAAATGACTGACATAATTCTACCTTCTTTAACTATACAAGATCTCTTTTAGAGAAAATTACTGAACTTCATGATTAAAATTAGTAACACTTTCACTGAGAAAATTTAAGTTGATACATTCTTTTTCAACTTTGTCATTCACTCTACCTGGCAAGTGAAAGAGGAGAGTGAAAAAGTTGGCTTAAAGCTCAACATTCAGAGTACCAAAATCATGGCATCTGGTCCTATCACTTCATGGGAAATAGATGGGGAAACAGTGGAAACAGTGTCAGACTTTATTTTTGGGGGCTCCAAAATCACTGCAGATGGTGACTGCAGCCATGAAATTAAAAGACGCTTACTCCTTGGAAGGAAAGTTATGACCAACCTAGATAGTATATTCAAAAGCAGAGGCATTACTTTGCTGAATAAGGTCCGTCTAGTCAAGGCTATAGTTTTTCCAGTGGTCATGCATGGATGTGAGAGTTGGACTGTGAAGAAAGTTGAGCGCCAAAGAATTGATGCTTTTGAACTGTGGTGTTGGAGAAGACTCTTGAGAGTCCCTTGGACTGCAAGGAGATCCAACCAGTCCATTCTGAAGGAGATCAGCCCTGGGATTTCTTTGGAAGGAATGATGCTAAAGCTGAAACTCCAGTACTTTGGCCACCTCATGCGAAGAGTTGACTCATTGGAAAAGACTCTGATGCTGGGAGGGATTGGGGGCAGGAGGAGAAGGGGACAACCGAGGATGAGATGGCTGGATGGCATCACTGACTCGATAGATGTGAGTCTGAGTGAACTCCGGGAGTTGGTGATGGACAGGGAGGCCTGACGTGCTGCGATTCATGGGGTTGCAAAGAGTCGGACATGACTGAGTGACTGAACTGAACTGAACTACTTGGTAAGGGTGAGACCTAAGCCACTCTGCAGGAAATGACTAATGACAGATTAGTGTTAGGAGAATAGTAAAAGGTGTTTATTAACACTGATTTGTGACTGCTGATTGATTAACCAACCATGAGCACATCTAAATGTTAAGTGACTAAAAAAGTCAATTAGAATTATTCCAGACCCATATATGTTCTGTATTTTTGTAAAACTTATGAAAACCAGGTTATATGCCCTACTGGCTATTCCTTGAAATTCATGAATGTTTTCCTAAAACTGATCAAAACACCATGTAAACTTGTGTCTGTGTGTCTGAACACACACTGAACTGTGTGTTCAGTTGCTCAGTTGTGTCTGACTCTGTCATTTTGTACTCCAAGGGATCTTTTTGACCCAGGAATCAAAGGGCATCTTCTGCATTGACAGGTTAATTCTTTATCACTGGTGCCATCTTGGAAGTCCAGCTAAACTTACTGGTCTTAATCTGTGTCCATGAAGTAAAAATGTTTTCCATTGATTTAGTCATCATAGTCTTCATAAGGCTTTATCAGGTATCCCTGAAAACTAGCTATATCATGCAGATGCTTTAAAGAGTGCAAATCCATGTGAGTTGAAAGAGATAAATACATTGGTCACATTAACATTTTTTTTTCCTTCTCATGCAGTGCATGGAACAACAACAACAACAAAAAAAAATGGAACTCCCATTGTAATCCTTAACACTTAAAATATGGATAATGGCCTGTCCTACTAAGAAGATGTCTTGTGGAATTTAAAAAGTGATTTAAGTGCATGACTAGAAGAATTTCTCATGAAGCTCTTCTTCCAAAGGATATTTTTTGAGACAGACAGTATACTTGTAGCTAGTAAGAAAAATTTAGAGATATTTGTCAGTACACAGCTAATACCTCAGCAGTTAATGAATTTTCTTTTATTTCCTCATAGATATGGAAATGCTGTATTATACTATCATTTATATTATTTTATAATGAGTTTGGAAAAATCAGCAGTGGCCACAAAATTGGAAAAGGTGTTTTCATTCCAATCCCAAAGAAAGACAATGCCAAAGAATGTTCAAATTACCACACAACTGCACTCATCTCAAACACTGGTAAAGTAATGCTCAAAATTCTCCAAGCCAGGCTTCAACAATACATGAACCATGAACTTCGAGATGTTCAAGCTGGATTTAGAAAAGGCAGAGGAACCAGAGATCAAATTTGTCAGTATCTGTTGGATCATAGAAAAAACAAGAGAATTCCAGAAAAATATCTGCTTCTGCTTCATTGACTATGCTGAAGCTTTTTACTGTGTGGTTCACAATAAATTATGGAAAATTTTTAAAGAGATGGGAATACCAGACTGCCTTACCTACCTCCTGAGAAACCTGTATGCAGGTCAAGAAGTAACACATAGAACTGGACATGGAACAACAGGCTTGTTCAAAACTGGGAAAGGAGTACATCAAGGCTGTATATTGTCACCCTGTCTATTTAACTTAGATGCAGAGTACGTCATGCAAAATGCCAGGCTAGATGAAGTGCAAGCTGGAATCAAGATTGCCGGGAGAAATAACAATAACCTCAGATATGCAAGCTATGGCATAAACCACCATTATGGCAGAAAGTGAAGAGGAACTAAAGAGCCTCTTGATGAAACTGAAAGAAGAGAGTGAAAAAACTGGCTTAAAACTCACCATTCAAAAAACCAAGATCATGGCATCTGGTCCCATCATTTCATGGCAAATAAATGGGGGGAGCAATGGAAACAGTGATCAACTTTATCTTCTCAGGCTCCACAATCACTGCAGATGTTGACTGTAGCCATGAAATTAAAAGAAGCTTGCTCCTTGGAAGAAAAGCTATGACCAACATAGACAGCATATTAAAAAGCAGAGATGTTACTCTGCTGACAAATGTCCATCTAGTCAAAGCTATGGTTTTTCCAGTAGACAAGTATGGATGTGAGAGTTGAACCATAAAGAAATCTGAATGCTGAAAAATTGATGCTTTTGAACTGTGGTGTTGGAGAAGACTCCTGAGTGTCTCTTGGACTGCAAGGAGATCAAATCAGTCAAACCTAAAGGAAATCAACACTGAATATTCATTAGAAGGACTGATGCTGAAGCTGAAGCTACACTACTTCAGCCACCTGATGCTAAGAACTGACTCTTTGAAAAGACCCTGATGCTGGAAAGATTGAAGGCAGGAGAAGGGGATGACAGAGGATGAGATGATTGGAAAGCATCACCAACTCGATGGATGTGAGTTTGACCAAGCTTCAACACTTGGTGCTGAGCAGGGAAGCCTGGTGCACTACAGTCCATGGAATCTCAGAGTCGGACACGACTGAGCGACTGAACTGAACTGATAATGAGTTACCTTACACAAATTGAGATTTATCAGTGAGTTGATTTTGAATATTAAATATCAGTAAGGAAAATTAAAATAAAACATTAAACATTATAGAGTTTGTTATACTTCAATCAGTTTCATATAGTATATAAATATATTTCAGAGCACAAAAATTTTACTTGAGCATTATTTGAGGGCCATTTTTTTCTTCTACATTCCAAACATCTGAGAATGATGTTTATGAGAAAAGAAAGTTGTGCTTTAAAAAACATTATATTAATGCTAAATAATTTAAACTTCCATCTGTTTAATCCATATAAGGTTCTTTATATTATTTATTTGAGCATCTCTTTAAATTTTCATGCTTCATTTTACTACCATTATTTTGAAAATTAGAGATGTGTATAAGAGACAGGATTAGTGTTAGGAGAATAGTAAAAGGTGTTTATTAACACTGATTTGTGACTGCTGATTGATTAACCAACCATGAGCACATCTAAATGTTAAGTGACTAAAAAAGTCAATTAGAATTATTCCAGACCCATATATGTTCTGTATTTTTGTAAAACTTATGAAAACCAGGTTATATGCCCTACTGGCTATTTCTTGAAATTCATGAATGTTTTCCTAAAACTGATCAAAACACCATGTAAACTTGTGTCTGTGTGTCTGAACACACACTGAACTGTGTGTTCAGTTGCTCAGTTGTGTCTGACTCTGTCATTTTGTACTCCAAGGGATCTTTTTGACCCAGGAATCAAAGGGCATCTTCTGCATTGACAGGTTAATTCTTTATCAACTTCAGGAGCACTCTTTGGAGTAATGCTTTGCTTTCACAGAGTCATTCTGTTATTGACTTAGCAAAATATCTCTGAACATCCAATTTTCTGCTTTGAAAATGTGTACAGTGATCATTTAAAATATTCCATAATTTTGTATCTTTAAAATAATGTCATTAATCATCTTACTATATGATAATCATTTAGAGAAACAAGTGAAGTATTTTGGTCAACTTTAATCTATTTCAGTTTTAGAATACAATATTTTGGGGTTTTTATAGTCGAATATTTCTAGTTAATGTGTTTGAGACTCTGAACACTCTTAAGTTCTTTCTCAATGAGACCTGATCAATAGCTTTGTCTGTGTGCAAGGTTTAAACACATTGCTGGACAGCCCATGTGTTTGCAAAATGTTTTCCAAGAGAGAGAAGAAAGGGGGAAAAAAAATCATCATTTTAAATTTTATGTTTAATGAACTTTGATAAGCCTCTATTCTTTTAGGAGAGTTACAATACAAGAGATTACACAGTAACATACTCCAAAATGAACATTTTCAATCTGAAAAAGAGTTCTGATATAAAAGGAAATCCTTAAAATCACATCTAAATCTATCTGTACTAAGGTCTGTGCTTTTCTGAAGAAGGAAATGGCAACCCACTCCAATATTCTTGCCCGGAAATTTCCATGAATGGAGGAACCTGCCAGGCTACAGTCCATGGGGTCTCAAAGAGTCGGACACAACTGGGTGACTTTCACTTCACTTCACTATGTTTTTTGTACATCAATTATTTATAGTTATCATATACAATTTTAAAAGGCATTAAATATGGCCAATTAAAAGATGTATCATCCAATAATTCATGTTTCATTCTTTAAAGACATGTTTTGGGAAATGAATTGCATTTTGATTGTGACTAAAACTTATCACTGACATTACAATATACATGAGTGAAAGAATTAGTAAAAGGAAATGTTAACTATTGACATGTATAATTTTGCATATTTAACTGAATACCACATCTGAAAAATCACAGTTCTACTAAAATATGATGGATATTGGAAATATTGTAGGAGGATTATGCTAAGTCGCTTCAGTTGTGTCTGACTCCTTGCGACCATATCGAATGTCACCCACCAGGCTCCACTGCAGGAATACTGGAGTGAGTTGCCATTTCCTTCTCCAGGGATCTTCCTGACCCAAAGATCGAATCCATGTCTCTTATATCTCCTGCCTTGTAGGAGAGTTCATACCATGGGAGATTATGAGATATTATTTAATGGAGTTACATAAAGAAGCTTGAAGTCTTTTTAGGGTGCTTCAGTGAATAATTTTGATAGTTACAGGGAACTGTGTATATAATAAATGGCTCAAATGCATCTCACAAATAAATTTGTCTTACTGTATAAATTAATATAAGCTAAAATCTGCCATACCAGCCTTGGATAGCCTACCTCCACTTACTCTTTTACTTGTTAAAATAAACCTTTTGTATTTAAACTACAAAAGTATATTATAAGCTAAACAGATTTAGGTATTTTTGTCTTTCTAAATACCTACTTTAATGAAATATTTTGGGAAAATCAGTGCTAAATTTAAGAGCTCTTATTATATGATGACAGTCTAAAAAAAGTACAACTTGTGACACTATTGTTATAGTTTCAGCATTACATTTTGAATAAAAATTGTAATTTTTGTGAAATATCAAATTGCAGCTTTATATAAATTAGACATTTATAGTCACACAAATTAACATAAAATGTGCCACATAATGTTCTCATTATCACTTGCCATAACTTATATTCACTAATTCGCCAGCTAGATCACATTATTAGAATAATCAAAAGTTGTTTTTATTTTAACTGACTGATTTACAGTGTTTACTAGAATAAGATACACAGGACCATCATTCCCTATCCCGTTTGGTAGAAGCTTCTCCTGAAAGCCTTTGACTGAGTATTACTTTTATTTTAAGATACAATCTAGTACAATTCCTTCTAAACTTTAGATAGGATAAAACTGGTCTTTAGAGGACCTATGTGATGTTACTATAGATAACAGAGCCATTTAGTGGCAGAGATAGGAAATTTTCCAAAGTCTAACATGCTCAGAGTTTATAGTTTTCAATCCTAAATAGACCACTTCAGGAAGGGAAGAATCAAAGTATTAAAGCAAAATAAACAAGTTAGACTCATTAAAAAGGAAGGAGGATGAAAAATAGTTAAGAGTGAAGTGTTTAAGAATATTTAGTTTTGTATTTCTCTTTAATTTTACATATAAGTACATTCTCAGTACATACATATAAGTGCATGCTAAGGTAACTGTATAAACAAAACAGGTGGTTAAGCATAACCTCTGCTTTGACAGATCTGTTTGAATACCCTGTGGCCCCCCACTTGCCTAAGAAGAGGATGTGAAAGCCTCCCCAGACCAAGACCCTTCCACAGTGCTTCAGTTTGGTCATAGCTTTTCTTCCAAAGAACAAGTGTGTTTTAATTTCTTGGCTGCACTCACCATGTGTAGTGATTTTGGAACCTAAGAAAATAAAGTTGATCACTGTTTCCATTGCTCCCCCATCTATTTGCCATGATGTGATGGGGCCAGACGCCATGATCTTGGTTTTATGAATGTTGAGTTTTAAGCCAGCTTTTTCACTCTCCTCTTTCACTTTCATCAAGAGCCTCTTTAGTTCCTCTTTGCTTTCTGCCATAAGGGTGGTGTCATCTGCATATCTGAGGTTATTGATATTTCTCCCTTCAACCTTGATTCCAGCTTGTGCTTTATCCAGCCTGGCATTTCTCATGATGTACTCTGCATATAAATTAAACAAACAGGGTGACAATAAGCCTTGATATATTTCTTTCCCAGTTTTGAACCAGTTTGTTGTTCCATGTCCAGTTCTAAGTTTTGCTTCTTGAACTGTATACAGATTTCTCAGGAGGCAGGTAAGGTGGTCTGATATTCCCATCTCTAAGAATTTTTCACAATTTGTTCTAATCCACCCAGTTAAAGACTTTGCAGTAGTCAATAAAGCAGATGTTTTTCTGGAACTCTCTTGCTGTTTCAACTATCCAACGAATGTTGGCAATTTGATCTCTGGTCCCTCTGCCTTTTCTAAATTCAGATTGAACATCTGGGAGTTCTTGGTTCATGTGCTACTGAAGCCTGGTTTGGACATTTTTGAGCATTACTTTGCTAACGTGTCAGATGAATGCATTTGTGAAATAGTTTGAACATTCTTTGGCATTGCCTTTCTTTGGGATTGAAATGAAAACTGACCTTTTCCAGTTCTGTGGCCACTGTTGAGTTTTCTAAATTTGCTGGCATATTGAGTGAAGCACTTTCACTGCATCATCTTTTAGGATTTGAATTAGCTCAACTACAATTCCATCACCTTCACTAGCTTTGTTCATAGTGATGCTTCCTGACGCCCTCTTGACTTTGCATTCCAGAATATGTGGCTCTAGGTGAGTGACCACACCACTGTGGTAGTCTATAATTAAGATCTTTTTTCACTGACTTACTTCATGCAAAAAAGCAAAATGGCTGTCTGGGGAGGCTTTACAAATAGCTGTGAAAAGAAGAGAGGCAAAAAGCAAAGGAGAAAAGGAAAGATATAAGCATCTGAATGCAGTGTTCCAAAGGAGAACAAGAAGAGATAAGAAAGCCTTCTTCAGCGATCAATGCAAAGAAATAGAGCATGTTTGGGAATGAAGTGGAACTCTAGCTCTAGAAGTACGTTCAGGAACTTGGTGGAACTCCAGCTTCAGCAGTGTGTCTCTTAGCTACATCCACGTGGGGTCAGAGTCCCAACAGTGAATCCTTATCATAGTTGTGCCTCCAAATTAAATGGATGTAACTGCTGCTGCTGAGCATGAGGTTTCTAAGAACATAGGTCAGGAATCCATTTGGCAGTACAGTGGGGTTCTTCCTCTGATAGTGCTAGCTCTTATTGGACTAGATAAAGCTCTCCATTGGCTTACTGATGGGGTGATGACTCACCACTTCTACTCCAGTCAGGACTGTACTCAGGAATGTGCATGGGCACATGGAAGATGGATGTAGTAGTCATAGCTTGGGAAACTTTCTGGGAAACTACTCTGTTACATCCCAGGTGGCAGCAGAGGAAAAGGGCAAATCAAACAAAGGTTTTGGTGGTAAGTAACTAGAAATCAATTTGGGATGTCTTCAGGTCTACCCCTGGTACATCTCCACCTCACCTTGATAGTAGAACAAGTGCTGAAGGGAACGAATAGGCACCTGCATCAGTAAGGGAACAGGCTAAGTCCAATCAGGGAAGGAAAGCTTCAGTGGAAAGTCTGTCTCTACCCCATCTAGAGCAGGGAGGGACACTTCTGGTGGAAAAAAACAAGGGTGATGAACGTCACTTTTTTTCTCTTACAGATGGGAGCTACTCAAAGTTCCAGACCCACACCTTTGGATTGTGTCCTAAAAAACTGGGGCAAGTTTGATTCCCAGAGCTTCAAGTAGACACACCTGACTTTCTTTTGCAAACCTGCATGGCCACAATATCCATGTTGGAGGGTGGCAAACAATGGCCACTTAAAGGGTCTCTTAATTATGATACTGTTTTACCACTAGGCATGCTGCAGTCCATGGCGTCACAAAGAGTTGGACACGATTGAGCCACTGAACTGAACTGAACTTTACCACTAGACCAGTTCTGTAGAAAACAAGGGAAATGGGTATAAGTGCCATATGTGTTAAGTATTTTTCTCTCTGCAAGATATGCCAGACTTGTGTCCTATGGACACAGATTTGGGTGTAAAGCCTTCAGCTTCCTCCTGTATTCTTGCTCTGCCTCTGCATCTGGGGCTCCCAACTGAGGAAGCTGAGGGTCAAGGCATCCCTTCAAGAAGGGTTGCCTCAGTCTCCAGAGAAGTTCAAACAACCCCAGTTCCAACACAGCCATAGACTACACTGGTTTCAACAGGAACTCAGATAGTCAAATTAGAGAAGGCTCAGACAACCAAAACTAAGGGTAAAATACAAGCTAGAGAAGATGAGACAGAGGATGAGATACAGGAAAAGGATGAGAAAAAACAGGTTTCTCTAATCTATTCCTAGGAATGTATGCAAGTGTAGTTAGAGAGGCTGAGGAACAGCCATACAAGTTACTGCCTCTTCAGGGGGCCCCCACTGGGAAAAATAACCCATCTATAAAAATTTAAAAGCCCTTTTCTTACCCAGAAGTACAAGAGATAAAAAGAGATCTGATAGACTATCTAGAGGATCCAGAAGCCTTTATGAGACTAACTTTACTTTACGTGCTTACTTTTTGAGTGATGTAATGTATGTCTTTGGAAAGATGCTGACTCCTGACTCAAGAGCTCAAGTTTGGGGGAAGCTACTACTTTTGGAGGTGAATGGCTTGAATGTGAGGCAAGGGGAAAGAAGAAGCACAAAATAGCTCTCCTCCCTACTGGGAGCCAAGCGGTTGCCATAACAAAGCCAGACTAAGATTATCACAAAGAGGAACGGAGATAAGAGCAGACCCACTTTGTCAGTTGCATTATTGAATGGCTTAAAAGAGCTCAAACTAAGACTCTAAATTATGTTAAGTTGGCTGATAGAACAAGGAGACAAGTAAGTTCCTGTCAGATTCTAGAAAGACTTCAGGAAGGCCTTCGAAAGTTCACTAATTTTTCTCCTGAGAGTGCAGAGGGAGAGAAGATCTTAAAAGATAAATTCCTCACACATTCAGCTCCAGATATCGACTGTAAGTTACAAAAACAGCCATTTGGACCAAATCAGTGTTTAGAAAAACTGTTGCATCTGACTCAGACAGTATATTACAGTAGAGAATATGAGGAGAAACAGAAAAGAACCAAAGGCCCAGGCCCTAGTGATGGCAGTGAAAACTGCTATGAATCAGCCTGAGAGAAAAATTCCCAGAGGAACCCAGGAGAAAAGGGACGACTTGCAATTACTGTGAAAAGGAGGGGCATCTCACACAAGGTTGTTAGATGTTTGAGCCACCCTCAGCCCTCTGTCCAATCTATACAGTACCACACACGAGGAGAAACTGCTCCCAAAGGCATACACCTCAGGGGTTGGACTCTCAGGATAATCAGGACTGAAGGTGCCTGGGGGTCCCCACACAAGCTCCTGTCCTAATAACACCTGAGAAACACAGTATTAATAACTGTGAGGAGGGAGGGGTGGGCAATTGGTTGATTTTCTTTTCAACACTGGGGCAACTTGCTCTGTGTTCACTGAAGCCCCTGGTCCACTTTCCTCCTGATCCACTGCTGTAATGGAACTGTCTGGATGAGACAAATAGTATTATTCCAGTCATCACTTATGCAGCAACTGGGACACTGTGCTGTTTTCTCATGAGTTTCTGATTGTATCTGAGTCTCCCTCACCCCTTCTGGGGAGGGATATACTGAGCAAGGTCCAGGTCTCTGTTTTAATGAATTTGGAGACTGCTCTTTCTCTCCCATTAACTAAGTGTGGGCTGATGGAAAAAAGTGGGTTGAGCACACAATGTTGTTCCTGTCATTATTTAGCTTAAAGATCCTCACCCATTTCCACATCAAAAGCAGTATCCACTAAAGCCCAATGTTAAGAAAGGTTTAAAACTCATCATTGAACATTTAAAGGAACAGAGGCTATTAATTCCCTATAACAGTCCATGCAACAGTCCTATTTTGGGTGTAAAAAAGTCAAATAATAAATAAAGATTAGTTCAAGACTTACAAATAATAAATGAGGCTGTGGTTCCTTTATACCCTGTGGTGCCTAATCCTTATACTTTATTGTCTGAAATTCCTGAACAGTTCAGTTCAGTTCAGTCGCTCAGTCATGTCCGACTCTGCAACCCCATGAATCGCAGCACGCCAGGCCTCCCTGTTCATTACCATCTCTCAAATCCTGTCACACAAGCTAGTTTGTCAGCAGAGAGGTTTGACTTGAGACACCCTTGTCCCACTCAGGGCAGGGAGTTAGCAGCAATTATTGGCACAACAAATGCAAAACCCTTCACCAATATAATTCCTAACCAACCCACTACACTAATAATTTCTAACTTCCCAAAGGAATCTGCCTTTCAGTTCAGTTCAGTTCAGTCGCTCAGTCGTGTCCGACTCTGCGACCCCATGAATCGCAGCACGCCAGGCCTCCCTGTTCATTACCATCTCTCAGAGTTCACTCAGACTCATGTCCATCGAGTCCGTGATGCCATCCAGCCATCTCATCCTCGGTTGTCCCCTTCTCCTCCTGCCCCCAATCCCTCCCAGCATCAGAGTCTTTTCCAATGAGTCAACTCTTGGCAAGAGGTGGCCAAAGTATTGGAGTTTCAGCTTTAGCATCATTCCTTCCAAAGAAATCCCAGGGTTGATCTCCTTCAGAATGGACTGGTTGGATCTCCTTGCAGTCCAAGGGACTCTCAAGAGTCTTCTCCAACACCACAGTTCAAAAGCATCAGTTCTTTGGCACTCAGCTTTCTTTATAGTCCAACTCTCACATCCATACATGACTACTGGAAAAACCATAGCCTTGACTAGATGGACCTTTGTTGGCAAAGTAATGTCTCTGCTTTTGAATATGCTGTCAAGGTTGGTCGTAAATTTTCTTTGAAGGAGCAACTGTCTCTTAATTTCATGGTTGCAGTCACCATCTGCAGTGATTTTGGAGCCCCCAAAAATAAAGTCTGCCACTGTTTCCACTGTTTCCCCGTCTATTTGCCATGAAGAGATGGAACAGGATGCCATGATCTTAGTTTTCTGAATGTTGAGCTTTAAGCCAACTTTTTCACTCTCCTCTTTCACTTTCATCAAGAGGCTCTTTAATTCTTCTTCATTTTCTGCCATAAGGGTGGTGTCATCTGCATATCTGAGGTTGTTGATATTTCTCCCGGCAATCTTGATTCCAGCTTGTGCTTCATCCAGCCCAGCATTTCTCATGATGTACTCTGCATATACGTTAAATAAGCAGGGTGACCATATATAGCCTTGACGTACTCCTTTTCCTATTTGGAACCAGTTTGTTGTTCCATCTCCAGTTCTAACTGTTGTTTCCTGACCTGCATACAGGTTTCTCAAAAAGTGAAGTAATTAGCCTCCAATTAAAAAAAAAAAAACCTTGGTTGTGCTCAGTCTCTCTGAAAGTAAAAGCCAAAGCCTTACAAAAACCTATAAGATACTCCACCATCTGACCCTCTGCTCTCCCTGAATCCACTTATTCATCCTCTTCTTCCCTAGCTCCACTCCAGCTACTTTGGCCTCCTTGCTGCTAAGTCACTTCAGTCGTGTCTGACTCTGTGTGACCCCATAGAGGGCGGCCCACCAGGCTTCCCCGTCCCTGGGATTCTCCAGGGAAGAACATTGGAGTGGACTTGCCATCCTTCAAACACAGCAGACTCCCACCACCCCCAGGGCTTTTGCAATACCATTTCTTTCTTTTATATATAAATTTATTTATTTTAATTGGAAGCTAATTACTTTACAATATTGTCGTGGTTTTGCCATACATTGACATGGATCTGCCACGAGTGTACATGCGTTCCCATTTCATTTGCTCCAATGGTTTCTTCTCCATGTTACCACCCTTTCGAAAATTGCAACACCTATTCCTGCCCCCATGATACTCCCTGTTTCCTTTATTCTGTTCTATTTTTCCCTAACAATGGTCATCTTTTTAGATACTATATTATTTGTAGTCTTGTCCCTTTATTAGGTTTTTGATTTAAAAACTATTAAAATTAAACTCTTTATTTTGAGATAATTATAGATCCACATGTAGAAATAATACAGAGATCCCAAATACAATTCACACAGTTTCTCCAGAGGTAACATATTACAGTAGTACAGTTCAATATCACAACCAGGATATTGACATTGATATAGTCAAGATGAAAACAACTCCATCGCCAGAAGGGCCCCTCATGTTGCCTTTTTATTATATTCACACCCTCTTCCCTTCTGCCCCATTTTCTCCCTAACCTCTGGCAACTACTAATATGTTCTACATTTACTAGGTTTTGCTTGTTTTTTTCCCCCATTCTAGGATGTCAGTTCGACAAGGATCAGGGTAAACGACTGTACTGAATGTATGGAAGAAGCTGAGACACAGAGAGGTGAAGAAAGCTGTCCAAGGACGCAGAGCTGATGAGGGGCTTAAGTGGGATTTAAATCATCTCTTCAGAATCCAACACCTTAATAAGAGCAGAGTGACTGTCTAAGGCTGAATTCCTCAGAAGTATATACTGACACCAGGATTCAGGTAGTTTATTAAGGAAGCTACATTCATGTGATTTATTAAGGAAATGGTCCCAGGAGGAAACTAGAAAGGAGCAGGGGGACAGGAAGGAAAGAGGAAGGAGCCAAGAAGGGTGAGATCTCAGGCAAGGTTCTGAAAAGGGTAGCTTCTGCCTGATTCTGCAGTGGACGAATGGAGTATAAGTCACACCTGAACTCAGAATAGTCCTAGGCAAACCTGAAGCAAGGGAGCTGGGCTTTAGCAGACCCTTCACTTACAGTCATTGATCAAGGTCTGGGGATGGATGAAATGCACGTTTTCAAGCATTTCCTGCCAATACTCTCTGCTTAAGGGCAAAGCTGCTCCAGTACCCTGACAGCAATTAGAAAACAGATCCTAGAAAGGAAGGCACGCCACAGGGCAAGAAGGCTGTGTGGGAATGGGGGAGCACTAATACGTCTACTAAGCAGCCCTTTAACATTTCTCATAATGCCTAGAATCATGCCCTATCTCCACATCACGGCCTAAGACCCTGCATAATCTGGCCTTTGACTTTATGGATCACAATAAACTGAGGAAAATTCTGAAAGAGATGGGCATACCAGGCCATCTGACCTGCCTCTTGAGAAACCTGTCTGCAGGTCAGGAAGCAACTGGACATGGAACAACAGACTGGTTCCAAATCAGAAAAGGAGTATGTCAAGGCTGTATATTGTCACCCTGCTTATTTAACTTATATGCAGAGTACATCATGAGAAACACTAGGCTGGATGAAGCACAAGCTGGAATCAAGATTGCTGGGAGAAATATCAATAACCTCAGATATGCAGATGACACCACCCTTATGGCAGAAAGTGAAGAGGAGCTAAAGAGCCTCTTGATGAAAGTGAAAGAGGAGAGTGAAAAAGTTGGCTTAAAGCAGAAAATGAAGATCATGGCATCTGGTCCCATCACTTCATGGGAAATAGATGGGGAAACAGTGGAAGCAGTGTCAGACTTTATTTTGGGGGGCTCCAAAATCACTGCAGATAGTGACTGCAGCCATGAAATTAGAAGACGCTTACTCCTTGGAAGAAAAGTTATGACCAACCTAGATAGCATTTTCAAAAGCAGAGACATTACTTTCCTGACTAAGGTCCATTTAGTCAAGGCTATGGTTTTTCCTGTCGTCATGTATCTATGTGAGAGTTGGAGGGCTCCAAAATCACTGCTGATGGTGACTGCAGCCATGAAATTAGAAGACGCTTACTCCTTGGAAGAAAAGTTATGACCAACCTAGATAGCATTTTCAAAAGCAGAGACATTACTTTCCTGACTAAGGTCCATTTAGTCAAGGCTATGGTTTTTCCTGTGGTCATGTATGGATGTGAGAGTTGGACTGTGAAGAAGGCTGAGCGCCGAAGAATTGATGCTTTTGAACTGTGGTGTTGGAGAAGACTCTTGAGAGTCCCTTGGACTGCAAGGAGATCCAACCAGTCCATCCTAAAGGAGGTCAGTCCTGGGTGTTCTTTGGAAGGACAGACGCTGAAGCTGAAACTCCAGTACTTTGACCACCTGACGCAAAGAGCTGACTTATTTGAAAAGACCCTGATGCTGGGAATGATTGAGGGCAGGAGGAGAAGGGGATGACAGAGGATGAGATTGGCATCACCGACTCAATGGACGTGGGTTTGGGTGGACTCCTGGAGTAGGTTTTGGACAGGGAGGCCTGGCGTGCTGCAGCTCATGGGGTCGCAAAGAGTCAAACACGACTGAGCGACTGACCTGAACTGAACTGAATCTAGCCCATGTCATCCATTCAGTCCACATCATGTACTACCATTCTGCAGCTCAGTGACCACTGGGCCTTTGCACCTGCTTTCCTCGCCCAGAATACTTATCTCTTTACATGACGGACAGCTCTTGATCTGTCACATGTTGAACCATCACAATATTTTGTATTTATAAAAAGTACTTTTCATAACACTGAACCATCACAATGCTGAACCATCTGAACACTGAACCATCATAACATGTTATATTTATAAAAAGTACTTCTTTGTGAAAAGTACTTATAGTCTGTAATCATTTTGTTTCATCAGTTTATCTATTTATTTCTATTTTTTTTTCTGTTGCTCCACTAAAATATAAGGCCCAAGGGCAATGTCTATTTACCTAGTTACAAAATCCCTAGTGCCCAGCACATTATACGGGATCAAGATATCTCTTGAATGAAAAGAAACACTGGGAGAGAAATTTCTAACCATGCAGAATCACAGTTGCTTTGAATAGATCTTCAAAAAATTAAATTTATCCCACTAACAAATGAGGCTAGAAAGATGAAGAACATACTAGTTTAGTTAGTATGGTTACTTTTTACCTGATAATTTTAGCATCAGATAAACCCAGCCTCTCTTCACCCTTAGGGAAGACATTACTGTAGAGAGCCAAGGTAAGACTGCTGAGAGCTAACAATATAAAGCCTTCATTAGCCTGTAATTTTGCTACATTAGATAAAATTACCCAGGGACTTCAAACAGAGGCAGGCCAGGAGGAAGTATAGAAAACTGCTGTTCTCCAGCATCCACTAACTTTCCCATCACTCTGTTTTGTGAACTAGAAGATAGTGTACCAAATGGGATGTAGAAGCACTATTTTTATCTTTTGTCTCAACAGTAGGACAGAAACAATTCCCCCTATCCCCCCAAAATAGTAATTTTTTCTCTTTAAAAAAGAGTAGTCTGCTTTAACCAAAATAAGTTTTCTAACACAAACAGAAACACAGAGCATGAATTTTAAGAATTGCTAAATGTCAAAACATGTCCAGTTTGTTGTTTGGGCTTCAGAAGCTTCAAAGTCTTATTAATGTGTCGTCTAATTTGCCACCAATGACAACAGATCCCAGTACGTGTAGTCTATGAACATCTCCAGTTTTCCAATTTTAAATATTTCTGGTAAGGTCTATCTTACTCATTTCTTTGGAAGAACTGCATAATCTAATAACGTAACCTGAATAATTGACCCTGAAGAATCAGGAAACAAGAGTGTCCCCAGGAACATTGCGGAGGCACTCAGCAATGGACCCGAAGAAGCTGCTGCCAGCAAGAGCAGTGGCTCCAAGAAAAAACAAAAACAAAAACAAAAAAACCTCTAAAAGCCAGCACAGGAAAATGAGAATGGACATTTCCCTGGTGGGGCGAAACTTGCAGAGATATTTCCCAACCTGCCCCTACAGCCTAGTAAAAATAAGAATAGCAACAACAACAAAAACAGAATTCTTAGTTGTACTTAAATTTTAATCCTCTTTTTAATCCCAATAATCAGATACATAAGTATGCTTTTAGCGGGCCTCTGTATATATAAATAAAATAATAGATTTTTCCCTTTCTGCAAGCACAAGTTCAATAGGTGAATCTTCTCATTCCTTCAGGTCTAAGTCATTCAGGATACCTTTCTTAAAATTCCAAAATTACTTTCCTGTCTGTCTGCCAGTTCTAACTCTTCCTGCCATCTACGGTACTGATTCTGTAAGCGAGTCAGCCTGTGTCCTCCCCAGTGCGGTCGGGTGGTGCTTGGTTAGCAGCAGTACTCTGGAGCCACACTGCCTGGCCCCAGCCCCGCCCTCCCCAAATACAGTAACTAGCATCACTGGAATGCATGACACTTCCTATGGGTAGAATAAAGAATGCAATTTTCTTTTAACTCATTCTCCATTTCAATTCTTCATTCCACCCGATGACAGAACAAGTTATTTAATCGATTTAAGGTTGTCTCCATCAATTTGGAGGTTTCTTCCTTCTCTATCAGTGGAAAACTGCTTCCTGGTGTTGGAATTCTCACTCCTCTGTACCCCATTGCTGGTGCCTATCTCCCTGGCTGGCGCTGAGTTGAATACACTCCCACTGTTCCTATACCTCATCACGACACCTCTAGGTATGCTGGCCCTCAGAGTTGCTGCTTGTCTCTCTATCTGTAGTCAGAGTGGCATTTTCTTGGTCATTTTTAAAATCACATTAAAAAAAAAAAAAGGATGACCTTGATCTTCCTACACCTACTGAGACATACACTGTCTTACCAAACCCATATAAACATCTAAAAAGCTGAATAATTCAATGCTCCCAATGCACCTTTATGCAAAAAAAAAAATAAAGTGTGAGGTGGACTTACAGGAATGTATTAGAAAAATACTTTTCTATAACATTTCATTTCCCCAAGAAAAGTTCTTGGGTAAAGAACTCTTGTCAAAGATTCTTGGAGAGAACCTCTTGTCAAAGTTTGGGCACAACACACCTGCTTTGCTGTGACAGCATGGGAATCTTTCAGATACCTGAATCCTAGGCCATGTTAGTCTTCAATATGTCTGGGGCTCTGGATGGTTCATGCTGTCTCACATATACTTCCTCATCACCGATGTCAATGTCTCCCAAAGTATAAGAATCAATTATTGTAAATAAAAGCTTATTTTAAAGATTTGGAGAATCTTGCTATCCTGGACCAATTCAAATGTCATGTCTCCTCTGAAATTGTCATAAATTAAGCAGAGCCAGGCACAGGAAGAGCTGATCTGAAGTCAGGAATACTGAGCTCGAATCCTGGTTCTGTTGATGCTGCTGCTGCTAAGTCGCTTCAGTCATGTCTGACTCTGTGCGACCCCATAGACAGCAGCCCACCAGGCTCCCCCGCCCCTGGGATTCTCCAGGCAAGAACGCTGGAGTGGGTTGCCATTTCCTTCTCCAATGCAGGAAAGTGAAGAGTGAAAGGGAAGACACTCAGTCATGTCTGACTCTTCGCAACCCCATGGACTGCAGCCCATCAGGCTCTTCCGCCCATGGGATTTTCCAGCTAAGAGTACTGGAGTGGGGTGCCATTGCCTTCTCCATAACTGGCTACATAATCTTAGGAAGGCTTCCTAGGTGGCACTAGTGGTAAAGAACATGCCTGCTAATGCAGGAGACATAAGAGACACATAAGGTTAGATCCCTGTATCAGAAAGGTCCCCTGGAGAAGGGCATGGCAACCAACTTCAGTATTCTTGCCTGGAGAGTCCCATGGATAAAGGAGCCTGGTGGGCTACAGTCCATAGGTGTGCAAAGAGTCAGACACGGATGAAGCAACTTAGCACACATCCACATGATCTTAGAAACATCTTTTTGGTTGTCTGTTTCATAACCTGAAAAAAGTGTTTGGCAGGATAATTGCTATGGTATCTTTCAATTCTAAAATTCCATTGCTACTAACTAAATATTTGTGTCTCCCCCAAATTAATATGTTAAAGTCCTAACACAATGACTAAGTCTTAACACAAAGAAATGTGCCCTCATTGAAAGAGACCCCAGAAATCCCCTTCACGCCTTCTAGTTATGAAGGCACACTGAGAAGACAGTCTATGAACCAAGAAAGGAGCCTTCACCAGACTCTGAACCTGCATGCCCCTTGAGCTTAAGCTTCCCTACCTCCAGAGCTATGGGCATGAATGTTCAGCCATGTCTAACTCTTTGTGACCCCATGGACTGTCGCCCGCCAGGCTCCTCTGTCCATGAGATTTCCCAGGCAAGAATACTGGAGTATTTCCTTCAATCCTGGAAGCCATTTCCTTCTCCAGGGGATCTTCCCAACCCAGGGATTGAACCTGCGTCTCCTGCATTAGCAGGTGGATCCTTTACCACCACACCACCTGGAAACCCAGAATTATAAGAACTATATATCCACTGTTGGCAAGTCACCCAATCTATGGTATTCTGCTACAGCCTCAGCTAAGACATCCATCATGGATCTTTCTGTAAATATAAGAACCTAAAATAAAAAAGAAATCTTTCATCTCACTCTCCAAGGTTATTTCAAATCCTAGTTTTTTTAAGTGAGCTATGCCTTAATGATGATATCTAAACTCATGAAGCCTGTATTCGTAAAATACAGGCCAGTACTGCAAGCTTATATACATAATAAGAAGAGTAAAGATACATTGGCTATGGTATCATTTACAGAAACTGAGGGTTGGTTGAGTAAGCTAATTCTATTTACATATACAGAGCTAACTGCTCCGTGGAAATAATCTCCATAAGTCTGTCAGTGAATATTACATTTCCTCCGGAACACTTGAATACTACATTTAGAGTAATAATGATATAATTGTGATTGCATTTTACTGTCTACTAGTTCCCAGGCAATATACTATGTGTTTTACAATATTATCTCATGTTATCACAGAAACTTTACAATATAGGCATATTAAACACAAACACATACACACATACACATGCAGAACAAGATGTTAAATTATATGCCTAAGGTCAAACAGCAAGCATATGATAAAAACTGGACAATAAATCAGGCCCACCTTACTGCAACATCAATATTTCATGGCATTATCTATGCTCTTACAGCCTCAAATTGGTTCTAAGTATGTGCAGTCACCTAGGAATCTCAAAGTTTTAAAACACTATACATTGTATAGCTTAAAGTAGCAAAATCTTATAACCTACAACAGATGGAGTAATTCAAATAATTTCTTTTCTGTATTCTTAGGATATTCTTAAGAAATGTTGGTAGAACAAAGTTGCCATAAATCTGCCACCGAAACAATTTTTTTAAAATAAGATATAACTAGACTTCCTTTTCCTTCATGAAGCTTCTTCCAATTGATAACTTACCCTAGAACTATGGTGGGGGAATCCAAAATGAAGTACATGGAAAAGAAACTGGCAATAAGCTTTTAAAGGTTTCTCTTAATTCCCAGTTACTGGTAATGCTATTTGCTAACTTTAGAAGAATCAATCCCAAATCTCTTGAATTCAGTTGGCTAAAAGAAAGGAAGATAAATCATTGGACCCCTATTTAAATTGCTCCCTTACAATTAAAAATTTGTTTACCCATTATTCTCTTGATTCTTCTTGCAGCTGACACAGATGTAGAATAATAAGTTATCATTTTATATGTAATTCTTAATCCAAGTAATTATATCCAGGATAACTCTATTACTGGGGTAGCTTTGTGACCAATATTTACATATCACTAACAATGACTCATGGCCAATACAAGACAAGCAGAGTGGAAGGCTGCTGGCCTTTTCACTTTCTGTTTATAGAATAGGCATCTAGGCTAAAATATCAGACTTGTTCATGGTTTAAGCACTAGCAGTTTCAGGTTTCCACTAAACTTCAAAGATGATCACAGCCATATAGTGCTAGATATTTCCTTAAACAAGAGCCAAATTCTCCCAAGCTTTCTTTTGGCTTATAAACCAGATCCCCCCGTATCCAAGACCTCAGGCAAAACTCTTTCCCACCAATAATGTTAGCCATGCCTCTCTGTCTCTCAATTCCCCCCTTTTTTCTGAGAGAAGCTTCTTTAAATTTATTTAACTTTTGACTTTGAAGTAATTTCATATTTACAAAAATGTGCAAAATAGTACAAAGCATTCTCATATTCCCTTCCTCCAGTTTCCTCAAATGTTAACATCTTACATAATCATAGTACAAGTTTCAAAACCAGAAAATTAACATCGATACAATATTATTAAGCATCGATTCCCCTTTTAACTGAAATTTTCACCACTTTACAAGGGAATTTTGGAATATTGGTCTTCATGTATTCCTTACTCATAATTCCTTTCCTACAAATCTACCAAAAACAACATGGAGCTTGACTTTAAGTTTTTGCAACTAATTAATCAATTAATTAGCCTTATGCATGGTTAATACATCAAAACTATCAGTGTAAATAAGGGAAATATGATCATAGAGCAAATAACATCTCTAGAGACTACCTATGAAACTGTTCTGATAAAACCCATAATCATTGGTAAAGTTTGTGCTTCCTCTTCTATCTTAATGCTATGATCAAATCTCAAGCAGGACTGATGACAAAATTTCACTGCTAAGTTGCTTCAGTCGTGTTCGACTCTGTGCAACCCCATAGACGGCAGCCCACCAGGCTCCTCTGTCCTTGGGATTCTCCAGGCAAGAATACTGGAGTGGGTTGCCATTTCCTTCTCCAATGCATGCATGCATGCTAAGTTGCTTAGTCGTGTCCGAATCTGAGACCCCATGGACAGCAGCCCACCAGGCTCCTCTGTCCATGTGATTCTCTAGGCAAGAATACTGGAGTGGGTTGCCATTTCCTTCTCCAAAATTTCACTACTAAGGACATATTATATTAGATAATTTTTATATATTAGGGTATTTATCTATACTTGAGTTTCTTATAGTTTGAAAAATTAGATATTTCTGTACTTTTTAACAAGAAAATTATTATAAGCAAATATGGTTGGATCTTGGGCTTCCCCAGTGGTTCAGTAGTAAAGAATCTATAAAGAATCCGCCTGCAATGCAGGCACCACAGAAGAGTCAGATTTGATCTTCCTGGGTCAGAAAGATCCCCTGGAGGAGGGAATGGCAACCCACTCCAGAATTCTTGCCTGGAGAATCCCCATGAACAGGGGAGCCTGGTGGGCTATCGTTCATAGGGTCACAAAAGGTCAGACATGACTGAAGCAACTTAGCACTCATGCCCGTATGGTTGGATCTTATTGGACGGCTTTGACTAATGATTCTTCATAGTTTTCCCTTTTTATCAGTTATTCTGTTTTCATATTGATGTAACTTTTATATTTAATAAAGGTAGTATTTCTCTGGACCTCCACTTTATTCTCCTCCAGTAAATGCATTGTCACAACAACTTAAGACAAAGTTAAGGACTATTGTGTGATACCACCCATGAGAGCAGATTAAACAACAGAGAGAGGCCCACAAGGGCAGTAAAAGGGAAGGAGATTCTCAGTGAAAGATAAATGGAAAGGGACTGCTTAAAAACTCAAAATATTGACCAATCAAAAGGGAAATGATTTTTTTAAAAACTGGAGGTGGGATGTAGGTCTACTCTGATTCGGTTATTATTTCAGGAACAGTATAAAGTGACGAACAAAACAGACATGCTCTCTGACCTTAAGAAATGTATATTTCAATTAAACATACAGTTATAAGTAAACAAACAATATTTGAACACAGTTTGTGGTAATGGAATAACACATTTGGAACAATGACAGAAAATTGAGGAAGTAGCCTGTATAGGTATGGTGATCAGGAAAACCTTTCTGAGATAGAGACATTTGACTTGAGAGCTGCACAATGAGAAAAGACCAGAGCTATGCATGGAGCAGGGGGACGGATATTCTAGCCTGGAGTTCAACAAACATTCAACAATGGGACAAAGAGTAAATGTATCATGTTTTGTGGACCATTTGTTCTCTGTTACAACTATTCACTCTGTCCCTGGAGCATGAATGCGGCCATTGACAATACCTAACCAAATGGATGTCAGTTGTGGTTTAATCAAACTTCATTGACAAAAACAGGCAGTGAGCCAAATTTGACCTATGGACTACAGTTTGCCAACTCCTGCTCTAGCCAGATGCATGACCTGGGCAAAGATTGGGGACTGGGGCTGCTATGTTGTGAGGGGCAAGAAATGAGCATGAAGAGATAAACCGGGCCCAGATCATGCATGGCTTTGAAAGCCAAGGTTAAGGATTTTATTTAAGCCACCTTGAGTTATTTTTTTTTAATTGAAGGATAATTGCTTTACAGTATTGTATTGGTTTCTAATGAACATCAGCATGAATCAGCCAGAGTTTTAATCAGTGTAGTAACATGGTGTCTGTATTTTGAAAGCTTATTATAATTCCTTTGTGGAAAGTGGATTGGAAGATGATTGAAGTGGCTCTGGATATATAATCCTGGACTCACACAATGAAAGTGGGAAGAAGAGGGTGTACTTAAGATATACTTAAAAGAGAGGATACTAATTGACCAGTTGAATTGGGTGAGGGAAGGGGGAAGCTGAGACAAAAGAAAGGAGAAAATTAACTTCAATGCTGAGTTTTCTGGCTGGAGCAACTTGATAGATTACCATAGGTAGTCAAGTTGGGCTAAATTAAAAATCTCAAAGAGGAAGACTAGAGGGAGAAAAGCCTTAAAAGCCAGGTTAAATCCATACTAAAGAGTCTTAAGAGAAGAGTTAAGGAAATGGTCTTCATGAAAAAGAAGAAATTACCGAAGAGTTTTGAAGAGCAAAATAATACAATCAGACTAATAATAAAAACTGTGTTGTGTTGGGGAGATTAGAGAGAGATGTGCCAGGAGTCAGGGAAAATTATTGTGACAGTCTTGAAATCATACAGAAAAGAGAGAATGAGGAATTGTTCCAGGGTTATTAATATTAGAAATGGTAAGAAATGTAAGCTTCACAGGCCTTTTGGTTACATTTATATATGTGTATATAATTGTATATATAATTTGAAGCTATTTACAATAAATAAATAATATAAACAATATAAAATATCAAATATTAAAACATAAGAAACAAAATTTTAAAGAGAAATGTTGAATAATCAGATTAGACTAGACTAGACTAGACTGACCTTCCCTATAGCTCAGATGGTAAAGAATCTGCCTGCAATGCTGGAGACCCGGCTGAATCTCTGGGTCAGTAAGATCCCCTGGAGAAGGAAATGTCAATCCACTCCAGTATTCTTGCCTGGAGAATCCCATGGACAGAGGAGCCTGACAGGCTACAGCCCACGGGGGTCACAAAGAATCAGACATGACTAAGTGGTTAACAAACACACAGACTAGATTACGAAGTTAAAAATGAGTCCCAAAATAAAAAATTACATCTGAGTTCTCTGAAAGCCAAGATAAATAAAACAGAAGAAAAACAAGGGGAAAGAGGTAAAAATGTTGGCTTAAATAGCTCCCATCTGAGTTTGAAAGAAAATGAATACCTGTATATGTAAGGCTGAGTCACTCTGCTGTGTATCTGAAACTATCACAACATTGTTAATCAGCTATAAGTGAAGTGAAGTGAAGTCGCTCAGTTGTGTCCCACTCTTTGCAACCCCATGGACTGTAGCCCACCAGGCTCCTCCATCCATGGGATTCTCCAGGCAAGAGTACTGGAGTGGGTTGCCATTTCCTTCTACAGGGGATCTTCCCGACCCAGGGATTGAACCGGGGTCTCCCGCATTCCAGGCAGATGATTTAACCTCTGAGGCACCAGGGAAGCTATACTACAATATAAAATGAAAACTTAAAAAAATAGTCCCCATCTGATATAAGGAGGCATACCAGTTTTCCAGGAAAGACACACCAAATAAGAAATAAATTTCACAGTCTTTTATATAAAGAATATTAAAGGCCACAGTGAACTACACCATAAGAGTTATTTCATCAATATTTATATGTATTTCTCTAAGCAATTTATTATACCAAAACTCATATCTTATATCCAAACACCCAGTTAAACTGACTACATGTGGAAGTATGGGTTGGTGGTGGTCTGCCACAGGGACAGGGGCTCTGGGTTGCAGCCGACTTGGGTATGGCATAAGTCCTCTTGGAGGAGGTCACCATAAACCCCATCATAGAACTGCCAGAACTTACACAGAACTGGGAAATAGGCTCTTGGAGGGCAAAACAGAACCTTGTGCACCAGGACCCAGAAGAAAGGAGCAGTGACCCCACAGGAGACTGTCCCAGACTTGCCTGTGGATGTTCAGGATTCTCCAGTGGAGGCCTGGGGTCAGTGGTGGCCTGCTGCAGGGTTGGGGGCACTGAGTGTAGCAGTACATGCCTGGGATCTTTTGACGGAGGTCACCATTATCTTCATTATCTCCACCAGACAGCATATTAAAGAGCAGAGACATTACTTTGTCAACAAAGGTCCATATAGTCAAGGCTATGGTTTTTCTAGTGGTCATGTATGAATGTGAGAGTTGGACTATAAAGAAAGCTGAGCACCGAAGAATTGATGCTTTTGAACTGTGGTGTTGGAGAAGACTCTTGAGAGTTCCCTGGACTGAAAGGAGATCCAATCAGTCCATCCTAAAGGAGATTAGTCCTGGGTGTTCATTGAAAGGACTGATGTTGAAACTGAAACTCCAATAATTTGGCCACCTGGTGCGAAGAGTTGATTCATTTTAAAAGACCCTGATGCTGGGAAAGATTGAGGGCAGGAGGAGAGGGGGACAACAGAGGATGAGATGGTTGGATGTCATCACCTACTCAATGGACATGGGTTTGGGTGGACTCCAAGAGCTGGTGATGGACAGGGAGGCCTGGCATGCTACAATTCATGGGGTCACAAACAGTCAGACTTGACTGAGTGACTGAACTGAACTGAAATAGCAGGGAGGGAACACACCTCCATCCATCAGTAAAAAATTGGATTAAACATTTACTGAGCATGGCCCTGCCTATCAGAACTAGACCCAGTGTCCCCCTCAGTCAGTCTATCCCATCAGGAAGCTTCCATAAGCCTTTTATCCTACTCTATCAGAGGCCTGCTGCTAAGTCGCCTCAGTTGTGTCTGACTCTGTGCGACCCTATAGATGGCAGCCCACCAGGCTCCTCCATCCATGGGATTTTCCAGGCAAGAGTACTGGAGTGGGGTGCCATTGCCTTCTCTGAAAACCATAATCACAGAAGACTAACCCATCTAATCACATGGACCACAGCCTTGTCTAACTCAATGAAACTATGAGCCATGCTATGTAAGCCATCCAAGATGGACAGGTCATGGTGGAGAGTTCTAACAACATGTGGTCCACTGCAGAAGGGAATGGCAAACCACTTCAGTATTCTTGTCTTGAGAACCCCATGAACAGTATGAAAAGGCAAAATGATAGGACACTGAAAAATGAACTCTCCAGGTCAGTAGGTGCCCAATATGCTACTAGAGATCAATGGAGAAATAACTCTAGAAAGAATGAAGAGACAGAGCCAAAGCAAAAACAACACCCAGTTGTGGATGTGACTGGTGACGGAAGCAAGGTCCGATGCTGTAGGAGCAATATTGCATAGGAACCTGGAATGCTAGGTCCATGAATCAAGGCAAATTGGAAGTGATCAAACAGGAGATGGCAAGAGTAAACGTCAACATTTTAAGAATCAGAGAATTAAAATGGACTGGAATGGGTGAATTTAACCCAGATGACTATTATATCTACTACTCTGAGCAAGAATCCCTTAGAAGAAATGGAGTAGCCATCATAGACCACAAAAGAATCCGAAATGCAGTCTTGGATGCAATCTCAAAAACGACAGAAAGATCTCTGTTTGTTTCCAAGGCAAGCCATTCAATATCACGGTAATCCAAGTCTATGCCCCGACCAGTCATGCTGAAGAAGCTGAAGTTGAATGGTTCTATGAAGACCTACAAGAACTTCTAGAACTAACACCCAAAAAAGGTGTCCTCTTCATTATAGGGGACTGGAATACAAAAGTAGGAAGTCAAGAAACACCTGCAGTAACAGGCAAATTTGGCCTTTGGAGTACAGAATGAAGCAGGGCAAAGATTAATAGAGTTTTGCCAAGAGAACGCACTGGTTATAGCAAACACCCTCTTCCAACAACACAAGAGAAGACTCTACACATGGACATCACCAGATGGCCAACACCAAAATAGGATTGATTATATTCTTTGCAGCCAAAGATGAAGAAGCTCTATACAGTCAGCAAAAACAAGACCAGGAGCAGACTGTGGCTCACATCATGAACTCCTTATTGCCAAATTCAGAATTAAATTGAAGAAAGAAGGGAAAACCACTAGGCCATTCAGGTATGACCTAAATAAAATCCCTTACAACTATACAGTGGAAGTGAGAAATAGATTTAAGAACTAGATCTGATAGAGTGCCTGATGAACTATGGGAGGAGGAAGAGGAGGAGGAACTATTGTACAGGAGACAGGAATCAAGACCATCCCCATGGAAAAGAAATGCAAGAAAGCAAAATGGCTGTCTGAGCAGGCCTTACAAATAGCTGTGAAAAGAAGAGAAGCAAAAAGCAAAGGAGAAAAGGAAAGATATACCCATTTGAATGCAGAGTTCTAAAGAATAGCAGGAGAGATAAGAAAGCCTTCCTCAGTGAACAGTGCAAACAAATAGAGGAAAATAATAGAATGGGAAAGACTCGAGATCACTTCAAGAAAATTAGAGATACCAAGGGAACATTTCATGCAAGCTCAGTTCAATTCATTCGCTCAGTCGTGTCCGATTCTTTGCGACCCTGTGAATCGCAGCACGCTGGGCCTCCCTGTCCATCACCAACTCCTGGAGTTCACTCAGACTCACGTCCATCGAGTCAGTGATGCCATCCAGCCATCTCATGCTCTGTTGTCCCCTTCTCCTCCTGCCCCCAATCCCTCCCAGCATCAGAGTCTTTTCTGGTGAGTCAACTCTTTGCATGAGGTGGCCAAAGTACTGGAGTTTCAGCTTCAGCATCATTCCCTCCAAAGAAATCCCAGGGCTGATCTCCTTCAGAATGGACTGGTTGGATCTCCTTGCAGTCCCAGGGACTCTCAGGAGTCTTCTCCAACACCACAGTTCAAAAGCATCAATTCTTCGACACTCAGCTTTCTTCACAGTCCAACTCTCACATCCATACATGACCACTGGAAAAACCATAGCCTTGACTAGATGGACCTTTGTTGGCAAAGTAATGTCTCTGCTTTTCAATATGCTATCTATGTTGGTCATAACTTTTCTTCCAAGGAGTAAGTGTCTTTTAATTTTACAGCTGCAGTCACCATCTGCAGTGATTTTGGAGCCCCCAAAAAATAAAGTCTGACACTGTTTCCACTGTTTCCCCATCTATTTGTCATGAAGTGATGGGACCAGATGCCATGATCTTCACTTTCTGAATGTTGAGCTTTAAGCCAACTTTTTCACTCTCCTCTTTCACTTTCATCAAGAGGCTTTTTAGTTCCTCTTCACTTTCTGCCATAAGGGTGGTGTCATCTGAGGTTATTGATATTTCTGCTGGCAATCTTGATTCCAGCTTGTGCTTTATCCAGCCCAGTGTTTCTCATGATGTACTCGGCATATAAGTTAAATAAGCAGGGTGACAATATACAGTCTTGACGTACTCCTTTTCCTATTTGGAACCAGTCTGTTGTTCTATGTCCAGTTCTAACTATTGCTTCCTGACCTGAAAAGGACAGAAATGGAATGGACCTAACAAAAGCAGAAGATATTAAGAAGAGGTGGCAAGAATATACAGAAGAACTGTATAAAAAATATCTTCATGATCCAGATAATCATGATGGTGGGATCACTCACCAAGAGCCAGACATCCTGGAATGTGAAGTAAAGTGGACCTTAGGAAGCATTACTATGAACAAAGCTAGTGGAGGTGACGAAATTCCAGTTGCACTATTTCAAATCCTAAAAGATGATGCTGTGAAAGTGCTGCACTCAATGTGCCAGCAAATTTGGAAAACTCAGCAGTGGCCACAGGACTGGAAAAGGTCAGCTTTCATTCCAGTCCCAAAGAAAGATAAGACCAAA
Source organism: Cephalophus harveyi (assembly GCA_006410635.1). Lineage (NCBI taxonomy): Eukaryota > Metazoa > Chordata > Mammalia > Artiodactyla > Bovidae > Cephalophus > Cephalophus harveyi. The sequence goes on from SJYT01016882.1 coordinate 190,428, forward strand.
GAATGTTCAACCTACTGCATAATTGCACTCATCTCAATGCTAGCAAAGTGATGCTCAAAATTCTCCAAGCCAGGTTTCAACAATATGTGGACCATGAACTTCCAGATGTTCAAGTTGGTTTTAGAAAAGGCAGAGGAACCAGAGATCAAATTGCCAACATCTGCTGGATCATGGAAAAAGCAAGAGAATTCCAGAAAAACATCTATTTCTGTTTTATTGACTATGCCAAAGCCTTTGACTGTGTGGATCACAATAAACTGTGGAAAATTCTGAAAGAGATGGGAATACCAGACCACCTGACCTGTCTCTTGAGAAACATATATGGAGGTCAGGAAGCAACAATTAGAACTGGACATGGAACAACAGATTGGTTCCAAATAGGAAAAGGAGTATGTCAAAGCTATACATTGTCATCCTACTTATTTAACTTATATGCAGAGTACATCATGAGAAATGCTGGGCTGGAGGAAACACAAGCTGGAATCAAGATTGCCGGGAAAAATATCAATAACCTCAGATATGCAGATGACACCACCCTTATGGCAGAAAGTGAAGAAAGTGAAGAAGAATGTGAGTCTGAGAAGAACTAAAGAGCCTCTTGATGAAAGTGAAAGAGGAAAGTGAAAAAGTTGACTTAAAGCGCAACATTCAGAAAACTAAGATCATGGCATTCAGTCCCATCACTTCATGGCAAATAGATGGGGAAACAGTGGAAACAGTGATGACTTTATTTTGCGGGGCTCCAAAATCACTGCAGATGGTGACTGCAGCCATGAAATTAAAAGACGCTTACTCTTTGGAAGAAAAGTTATGACCAACCTACTAGACACCATATTAAAAAGCAGAGATGTTACTTTGCCAACAAAGGTCCATTAGTCAAGGCTATGGTTTTTCCAGTGGTCATGTTTGGATGTGAGAGTTGGACTATAAAGAAAACTGAGCACCAAAGAATTGATGCTTTTGAACTGTGGTGTTGGAGAAGACTCTTGAGAGGCCCTTTAACTGCAAGGAGATCCAACTAGTCCATCCTAAAGGAAATCAGTCCTGAATATTCATTGGAAGGACTGATGCTGAAGCTGAAGCTCCAATACTTTGGCCACCTGATGCAAAGAGATGACTTATTTGAAAAGACCCTGATGCTGGAAAAGATTGAGGGCGGGAGAAGTGGATGACAGAGGATGAGATGGTTGGATGGCATCACTGACAATGAATGTGAGTCTGAGTAAACTCTGGGAGTTGGTGATGGATAGGGGGGCCTGGCGTGCTGCAGTCCATGGGGTCAAAAAAATTCAGACATGACTGAGTGACTGAACTGACTGTCTGACCTTACACTATAGACCTGTGATAGTATTTTTATAGAAATTATAAGCAATGACATCCAGGTAATGAGACTTACATTTGATTTGATGCATAAGTGAAGCTTGGACAGCTAGAGATCAAACCAGTCAGTCCTAAGGGATATCAATCCTGAATATTCATTGGAAGGACTGATGCTGAAGCTGAAGCACCAAATGCTTTGGCCACCTGATGCGAAGAGCCAACTCATTGGAAAGCACCTTGATGCTGGGAAAGACTGAAGGCAAAAGGAGAAAGGGGTGGCAACAGAGGATGAGATGATTGGATGGTATCCCCAGTTCAACGGACATGAATTTGAGCAAACTCCAGGAGATAGTGAAGGACAGGGGAGCTTGGCATGCTGCAGTCCATGGGGTCTCAAAGACTTGGACACGACTGAGAAATTGAACAAGAACAAGAAAATAGGAATACATGATTAGCATTTCCTTTAGTCATCCCTGAGCCAAACACTCAGCACCTAAATGACACCAACTCTACAGCAGCACAGACAACAAAGTGATAAAAGCTGGTGGCATAGACTCTGAAACTAGATAGCATGAGTGCAAAACCATTTGGTAGAGACATTAATGGAAGCAGTAGGACTTCCCTAGTCGTGCAGTGGATGAGAATCCACCTGCCAATGCAGGGGACATGCGTTCAATCCCTGGTCTGGAAGATTCTACACGCTGCTGAGCAACTAAGCCTGAGGACCACAACCACTGAGCCCTGACTCTGGGGCTCATGAGCCACAACTACTGAGCTCCTGTGCCTCAACTACTTGTGCACCCTAGAGCCTGTGCTCCACAAGAGAAGCCACCACAATGCAAAGCTTGTGCACTGCAACAAAGAGTACTCCCTGCTTACTGCAACTAGAGAAAGCCCACGCAAAGCAACGACGATCTGCTGCTGCTGCTAAGTCGCTTCAGTCGTGTCCGACCCTGTGCAACCCCAGAGATGGCAGCCCACCAGGCTCCCCCTTCCCTGGGATTCTCCAGGCAAGAACACTGGAGTGGGTTGCCATTTCCTTCTCCAGTGCAGGAAAGTGAAAAGTGAAAGAAGTTGCTCAGTTGTGTCTGACTCTTTGCAACCCCATGGACTGCAGCCTACCAGGCTCCTCCATCCATGGGATTTTCTAGGCAAGAGTACTGGAGTGGGGTGCCATTGCCTTCTCCAATGAAGATCTAGCATAACCAAAAATAAACACACTTTAAAAAAATGGAAGCAGTACAAGAGAGTGACCATGGATGCCAAATGGCAAGATCCTCCCAGGACTTGGGTAATCAGAGAGGACAGGTTCTGAGTAGACCATACTTTTCAGAGTTCAAAGTCAACTGTCTGATACATCAACTATTAAACTACTGCCTAGAGAAAGAAAATAGTAAAGTATGGTTCCACAACTGGGTTTCTCAGTTTGATTTTGAAAAATACACTTCCCTGTTTTAGGGTACCTAATGAATCTAAATATGTACCTTCTCATTACTAATCTAGTTCAAAATGATTCATTTCCTAATTTTTAACTAGTATTTCTATGATGTGTTACAAGCTGGCCATTTTGCTAAGACGAATGGGCTCAGCTCAGTTCAGTTCAGTCACTCAGTCATGTCTGACCCTTTGTGATCCCATGGACTGCAGCAGTCCAGGCTTCCCTGTCCATCACCAGGCTTCCCTGTCCATCACCAACTCCCAGAGCTTGCTCAAACTCATGTCCATCAAGTCAGTGATGCCATCCAACCATCTTATCCTCTGTCATCTCCTCTCCTTCTTCATTCAATCTTTTCCAGCATCAGGGTCTTTTCCAATGAGTCAGTTCTTCACATCAGGTGGCCAAAGCTACTAGAGTTTCAGCTTCAGCATCATTCCTTCCAAAGAAATCCCAGGGTTGATCTCCTTCAGAATGGACTGGTTGGATCTTCTTGCAGTCCAACGGACTCTCAAGAGTCTTCTCCAACACCACGGTTCAAAAGCATCAATTCTTCGGCACTCAGCTTTGTTTATAGTCCAACTCACATTCATACATGACTACTGGAAAAACCATAGCTTTGACTAGACGAACCTTTGTTGGCAAAATAATGTCTCTGCTTTTTAATACGCTGTCGAGGTTGGTCATAGCTTTTCTTCCAAGGAGCAAGCATCTTTTAATTTCATGACTGCGGTCACCATCTGCAGTGATTTTGGAGCCCCCCCAAAAATAAAATCGCCACTGTTTCCATTGTTTACCCATCTATTTGCCATGAAGTGATGGAACTGGATGCCATGATCTTGGTTTTTTGAATGTTGAGCTTTGAGGCAGCTTTTTCACTCTCCTCTTTCACCTTCATCAAGAGGCTCTTTAGTTCCTCTTCACTTTCTGCCATAAGGGTGGTGTCATCTGAGGTTATTGATATTTCTCCCAGCAATCTTGATTCCAGCTTGTGCTTCATCCAGCCCAGCATTTCTCATGATGTGCTCTGCATATAAGTTAAATAAGCAGGGTGACAATATACAGCCTTGATGTACTCCTTTTCCTATTTGGAACCAATCTGTTGTTCCATGTCGGGTTCTAACTGTGGCTTGTTGACTTGCATACAGATTTATCAGGAGACAGGTAAGATGGTCTGGTATTCCCATCTCTTGAAGAATTTTCCAGTTGTGATCTATACAGTTAAAGGCTTTGGCGTAATCAATAAAGCAGAAATAGATGTTTTTCTGGAATTCTCTTGCTTTTTCTATGATCCAACAGATGCTGGCAATTTGATCTCTGGTTCCTCTGCCTTTTGTAAATCCAGCTTGAACATCTGGAACTTCACAGTTCACGCTTGCTATACCTAATTTTCATTGAATTTTTGACCTTTAAGGCTCCAGTTTAGTAACACTGATATCTGATTAGGAGCATTTTCAGTAGACTTATTAGTTTGGTTTATTATTTTAACACTGCAGAGTCATGTTGAATAAGGTTATTTTCAGTCTTTTGGTGAGAATATACATTGCAAATTTTAATTGCATCCAGAGGCAATAGAATGAAAACATATTTGTTAAATATTACTATTTTTAAAAACGATTATTTTTGACTACATATGTAAGTAGTTAAAAAAAAACACCAAACACCTAAACTTCTGATTTAAGAATCATCAGTGGCCAGGCACTTATAAGCTGAGAAACAATAGCTGTGACCTTTGTTCTTCTTCCAAAGCAAGTTATCTTTGTTTCCTAATAGAATGTGTTGATGCTTACACCTAACAAAGAGTTAATGTCAGTTGAATTTATTTTGTTTTACTTCTTCCAATCCCTACCCCCACCCCCAACATTTCCCATCTTGATTCTGCTTCTCTGGTTCAGTGCAGTTCATTTGCTAAGTTGTGTCCAACTCTGTGACACCATGGACTGCCAGGCTTCCCTCTCCTTCAAACTCACGTCCATTGAGTGGATATCCAACACAATCTTTTACCTCTCCCTGCCTTTGCTTACGCTCTTCCCTCTTCCTGAAATGCCTTCTATGCTACTCCCTCCCATCTAGGAAATTTCAGTCCATGCTCTATTAATACAATGCTTAATATTCTGTTACAGCACTTTTTATGCATCCTGCCTTCCTGACCTTCTTGAACCCTGCTGGAGCAAAACCCATCACCCATTTATCTCTGTATTGCAAATGCCATATTTGCTTAGAAAATAGCAAACATTAAATAAATGCTTATTGATTTAATTCTTTCTGTGGCATGTACAGAAAATACTGTGTCCTTTTTCCAGAAGGGTGTCCACTTCTGACTTTACTGTGTGTGTGTGTGCCTAGTCACTCAGTCGTGTCTGACTCTTTGTGACCCCATGGACTGTAGCCCACCAGGCACCTCTGTACATGGGGATTCTCCAGGCAAGAATACTTGATTGAGTTGCCATGCCCTCCTCCAGCAGATCTTCCCAACCCAGGGATTGAACCCAGGTCTGCCACATTGCAGGTGGATTCTTGACCATCTAAGCCACCAGGGAAGTCCATGAAGACTGGAGTGGGCAGCCTATCCCTTCTCCAGGGGATCTTCCTGTCCCAGGAATTGAACTAGGGTCTCCTGCTTTGCAGGCAGATTCTTTACTAACTGAGCTGTGAGGGAAGCCTGACTTTACTATACCAGGAAAATTAGTTTCCCATAAAAAGTGGCTCTCTGGACAAAGGGATAGCAACATAACAACTAAATGCTTCAAAAAGCAGTGTTATGAAACATAGAAAGAAATATTGGATTTAAATGAAAGGGATTTGTTTTTCTCTTTCTGATTTACATTCTATATAGACTCTATATAGACTCTATATAGACTCTCTACATTCTATACAGACTCTAGGTCCACTAATGCATATATGTGAAATCTAGAAAAATGGTAGAGATGAACCTATTTGCAGAGCAGGAATAAAGCAGATGTGGATATAGAGAATATATGATGTGTGAATACAGCGAATGGGGAGGAACAGGAATTGGAAGGGTGGGACTGAAGCATGTGCACCGCCATATGTAAAACAGATAGCTAGAGGGAACCTGCCGTATAGCTGGAGCTCAGCTTGGTGCTCTGTGATGACCTAGGGGAGTCGGATGGGGAGGCGGGAGGGATGTTCAAGAGGGAGGAGATATATGTATACATATAGTTGATTCACTTCATGGTACAGCAGAAACCAACAGCACATTGTAAAGCAACTATACCCCAATTTAAAAAAAGCAGATGCAAGGGATTAGTATACCCTGTTGAAACCATGTTTATATTACCTGGTTTTGAGTAGAACTGCTTAAAATCCCCTCGAGCCTACCTCAGATAGTGCAGAAACTTGTAACCCTCCCTTTGCCTCTGGAGTGGGGTCTCTTCCTATGCAGTGGCAAATGCACAATAACTCAGAGCCTGATAGCAATAGAGGCTGGAAGGATTTAAAAGAGTGATTGGCACAAGTACGCTTGAAAAATTAATAAAGCACATTAGAATCTCCATGAGGCAACAAGAAAAGAACAAGTGATAATAGCAGCAAGACTTCCTAGGTGAAGAACACGTAAAAGCCAAGCCAGTGCGTCAGGGAGCAGAGAATGGACTTTGCCCTTCAGACAACACATTCTCCCCATATCGGATTCACAGCAACAGCAGTGCCCCCAGAGGATTTTCTAAAGTTAAGGAGGCTGGGGCAACTCAACAAGAACTGATGTATCCATGTGGTATACATGATATCCAACAATTCTACAAAATTTACAAGTCAGATAACACGAACACGTTACTATTTCAGGCCTTTTCTAACACCTACAAAATAAAGTAAAAATCATGAACTTCTAGGGAAAAAAATTAAAATTCATCATCAGCCACCAAACAAATCAAGAGTCACAATCCAACTAATGCACTAATCTTCAAGAACCTGTAACCAATGAAAGAAGCAGAAAACTCTGGAGCAAAGCAGAGAGGCCCATCACCGCCTGGCTCCACAAGAGTCCCTAACCTTGCCATCACCTGCCAAGAGTTTTGTTTACCATCATCAGCCACCAAACAATTCAAGAGTCACAATCCAACTAATGCACTAATCTTCAAGAACCTGTAACCAATGAAAGAAGCAGAAAACTCTGGAGCAAAGCAGAGAGGCCCATCACCGCCTGGCTCCACAAGAGTCCCTAACCTTGCCATCACCTGCCAAGAGTTTTGTTTGTAAACTGACAAAAGTCTGAGAAAGCTCAATGATGCTACACATGAATGGGGAGATCATTATTTTCTTCCAAAACATGAAGCATACAAGTGGCTGAGAGAAACTGGTGACACCAGGGAAAAGAACAGAGCTGACACTCGGAAGTGGAGGGAAGCTGTCAGGCACACAGAACTCAGTCCAAGGGCCCCTCGCAAGAAAGGAACAGTCCTTCCAACCAGGGAATTGACATGAACAGTACACTTCACAGAATCTCAGGGGAAAGGGCAGAGATGAGGTGTTCAGACCACACCATATCTCATCCAAGTTCTCCTCCCCTGTCATTTCCTCAGGCTAACAAAAGTGAACAGAGGGCAACGTTCCTAGTCCTCAGAGGGGAGAAATCCTCCAGTATAAAGAAACAGAGGCAGACAGTCAAGCCCACTCTGTCCAGAATCATCCAAGCAAATCTAGGTGAAGAGAATAGCCCAGAAACTGTGCAAATATATTACACACTGCTTAGGATTCTCCAGAGAAACAGAACCAATAAGGGGGGGTGGGGTGTGGTATGTGTGTGTGTATGTGTGAAGAAGGAAAGAAAGGGAGAGGCTGGTTTTTAAGGAATCAATTAAACGTTTTAAGGAATTAGTTCCTATGGTTTTGGGGACTGGAAGTCTGAGATTTACAGGGCAGCCTGGAAGCTGGAAACTCAGCAAGAACTTGATGTATTAAGTCCAACAGCAGTCTGGAGGCAGAACTCCTTTCTTAGGGAACCTGTTTTTTCTCTTAAAACCTTCAACTGATTGGACAGAACTCACCCATATAATGTAGAAGAATGGCTTTACTCAAAGTCTACTGATTCAGATGCTGCTGCTGCTGCTGCTAAGTCACTTCAGTCGTGTCTGACTCTGTGCGACCCCACAGAAGGCAGCCCACCAGGCTCCCCCATCTCTGGGATTCTTCAGGCAAGAACACTGGAGTGGGTTGCCATTTCCTTCTCCAATGCATGAAAGTGAAAAGTGAAAGTGAAGTCGCTCAGTCGTGTCTGACTCTTTAGCGACCTCATGGACTGCAGCCCACCAGGCTCCTCCGTCCATGGGATTTTCCAGGCAGGAGTACTGGAGTGGGGTGCCATTGCCTTCTAATCACATGTTAAAAAAAAAAAAAAAACCCTTTATGGCATATCTAGACTGGCGTTTAGCCAACAATTAGACAACATAGCCCTAGCTACGTTGACACATAAAGTAAACCACGCACACACACATAGCCACCTAGAATAATGATAATAGTTAAATGTTCATTGCATGAACTGAGCACTGTTCTTTACTCCTCATGTGTATTTACACATTTAGCTCCCATAGCAACCTTATGAGGTAAGTACTATTTATCATCCTATTTGACAGATTAGGAAATTGAGACATGGCTAGCAAGTGGCTAAGCCTGTATTTATATCAGTAGCACTGGCTCAAAACTCATGCATTTTACCACTGAACTTGAAGAAAACACAACTCAGGAAACAGAACGAAACTCCCTCAATTACTTAACAACAAGAACACCTTAATAAGAACATAAATTCAATAAAATAAGATTATACCAATAAAATAATAAAGTAATTAAATGAGATGACAAAAAGGAAATTACTACTCTGTGAGAACAAATTAGGGACTATGCAACATGTTTATGGAAATAATAAGCAGTTTAGATTCAGCAAGATGAATTACTGACACAGAAGTCAATTACTGACAAAAGGAGGAAAAGGTAAGATAATCTAAGTGAATGTGAATGAAAAGGGCAAAGAAATTTGGAAGAATATTGTAGATATGAAATATACATATTACAATATTATACACATAATAAAATATATTATGATCCAAAAAAAAAAGATTATAATATTCTTGAAGTGGAATTTCCATTTTAAAGGTATATTCGCAAAGACATAATAATAGAATTTCCCCAAAATGAACAGAGAATAATCTGCAAAACAAAAAGTTCATGACACACTAAGAAAATTAAATGTGAAACATATCCTAAGTGAACTATTAAATGTAAAGGATAAAGAAAGAATTTCTCAGATACTTAAGCAAAACAGCAAATCACATCTAAGCAGGAGGAAATACTATCCCATCTCAGAATTCTCCACAACACTCAGTTCTACAAGACAATGAAGAAGTGCCCATAAAGTGTTGAGAAAGATGAAATTTAATTTTAAAATATTTTAACTGGCCTTCCCTGGTGGTCCAGTGGTTACGAATCTGCATTTCCACTGCAGGGGGTGCAGTTTCAATTACTAGTCAAGGAAGTTCCACATGCCCCTGAGGAGCAGCATAGAATAAAATAGAATAGAATGAAATAAAACAAAATAAAATAAAAATATTACAACTATTCAAGATGCCATTCAAGCACAGGAACCACTGAGAGGCATTCACTGGCATGAAAGAACTCAGTGAATGCAATAGGTTTGATTTCTTCTTGAGGAAGAAAAAAATTGCTTGACAGCAACATCCAGTCAAATAAAAGATGATTGAAAATAAACGTGACAATGGCAAAGCTAAATTAAAAGAACCGTGGTGAACGTAAGCCTGTTTAAATATAGGATGAACAGAAGACAACGAACGAAAGCAGTGCAGCAAAAATAATTGTGAATGTTGTAAACTGAATACTGTTAGAATAATAATATAACTATGAAAATTAGGAGGTGGGGGTTAGGGAGATGGGAGGATGTTTGTGTGTTAATGCCCTCATCTGTTAAAACAAGAAATAAATAGATACTCTCCAAATGTCTATTTTTTAAAATGTTCCATACTAGCCTCTTAAATTTATTTCTAAATCTTCTTTTTTTTTTAGGATTAATAGATTCTGTTATGGAAAAAACACCTTGTGGTGAAGAAACATTTTTCATTTTTATCTTCTACTAAAGTCAAATAAAATATAAGGAACTATCTTTTATTAAAAATACTTCCTAGTAGGAACTCATCCTACTTTCATAACTTTTATTTATTTGTGACTACTGCTACATTCTTCAACTTATAATATGCATAGAAATATATTCAAATAAGGTTAAGAGTGACAATTTCTGAGCTTGGGGTAATTTTTAAAACACATTATTGTACTTTACTGCATTGCTTTATTTTTTTAAAAAGAACATGTCTTATTTTACAAAAAAAAAAAAAGATTAGGTGACTTTTTTCCCTTTAAAAATTGCAAGCAGCAGATCAAGATGCTAACTGCTTTATTCTAGCTTACGAGAAAATGAATTGCGGTATTTTTTCTTTGCATTTTCCTTTATGTTTTTAATTTAAAAACACAAAGGTTGATTTGTTACTTTTTACTTTTTCACCATTCTACTTCGCAGACATATGTATTTTACTGATATGCACATTTTTAAATAAATTCAGTGTTTGGGGGATTAAAGAGTATAAATATCCAAAATGAAAGAAATAAAGAATATAAATAGCCCAAAATCATGCAATGTTCAAGGAGAAAGTGTATCAATAAGTGCATGACCTTACTAGGAGCACTAAGTTAGCAATTAATGACATAGAAAGGTGGGAAATGTATTCTTTGATCAATTTTTATCTCACTATTGTTTATTACTCAATTTTATGAAATAGCTTTTTCTTTTAATGTACTGTGGCACATTTATTAATACAACATACAGCATCTGAACAGAGTTACACACCTGGTTACATTGAGCTAACAGAGAAGAATTTGTAAAATAGCTGTGTTTATTTCACAAAGCACATCAGCAACTCTGAAAAAAAAAAATCTAAAACGCCCCACTTTAGGTATGAAAAGATAGAGAGGGATATGATAAATATTTGCTTATAATAACAACAATAAAAATAATAAAAGGATAGACTAAAACCCTAAAAGAGTTACTAAAAAGAAGAGGGTGAAGGAACAGGTATTGAAACTATACTTCTTTGAACATATTGTGTTTCAAATATTTGAGTTTAGATCTATGTACTTTACATATTTCTAATGAAAGCAATTCCTAAAACTCAAGAGCAAAGTGAGCAATGAAACTGTGTATATTAGAGTTGATACCACAATCATACAGAGAAGTTTTAAAATGACTTTAACACACAGTAAATTGACTGAACATACCCTGTGTGCTATATCTAAAGATTTAAAAAATGCAATAAAACTCTTAGTATGTTTCTAACAATCATATTATTGATTATGTTGGCATCATGTATTGAGATAAAGCAACTGAGTAATGATGTTGATGTCATTGGGAACTGGGATTTTTTGGCATAGAAAGGAAGATGGAAAAATGAAAATGAGGAAAGACCTGATAGTTTCCTGATTGGAACAGAAAGTGTCAGAATATATTCATGATTTTAAACATACACACACACACACATTTTCAGTTCTATTCATTTAAAAACTCTTGAAACAGTGAAGAATTCATAGCAGTGTACACCCATAATACCTAGATTATGGTCTCTAATTCTCACTTCTAATGCAAAAGAAACAAGAGCTCTTTAAAAGCAAATTTAAGGTTTGCGTCAAATTGCAGGTATGAGGCAGGAAATACACAACTTAAACATGGAATATCCTGTCTCACTAAAAACAAGAAAGCCATCAAAGCCTATTTAAGGCATATCAAACCTCAGCAGTCAATTTGAAAAGACACCTTCTGATCACCTTTCTTCTTCTGGCCAGGAAATGGGATAATTTGAGCACTGATTAGAAGGAGCTCTGCTTCTAACTAGAAAAAGAAGAAATGATGAACCCCAGGGCTAGTAGAAGGAAAAAAATCATTAAAAATAAGAGCAGAAATAAATGAAAAAGAAACAAAGGAGACTATAGCAAAAATCAACAAACTAAAAGCTGATTCTTTGAGAAGATAAATAAAACAGACAAACTATTAGCCAGACTCATCAAGAAAAACAAGAAGAGTCAAATCAACCAAATTAGATATGAAAATGGAAAAATCACAACAGACGACACAGAAATACAAAGGATCATAAGGGACTACTATTCAGCAACTAAATGACAGTAACATGGACAACTTGGAAGAAATGGATGAATTCTTAGAAAAGTATAACCTTCCAAAGCTGAACTAGGAAGAAACAGAAAATCTTAATCAACCCATCACAAGGATGGAAATCGAAACTGTAATCAAAAATATTCCAACAAACAAAAGCTCAGGACCAGATGGATTCACAGGTGAATTCTACCAAAAATTTAGAGAGGAGCTAACACCTATCCTATCAAACTCTATCAAACTCTTCCAGAAAGTCGCAGGTAAACTGCCAAACTCATTCTATGAGGCCACCATCACCATAATACGAAAACCAGACAAAGATACCACAAAAAAAGAAAACTACAGGCCAATATCACTGATGAACATTGATGTAAAAATCCTCAACAAATTCTAGCAAACAGAATCCAACAGCATATTAAAAAGATCATATATCATGACCAAGTGGGTTTTATCCCAGGGATGCAAGGATTCTTCAATATTCAGAAATCAATGTGATATACCACATTAACAAATTGAAAGATAAAATCCATATGATTATCACAATAGATGCAGAGAAAGTCCTTGACAAAATTCAACACCCATTTATGATTTAAAAAAAAAAAAACTCTACAGAAAGCAGGCATAGAAGGAACATACCTCAACATAATAAAAGCCATATATGATAAACACACAGCTAACATTATCCTCAATGGAGAAAAATTGAAAGCTTTCCCCCTAAAGTCAGCAACAAGAAAAGGGTGCCCACTCTCACAACTACTATTCAACATAGTTTTGGAAGGTTTAGCAACAGCAATCAGAAAAGAAAAAGAAATAAAAGGAATCCAGATGGGTAAAGAAGAAGTAAAACTCACACTGTTTGCAGATGACATGATCCTCTACATAGAAAATCCTAAAGACACCACCAGAAAATTACTAGAGCTAATCAAAGATGTCATTTTCAAAAGCAGAGACATTACTTTGCCGACTAAGGTCCGTCTAGTCAAGGCTATGGTTTTTCCTGTGGTCATGTATGGATATGAGAGTTGGACTGTGAAGAAGACTGATCGCTGAAGNGAGTCGGACACGACTGAGCGACTGAACTGAACTGAACTGAATCAAAGAATATAGTAAAGTTGCAGGATATAAAATTAATACACAGAACTCCCTTACATTCCTATACACTAACAATGAGAAAGCAGAAAGAGAAATTAAGGAAGAAATTTCATTCACCATTGCAATGAAAAGAATAAATTCTTAGGAATAAATCTACCTAAAGAAACAAAAGGCCTACATACAGAAAACTATAAAACACTGTACCATGTTCATGGATTGGAAGAATCAATATAGCGAAAATGGGTATACTACCCAAAGCAATCGAAACATTCAATGCAATCCCTATCAAGAACTAGAACAAATAATTTCACAGTTTGTATGGAAATACAAAAAACCTTGAACAGTCAAAGCAGTCTTGAGAAATGGAACTGGAGGAATCCACCTGCCTGACTTCAGACTATACTACAAAGCTACAGTCACCAAGACAGTATGGTCCTGGCAGAAAGACAGAAATATAGATCAATGGAACAAAATTGAAAGCCCAGAGATAAATCCACACACCTATGGACACCTTATCTTTGACAAAGGAGGCAAGAATATACAATGGAGAAAGGACAATCTCTTTAACAAGTGGTTCTGGGAATACTGGTCAACCACTTGTAAAAGAATGAAACTAGAATACTTTCTAACACCATTCACAAAAATAAACTCAAAATGGATTAAAGATCTAAGACCAGAAACTATAAAACTCCTAGAGAAAAACATAGGCAAAACACTCTCCAACATAAATCACAGCAGGATCCTCTATGATCCACCTCCCAGAATACTGGAAATAAAAGCAAATTAAACAAATGGGACCTAATTAAACTTAAAAGCTTTTGCACAATGAAGGAAACTAAGCAAGGTGAAAAGACAGCTTTCTGAATGGGAGAAAATAATAGCAAACGAAGCAACTGACAAATAATTAATCTCAAAAATATACAAGCAGCTCACACAGCTCAATCCCAGAAAAATAAATGACCCAGTCAAAAAATGGGCCAAAGAACTAAACAGACATTTCTCCAAAGAAGACATACAGATGGCTAACAAACACATGAAAAGATGCTTAACATCACTCATTATCAGAGAAATGCAACTCAAAACTACAACGAGGTACCATCTCACACCAGTCAGAATGGCTATCAAAAAGTCTTCAAGCAATAAAAGCAAGAAAGGGTGCAGAGAAAAGGGAACCCTCTTACACTGTTGGTGGGAATGCAAACTAGTACAGCCACTATGGAGAACAGTGTGGAGATTCCTTAAAAAACTGGAAATAGAACTCCCATATGACCCAGCAATCCCACTGCTGGGCATACACNGAGAAAAGGGAACCCTCTTACACTGTTGGTGGGAATGCAAACTAGTACAGCCACTATGGAGAACAGTGTGGAGATTCCTTAAAAAACTGGAAATAGAACTCCCATATGACCCAGCAATCCCACTGCTGGGCATACACAGCAAGGAAGCCAGAATTGAAAGAGGCATGTGTACCCCAGTGTTCATTGTGGCACTGTTTACAATAACCAGGACATGGAAGCAACCTAGATGTCCACTGGCAGATGAATGGATAAGAAAGCTGTGGTACATATACACTATGGAATATTACTCAGCTATTAAAAAATGCATTTGAATCAGTTCTAATGAGGTGGATGAAACTGGAGCCTATTGTACAGAGTGAAGTAACTCAGAAAGAAAAACAGCAATACAGTATATTAATGCATATATATGGAATTTAGAAGGATGACACTATTTGTGAGACAGCAAAAGAGACATAAAGAACAGACTTTTGGACTCTGTGGGAGAAGGCGAGGGTGGGATGATTTGAGAGAATAGCATTGAAACATGTATATTACCTTTTGTGAAACAGATCACCAGTCCAAGGTCCATGCTTGAAACAGGGCACTCAAGCCCAGTGCACTGGGACAACCTTGAGGGTTGGGATGGGGAGGGAGGCAGGAGGGGGGTTCAGGATGGGGGACACACGTATACCCATGGCTGACTCATGTCAATGTATGGCAAAAACCACTATGACATTGTGAAGTAATTAGCCTCCAATTAAAATAAATAAATTTTAAAAAATAAAAAAAGGTCTTCTATTTTTCTTTGAAGAATGGAAATACTTCAATTGTGTTTAAATAAATGAGGTCATAATGATACTAAATTTGGAGGGGGGAGGGCCATATTTGAATGTATTAATTTACCAACTCATTATTTTAATAATTGGTAAAAGGAAGTAATCAAGCACTTATCCTATCTTTCCTATATTAGCCATGTCTTAGAGTAGCTACATAATTGTTGAGAAAATTTTTATATGGAAGGAATAGGTTGAATAATAAATAAAAAATGAATGATAAAATCATAGTAACACTATTTTGAAAGTACTACTAAGTTAATGGATCCAAAATGGTCAGCAACAGCTGCTAACTCTCAAAAGGAGAAACAACCAGATATCATGTGCTTCCTAACAACACATGCAGAGTAACTTTGTCAAAAAAAGCGAACCAAGATGACATTAAACTTCTAGATACAATACCAATTAACTGGAAATAAAACAGAGGAACAAATTAAAAGAAACCATTAGGAGGTAATCAGCAAACTCCCAAACTCAGGACACTATACTGAGCAGTTCTTATCTATAAAATATATATAGAGAGAGGACTATAGATTAGGGAAGATTTAAAAGATATGTGAACTAATTGCAATTTATAAACTTTGTTACAATGCTGATTTCAACTAGTAAAGTGTATGGGGGAGGGACCCATAAAACAATGAGGACTATTTGAACACTGGACATTAATATAAAGAATTATTTTATGTTGCTTTTAGGTGGAATAATAGCATAGTTCTTTTATTTTTTTATCCTTTCTATAGACATGACAAAATATTTAGAGTTGAAATTATGTCTGAGATTTGCTTTGAAATATTCTGGTTGTGGGGAAATACAAAGTGAAACTTGCAAATTGTTTCAAGTGGATGATTCTCTACTTTTGTACAAGTTTATAATTTTCCATATAAAAAATTATAAAGAGAAAGAATAGAATGCCTCCTGTTGTGAGGCTAGGCATAAAGAAATGAGATAGACACACAAAACTTCAAACATCAGGGTTACTTAAGAAAGAACAACAAATAATAGAGAAAAAATCGTGGCTTTAAGTCAGTTGCAATAAATTATTTCCTTTATGCACTATACTAAGGACATCAGAATCAACTGGAAAACATAGTATTTACTAAGGAAAGGGAAGAACACACCACCACCCGAGATACAGCAGTCATTTAGTCTACAAGGCATACCATGGGCTCATGAAAACCTGTGATATCTGTACAGAAGCTATTTGCCTAATAGCCTTGTATTGATAATGATTGTCCAATTAACATCTTCACTATACTTGTTACACACAAGAAATCTATGAAGGATCTTAAGAGACCTTTAGTGACAAACAGGAAGGAGCCTGTACATCTCTTAGGGGTTTCTCATAGGTAACTATAGCTAGCTTGGAACAAAAGATATCCTAAAATGGCACTGATATGAAAGTTCTTCGTTCAGTGCCATGTTTAAATGCCCCCGTCTCCAAAACGTTAAATAAATCTGCTTTCATCCTTTGAAATCCTATGGGACTGGAAAGTCTTTTTGTATTACTGAAAAAAAAAAAAAAAAAAAAGCCAGTATTCTAGTTGATTTGAGAGGTTGTTCTGCTCACAGAAAGATGCTGTATCTCAGAAACACTTAAGATACTCTGCAGACGGAAATAGGGGGGAAATGCCCCCACCACCACCAATTTGAAGTTTTCCTTTCTCAGCCTGATTTCCGACAATATTTTAATATCTGAAGTTATTTGGCCATCCTTAGAAGTGCAACACGAAAAAGTTGCCTAAGTCCGAGGAATGAGTCAGTTTGCTTTGATGAGTAATCTCAGGTGTCATGGAACCTCGTTCCGAAGAAAGAGGGGAGGGGGCGTCAGATATGCAGACGGAAGACAGGCCGCTGGGTATTGGATGGCGAGAACGCGATATTCCTATAATTGCGTCATTTCGAACCCAATTGGGTCCAGATGTTATGCGCACCGACGGATTACCGTCTCGGAAACTCTCAATCAGACGCAAGCGAAAGGAGAGGAGGCGGTTAATTAAATATTGAGCAGAAAGTCGCGTGGGGAGCGTGTCACGTGGGTCCCGAGCCTCGGCGAGCCTGGGATAAATACCGCGCGGCAGCCAGCAGGCAAAAGACCGCGCTGCTGACCTCCTCCACCGTTGCTGCGACCGAGAGTGCGCAGCGGCCCGCCAGTGCTCAGACCAGCAGAGGAGCCCCCCGGGCGGGTCAGCTGCGGTAAGTGCCCGCGCGCTGTACTGCGCGCTTTCCGCGCCGCGCACCGCTCCGAGGCGGCGTCTAGCAGGGCTGGATGGGCGGCTGCTGCGGACAGCGGGGAAACAGCCGGGGGACAACTGGGGGGCCGCGAGGAAACGGGTATCCCAAGTGCTTTATCCGTCCTTGTCTTATCCGCACAGCCTCCTGGCTTGAAGGTATGGATTGGTGGTTGGAAGCTGGGGATTTGGGGTCTAGGAAGAAGGGAATTTGAGAAGATTTTAGGGCTTGATTTTCTTTCCTAACGTGCACATGCAGGACTTTAGCCCTTTAGGTGGGTTGTCTTGTTTCAGTCGGCCCTGAGTTCTGTTTTGGGATCAAAAATTCTTTTTTTTCTCCCTCTGCCTTTTCTCCCTACTCTTCTCAGAAATCCACCATGAAAATCCTCGTGGCCTTGGCAGTGATTTTTCTCGTCTCCACTCAACTGTCTGCAGAAGAAATCGGAGCCAACGATGATCTCAATTATTGGTCCGACTGGTCCGACAGCGACCAGATCAAGGTGAGACCCGTTCCCTAGATGGCCTGCGCCCTTCTTCACGGATTTAGGAGCTGTCACTTACCACCATCCCACCATCACCCCCAGCGATAGCACCCTAGCTACCCTAGCGGGCTCCGGGATCACAACCAGAGGCAGTGGGGCGCGCTGCGAGGGCTTGTAAAGGAACATCACTCCCCTGGGTCCCGCAACCAAGGACCAAGTTTCCTCTCCATCGTCGGGTCTCAGGAACTCTCTGGAGGAATAATACCCTCCCTAAGGAGCCCGGGATCCTCACAAGACTGGAAACCTCACAAGGTTTCATCCCCTGGTAACGCGGATTTCGGGGACTAGTCCCGCTGCAAAAGGGCCTGGCATTTGGAAACGCTGGGCAGGGACTGAGGAGAGCGCGTCCGACGCAGGCAAAAGCAGGGGCAAGTGGCCCGTTGCTGGGGGCCTGGAGAGGCGCAGGTGGGTGGGAAGCTAACTTCCGGCCTTGACTTCTGTTTTACTGAGCTGAAGACATAGCCGCAAGTTTTCCTTTAGATTGCCCGCAGGCTGTTTGCGCGAGGGACCCACATGCAGCAGAACGGTGAGAGTCACGCACTGCTAGTCGCTTCTAAAGCGCAGTCACCTTACCTACCACCCCCGGCCGGTCCCTCCCCTCCCCCCGCCACACACACCTGTGTGCATTTAGGGCGGTGACAGTCGCCGAAGCCAGCGCTTGAGATGAGACAAAGTCCGGTAGCTGAGAGGCTGCTGAGTGAGGGTCTGGGTGCTGCGAGCAAAGAACGGAAAGCGCTCTCGGCGTGGAGGCACTGCGCGTCCCGCTAACGGCAAGGCTGGGCCAGCAGGAGGCGGAGGTGCAGGACACCAGCTGGGCGGGGAGGGGTGGAGAGAGGGAGCGCCCAGGCTTGAGGAAGCTCGGCTTCCTCTCTCCTCGGAGCTGGTTCTCTAATCCTGGCCTGGCCCCACCGCCAGGATTTGCCCAAGGCTGGAATGCACTCTGGATTCCCAGTGCCCCGAACTGGTTGCCTTCAGGCCCGATAATCCGTGTGTTTGTCCTCTAGGAAGAAATGCCCGAGCCCTTTGAGCATCTTCTGCAGAGAATCGCTCGGAGACCGAAGCCTCAGCAGTTCTTTGGATTGATGGGCAAACGGGATGCTGGTGAGATGGGCAGTCGTCTCTCTCTCTGTCTCTCTGGGCAACCCACACACATACACTCCCACCCACGGTCTTAGCTGGTGCTCAGAGCACCCAGTCTCTCTTGCTCTATGAGCAGAGATTTCCACATTAAAAGGGGTATATCTCCTGGGGTGCGACTCTGGCCCTCACCTCACTAACACACATGTGCCCACGAAGGGAGGGAGATCCATCTGAACCACGGACACAGGAACCAACCTTAGCTAAGTGCCTCCTTGCCCAAGGATCCAAACTGACAAGCAACAGGAAGGCCCAGGGTACTCAGTAGGTTCTCAGTGCTTATGGAAAACTGACTTTAGATCACTGGGGTTAGAGTAGATTCAGCTGCCAGAGTCTTCTGATAGAAGAGCAATCTCCTTGAATTCATCACACCATCAGTGGGATGTGCGGTTAACGTCAATTTGTCTCTCGTCAGATTCCTCAGTTGAAAAGCAAGTGGCCCTGTTAAAGGCCCTTTATGGTAAACATTTCTATAAATCTTTATTTTACTATTGTGAATGCACATGTGTGAAGAAAGCCTTTTGTGGACTCAAATACAGATTCTTGATAATGCCTGTTGAAGAGATGCGTTTGCTCTCTCCTGAGAATCAGAGGTGATGGACCTTGAATGCATGTCTCATAAGAAAACAAGAGACGTGGCATGGTCAGGCAGTTATTAGCAGACCTCAGAAGTCTCACAGACCTCACTTTGAATCTGTGGCCCATGTAAACCAATTAAAACTATTCCTTTTGCTAAAACATTGCTTTTATTGTTAATAATTTGGTTAGCATTTATGGTTCTGCTATATTCCTCAGGAGAGTACAGGAATGAGAAATGTTGCATTATTTTAAAAATCTATTTGTTTTATAATTCTCTTTAAAAATGTAGCTCCTTTTAAACAAATCTATTGTTTGCTAATTTTATCTTTCTTTCTATAGGACATGGCCAGCTTTCTCACAAAAGTAAGTTCCAAATTATTTTGACATTTATCAAATGCAAATATAAATTATATTGAATTCCATTTTATATAATATCTAATTTTCTGTTGTAATGTAGGACTTGATATTTTTAATTAGCATGATTTAAGAATGGAGGATACTCATATTACATCCAGAACATAATTGTTTAAAGTTCTGTTGTTTAAACATATCATACCTACCATAAAGAAGCATTATATTAAAAATCCTTTAGCTCCCAGTTAAACTGTTGAGGAATTCCTGATCCACAGAAACTGAGATAATAAATATTTGTTGTTATTTTAAACTGCTAAAGAAAGAAAAAAGAAGAGGAAAAAAGGGAAGGAGGGAGGAGTCCTTTAATTCATACAAATTGTTAGTTTTAGGTAAGAATTTCAATCCTAGGGGTAAAAATCCATCACACATTCCTCTTCCCTGATTTTCACCCTGCCACTTCCACTGCAAAAACAAAAGCAAAAACAAAAACTGAAGCATTTATAGGCATCTCCAAGTTCATTTTAGTATGTTGGATTCCATGTTGGCATAATTTATTAGAGTAATCCAGCAGTCAGTTAAGAAGATGAAGTGAATGTCTGAGTAGAGAATCTATACTAAAGTGAAGACAGAAATGTACAATAGTTTTGTGATCCCATGATGGGATGGGAGACCTCAGTCTTTCCAAGCATAGTGAAACATTCTTAGGGCAGCAAAGATGGCAGAATTGTGGCACTTGGCAGTCATTAGATTGCAGTCTCCTAGTTAATGGAACCAGAGTTGCAGAAAGTCCCAGGGATCCATCTTAATCACACTCACTTAGCCCAAGGTGCAATCCAACTTGGATTCTGGCTCACCGAGGGCAGAGCAGGCCACACTAAGATAGCAGCCATGTAGTATAAATCAAGCTAATGTAGTATAAACCAAGAGATATACTACCACTAGAGTTAAAATAATAATCCTTTCCAAAGGTTTCATCTTTGAAAATAAACATTTTCATATTTATTTTCTCAGGATTTTACTTTCAAAGCAATTATATATAGCAAAATTCTATGTGATGAAAATAAATGTACTGTATTAATTCAAAACATACTTTTTCTAAATGAAATTTTTTTTAATCCAGTAAAATAGAAATAATGACCTTTAGAAATTTATAATTATTAAGTGTAGGATTCTGACTTAACTAAACTTTAGTTTCCTGAGAAATATAGCATATTCAGTAATATGAGGATATTTCTATCACACATATGTGAAGCTGACTTCCTAAAAATCAAAGCTTGTCAAATAGCCACAATATTTAAAGCATTATATAAAACACATAAAATAGAATGAATAAAGTATACTTGCTAATATTTAGATATAGAATTGAGAAAAGTGCTTTCATTGTATTATTTTATTTACTAAGACTTACTAGGAGTCTTTATTTCTTCAGGCTCACCAAAACTTGAAATAGTTATGCATTTATTATATAGGCTTATATTTGGAAGCTTGCTTTTCTTGGTACTAGTTATAACAGTTTATTTCCTCAGATATATACATATTAAAATACCCCTAAATGTATTTTTCCAGGGCATAAAACAGATTCCTTTGTTGGACTAATGGGCAAAAGAGCTTTAAATTCTGGTATGTATAAAACCATGACTGGACATAAACAGTGTCTTAAATCTACTGCTACTTTCTCTAAGGCATTCTTTTCAAACTATTAAACAGGAATAATAAAATTAAAATGAGTACTTATGTTGAAAAAATCTAACTGCAATAAATAAATCCAAGAATGGATTTATAGCTGATTGAGCGAGCTAATACCACAACAGCAGTCTATCTTTTTCAAACTCCTAGTGTCTTCCCCTTTTAATCATTACCTAATCCGAATCTCTGGGCTAGTCCAATATCCTTTCTCTTATATCTGTTCAATAAGCTACACTTTACCTTACTGAACTAAGAGGGGTGGGGAAGGTGAAGGGGGGGATTAAAACCAAGCTAATTAGAAAGTCTTACAAAAGGTTAAATCTGACAGTCTTCTAACACAGAAATAAACAAAAACAAATCCATTTTTACAAATCACTTGCTCTTTATGAAATTATAATAGCTCATACTCTATACCTCCTGATGAATGTTTAACACTAGGAGAGTAACATAGTCCATTCCAGTGCCTTAATCAATTTATCCTAGAGGGTTATAATCAGTCCTGGCTATAAAACCCTTAAAGAGGAGTGCTACAGTTCTCTTCATAACCCAGTTTAATTCTGAACAACTCTTTCACTTGATATAAAGGCTGCATATTTCCTTTCCTTTCTTTAGTTTCTATATTGTATGTAAATGCCACTTGTATAGATCTGAAAACTCATTTCTTAACTCATTCATCATAGTATTTTCAAGGTTAAATAACCCCTGTATCTTTTTCCTAGAGACTGATATTTTGTTAAGCTCATTCAGGCCTTATAATCAATAGGTTATTTTTCTTAGAAAAGCTATTCAAATTCTCTGTTTACCTTCAGTGAAATTAGAATTAAAATACTAATCATGTAATTAATTAGAAAGCAATCATCACCCATCTTACCCATTTAGAGTATTTCCAGTTTCCTGAAGATCTATAACTAAGATGTGCTGACTTAACTAATCTGAAAAAGTCAAGCAAAAATGAGGTATTTTAGCCTATATATTGGTTCTCTACCTTGAAATTTTAGATACTACTTTTGTATTTCTTCATCAATAATTTGGAGGGTTCTCAATTTTAAAGAAGTTGTGAATGTACATAATGAAACACTAAAATTGTTTTATTGCTATGTATTATCTTCCAGCTTTTAGAAATGGAATGTAAGTTCAAACCACATTGGCGTTATATGTATCAGCAGTGTACACTAGCCCTTATATACCTGTGGCTTTCTTGAAACCATGCCAGTCATCAACTTTTCATTTTCAGGACTGATACAGGTTTCAGAACATGCTTAACTTTACAAATAATATAGATATGTGCAATTTGGAACAAATTAGATGCTATTAAAGGTACTTAAAATAGTAATATAATTATAGATAGTATTAAATAGAATCATTGTATGAATCACAGTCAATGACTAAATCTTTGCTCCTCCATTTTAGTTAAGAAAATATCAAAGGAAAACATGGGCAAACATGTAATCTATAACCAATCAGGTACTTTGGCATATAACTAGTTGAGGCAAGGTTATCATAGTGTCTATCACCTACAGCCATCTGATCCTTACCTGTTGTGGTAAGGACCTTTACAATCTGACAAGCCTAGAAACCATCTTGCCAGGGAAACCCTCATCAGTTCATACACACAAACATTTATGGTTTTAGAGGGTTCAAGGACCAGGTGAGAACTTTGCTTCCAGTTAAGACATTGTTTTCCAGCTTGATCACTAATCTGCCTTTGGTCAGTTTACATTAGCATCCACCTCCCTTCTCTGAGGAATAGAATTATGTTATGAATGCTTGTCAGCTTTGTACATGTTGACACGTACGCTATTAAAAACATTCAGCTTATTGTTGACCTCACCTAAGTGAATGCTGTATACAAATGACCTTCTGCTCAGTGGTAAAGGAGGGAAGCAACAACACTGGAGCCTTTACCTACCTTCTCTTTCAGCAAACCCTTCTCCCTGAGAAAACTGGTTAGAGTGGCATCTATGATTCCTGATGTCTTTCACGGTTCTTTCTACTGAAAGTCAGTATTTTATCCATGCATACTGAATTTTTAAAAGTGCAGTAGCTTTAAAAATCATTTATCATGTTAATCTAAGTGTATAAAGTATTAGCTAAAATAATGAAAAATGGACATAAGTATTTTGATCACAACAATCTGATCCTTATTCTTTTGTGGCTACAGACCCCTTTGAAATTATGTTTAATATAATAATATAATTTGGTACTTTTTTCTTTCCACATAGTCAAAGTACTTAAATTACTTGCTGGCTATATGTTAAATACCTTTGGAAACAGTGATTAATGTTTCACAGGCCATTTAGGGTGCTAGGAGGTAAGTTAAACTATGTTGTATTTAGATGGTACAATTACCCTACTTACAGACAATGAGATTGTTTTTAGTCTCAAGGACAGTCTGTCATTGGAAGGACTCCAGAGGACAGGAAGAAACCTTCACACTATTAGGTACCCCTATCCTGGTTCATCAGTGGTAAAGAATCTGCCTCCAATGCAGGAAACATGAGTTCGACCCCTGGGTCAGGAAAGAAAGAAAGTGAAGTCGCTCAGTCGTGTCCAACTCTTTGCAACCCCATGGACACCAGGCTCCTCCATCCATGGGATTTTCTAAGCAAGAGTACTGGAGTGGGTTGCCATTTCCTTCTCCAGGGAACTTCCCGACCCAGGGATCAAACCCAGGTCTCCCACATTGTAGACAGACACTTTACCGTCTGAGCCACCAGGGAAGTCTGGGTCAGGAAAATCCCCTGGCAAAGGAAATGGCAACCCACTCCAGTATTCTTGCTGGGGAAATCCCATGGGCAGAGGCACCTGGCAGGGTATAGTTCATGAAGTCACAAGAATGAGACACAAGTTAACAACTAAACCACCACCACCACATACCAGAAATCAGCAAACTTTTTCTGTAAACAGCCAGATGGTAAATATTTTAGACTGTGTGAACCATGCAGTCTCTGGAGGAACTACTCAGATCTGCCATTTTAATGTGAAAGTAGGCAAAGACACCTGGAGAAGGGAATGGCTACCCTCTCCAATATTCTTGCCTGGAGAACTCCATGGGCAGAGGAACTTAGTGGGCTACAGTGTGTGGGGTCCCAGAGTCAGGCATGACTGAGCAACTAACACTTAACTAACTTTTAGGCAAAGACAATACATAAATGAATAGGTGTGGCCATGTTCCAATAAAATGTTATTTACGCGAGTCTGAGTGAACTGCGGGAGTTGGTGATGGACAGGGAGGCCTGGCGTGCTGCGATTCATGGGGTCGCAAAGAGTCAGACACGACTGAGCGACTGAACTGAACTGAACAAGAAAAGATGGTGAACTGGATTTGGCCCATGACCTATATATAGTTGGTTGACTATATCCTGGAATAAAAGTCCCCCATTTTGCTTTCATCCTCCTACTATTCCTGTTTACTTTAGGCACTGTCTTTTCTGTAAATCACTAAAGTGTCTGTCACTGCTTGAGAAAGCTATAGAGAATCAATATTGCAATATATTGTGGAAGTATACTTTGAGGGCATCAAGTCTATAAGGATGACCAGCATAACCAAGAATTCTGTGCATAGATCACTGTCAATCATGATAAAGACTGAGACCCGAATAGAAGATACACAAATAAGACTCTTAGAAATACTTCAGTGGAGGAATAAAGTAATGAGTTTAAAATAAATTTCCTATGCCTTGAACTTTGTTTACCTGTGTCAGTGATCCTCTTAACAAACCCTTTACCTTCTCTTTGTTCTCAGTGTCTTATGAAAGGAGTGTGATGCAGGATTATGAAAGAAGACGTAAATAGACTACCTAACATATCTATTGAGCTTCATTTGTGTCAGTGGTCAAGGAAAGGTAAAATGAGACATGCACTAGGAGGAATAATTATTTATTTAATAATTGTTGTTTTGAGTTTAAAACTCAAGAAGTATTTATTTTTCATATTGTGGCAATATATGTTGTAAAAAAAATGTGTTGTAATTCTAATATGACAACTCAGTCAGAAGTAGAAATCAGTGGTAACTTCTCAACAAAGCACAGTGTTCAATGAAGTTGTAAAAACCTATCAAAGATATATTCTCCAAAGAAAGGAATCATTTCTATTTCGTGGAAGCAGTCACATCAGCTACTACTAAGGAAAAGAAATTCATATATAGGCCGTGCTTCTCCATTTGTTTTCATGGTGAAAATGTGCTGAGAGTTGGTATCAAACTGTGTTTGTTCCCTGAAGCATGTTTCATGTTTTGTGACTATATAGAGACATTTAAAAAGTTTTACTGTGATTCTAAGGTATTTTATTGTACAATGTGTCATAATAGCATTTTAAATAAAAGAAAAACTATCTTAAATTGGGCCTTATTCTTTCATTAACCTTTATGTCTAATTGGCAACCTTTCTTTTAGTGGATGAGATATGTTCCAACCTGTTTTGGCTGTAAAATAATGAAACATAAAGCTACTAAATTTCTCTTTCTTAAGGAAAATGACTAAAGGTAATCACAGTTTCTCTTTCCCACACACATGCACTTGTTGTTGGGATCATTCATGGAGAAAACAATTACATTCTGGTTACCCAAACAGTAAAGGCTCAGTTCTGTTTACATGTGCTTACGATTCCCTTTTACAAATAGAGCAACAACCTACTTTAAAGATGCATTTTACTGATTATTTCCTTGTTGAGTAAAACATCAGCACAGTACTATTTCAGTCCTCCTTAAAGCCCAGGGATAAGTGTACCAGTGTGTGAGTCTCACTAGAATTAAGACACTAAACCAAGCTCTCACAAAGGTCACTGGAACATGCAGAAAGATAGGGAGCTGATAATATGGCAGCACCCCCGTAACAAAGATAGAGCCCCTCTCTTACATTTCTAAGAACTGCCTGTGAATTACTAGTGCCCATAACACTCCAGCAGAAGCACATGTATCAGAAATACTGAGCAATCAGAGGAAAGCTCTTGTGTATATATTTGAGGGAAGGACTGCCAAGCGCCTGATTGCACACTGTTAAATACTGACACGTGATAAAATAACTCAGGACAAGCATTGCTGAGTGAAATAAAATTCTGCGAGTTTTTTCTGGACTAGTGACTGTTTTTGATCAATGTTAAAACCATTTGTGAGACATAAGTGCTAAAGCATATTTTAACCTTTATATCTTTAAATGAACAATTTGTTCAAAAAAACTCCAGTGAACTGATTTTCCTTACTACACATTTAAATACTACAGATTATATTATGATCATCACTTTACAACTGAGGATATGAAGCTCAAGGAAATGTTAAGATAAGAGATCATGATATAAGAGGAGTCAGGACTCGAAAGGAATTATGAGGCCAAAATACCAGAGCAATGGCTCAGAGGGTAACGTCTACCTGCAATGCAGAAGACCTGGGTTCAACCCCTGGGTCAGGAAGATCCCCTGGAGAAGGAAATGGCAACCCACTCCAGTATTCTTGCCTGGAGAATCCCATGGATGGAGGAGCCTGGTGGGCTACAGTTCATGGGGTTGCAAAGAGTTGGACACGACTGAGCGACTTCACTTCAATAAGATTGATTAAGCAAACTGGCATATTGACACAACTGAAAATTTTGGCATCACTTAAAAGGGCATTATTGTGTGTTTAGTGACATAGAATAACATATCTGGTATATTGTTAGACAGCAGTATTTCTGCATTGTATGTTTGTATATATTTTTGCATAGATGTTCTAACAGGAAGGAATCATGTAACAGATAAGACTGTGGGGTTCAAACTACCCCATTACTTAACAGCTGTGTGATAAGAGGCAAGTCCCTTAACTTCTTTCTGCCTTATTTTCCTCATCAGTAAAACTGGACTAGTGATGCCACCACCTACTATCATGCACCACTACACAGAGGACAGTAGCCATATGGAGTTTAGGGGAGGGTCACGGGACATGATGCACGTCAAGCTTGGAGCACGACCTCCGGCACACTGTGAGCATTCTGTGAATGTTACCTGCTGCCATTATTAGCTATTCTTCAAAATCCCCAGGGAGAAAATTAGCACTATATTATAGCCAATAAAATGCTTTTTGTAGACACTGTAGCAGCAGCAGCACAGGGGTCAATTCTAAATAGTTATCACACAAGTTAAATCTAGAACCGTTTCACAAATTGAGTGGCTCTTTGTGCTGTGCGTCAGTGGGCCAGACAGCCCCCACGGCCCTTCGCTCTCTGAGATTCTGTAAGTCTCTGCAGCAGGATCCCACGGTGCTGTGTGAAGACCCCCATCAGAAAGTCTTCACTCCTGCCTGCTCTCCCTCCAGGCCCAGAAACCTAGCAACAGCTGAGCAGGAAAGAGATTCAGCTTGAAGTTTGTACTCATGAAATATTTACCACTACTTCCCCTCTGTGGCATACTTTCTTCAACTAAAATGAGTTTTCTTCACCAATATTCTTTCTAAAATATATTTACTCTGTTACAAAACAGCATAAAGATCAATCTGTATAGCTATGTTACCTGAATACTTCATTGCTTTGGTTTGAGGTTTGTTTTGGGGGTTCTGTTTTGGTCAGGATCCAGGGCAAAAATAAATGATGCTCAAGCTGAGTCACAAAGGTGTGGGCAGGATGTGGAGAAGCCAGCAAAGGAATGTGGTCTCCAGGCTAGCATCCTTGGAGCCACTGCGACCAGTGGGCCTAAAGGATCGAGAGGAGGAAGTGAGGGTCTCTCTGCGCCACGGGCCACCTAGTGGCTGTTTTCTTCACAGGAAGATGAACAGACAGAATAGTCAACATGGGGGTGCGAGGAATAAGAGAGGAGATCAGTGAATATGTGCCCCAACCTCACCCTCCTCTTCCTGTCTAATTTGCTCTTGGTGCTTCCATTGGGCAAACCCACCTGGAAAACAAAGGCCTTGGAACTCTGCATACTGTGCACACGGGAAGGCTGCAGAGATAGGGCACCACAGCAGCTGGAGAAAGCTGGTGAGCACACTGGGAGGTAGAAAAGGAAGCTAAGATGCCCAATACATCAAGTACTTCATTAGTGAAAGTGAAAGTCACTCAGCTTGTCTGACTCTTTGTGACCCCAAGGACTGTAGCTCGCCAGGCTTCTCTATCCATGAAATTCTCCAAGCAAGAATATTGGAGTGGGTTGCCATTTCCTTCTCCAGGGATCTTCCCAATCCAGGGATCAACCCCAGGTGTTCTGCACTGCAGGCAGATTCTTTACCACTTGAGCCACCAGGGAAGCCCAAGTACTTCATTATTTTGAATCAAAAGGCAACTTATAAGCAGAAATTCAAATAGAGAAATGAAGAGAGTAAAAATAAAAGTTGTTCTCTGAACACCAATTCTACTCCCCAAAGATACAGCTTCATGTGGCTCCATCCAAAGAAACAAACAAAATTAATCTTATTTCAACTTGAGCACATGCTGAAATCTCCCCTTTTAGCACCAAATCATTATAAGCATTTTTTAAAGGTACATGCATTTTTACAAGAAGTTAATAAATACGTTGGGATTTGTGAAAAACAGAATAAGGACTTTTGGTGAACCAGAAATTGTCCAGAAGGACCAGATTCCTGGAAAAGAAAGCACAGGGAAGCCACAGCTGTAAGCCACAGCCCTGTCAGGAAAATGCAGAGGTTGCAGAGGAAGGTGTCAGCCCCAGAACTGAGCACTGCAGAAGGGACTTTTCATCAGCAACTCTGGTGCCATGAGATCCAAAAACAAAATCTAAAAATTCTTTAGGAAAATAATATCTAGCCAAAGTATGAATTTGTGAAAAAAGAAAAACCAACTAAAAGCTGTCAGCTTAAGCCTTTATTAACCATCACAACAGGCTCAAGGTGGCTGTTCTGCTGGAGAGCAGATAGCCTAAAGAATTCACATATTACATTGATGAAGGTCAGTCAGAGTTCCACTCTTTGTAGAACTATTGTCAGAACAATTCTGAGAATTGTTCAATGTTCAGATTCTCAGAAGGTATGGGGAACTGAGGCTGCTGCATTAGTCATGGGACAGGATTCAGAGACTGCATTTAATAAGACCTATCTAACACTAAAGACATCACCAAAAAACTGTTAGAACTAATAAACAAATTCAGTAACGCTGCAGTAATTTTGCGGAGTACAAAATTAACATATAAAAGTCATCTTGTGTTTCTATATACTGAAAACTAGTTAGCTGACAATGAAATAAAGAAAAGAATCCTTTTTAAATAGTGTCAAAAACAATTAAATAGGAATAAATTTAACCAAGTGAGTGAAAATCTGAACACTGAAAACCATAAAGCATTGGTGGGAAAAAATTGAAGAAGACATAAATGGGCAAAGATTCTGTGTTCATGGATTGGAATAATTAATATTATTAAAATGTCCATACTACCCAAAGTGATCTACACATTCAATGTAAGCCCTATCAAAATTCCAATGGCATTTTTCACAATTCTGAAATGTGCATGGAACCAGAAAAGACCCCAAATAGCCAAAGAAATCTGGAGAAAAAAGGAAAAATTGAAGGCATTACACTTCCTGGCTTCCAACTATATTACAAAAACTATAGTATGTCAAAACAACATGAAGCTGGCATAAAAAAGATTTAGAGACCAAAGGAACAGAGTCAAGAGCCCAGAAATAAATCCACTCACACAGTCAACTAATATTTGACAAGGAAGCCAAGAATACTCAATGGGGAAAGGACAGTCTCTTCAATAAATAGTGCTGGGAAAACTGGATGTTCACGTGCAAAAAAAGAAAAAATGAAATTGGACACCTATCTTACACCTCTTAAAAAAGTAACTTGGCAATGGATTAAAGACTCAAATGCAAGACCTTCAACCACAAAACCTCTAGAAGAAAACACAGGGAAAATCTCCTTGGTCTTGGCAATAATATTTTGGGATATGATACCAAAATCACAAGCAACAAAGCAAAAATCAACAACTGGGATTACATCAAACTAAAATTTCTGTGCAGCAAAAGAAACAATCAACACAATGAAAAAGTAGCCTGTGAAATGGAAGAAAATATTTTTAAATTATGTATCTGATAAGGAGTTAGTATCCAAAATAGATAAAGAACTCATACAACTCAGTAACAAAAACAAACAAAAAACAGATAATCTGATTTTAAAATAGGCAGAGGACCTGAATGGACATTTTTCTGCACAGAGCATACAAATGGTCACAGATATATGAAAAGATGCTTAACACTGCTAATCATCAGTGAAATGCAAATCAAAACCACAATGAGATATCATCTCATACCTGTTAGAATGGCTATCATCAAAAAGACAAGAAGTAACAAGGGTTGGCTAGGAACAGAGAATAGGGAACCCTTGTAAGCTGTTGATAAGACAGTTGTTGGGCAAAAAGTATGGGAAGAAATTTAAAGCTCAATAGATAAATTAACTCCAAACTGATAACTCCTCAAAAAGGTGGGCATGTAGCTTTGGGCTAAGATGGCGGAGGATATCTTAGGACAGGAAGACCACTTTCTCCCCCACAAATTCATCAAAAGATCATTTGAATGCTGAGCAACTTTCAAAAAACAACTTCTGAACCTGGAGGAGGACATCAGGCACCCAGAAAGGCAGCCCATTCTCTTTGAAAGGAGGTAGGACAAAATATAAAAGACAGAAGAGTTAAGGATGGAGACCCATCCTGGCGAGGGGGTTGTGAAGGAGGAGAAGTTTTCAAACACCACGAAATTCTCTCACCGGCAGGTCTGTGGGGAGCTTTGGAATCTCAGAGGGCAACATAACCCGAAGGGGGGGAAAAAACCAGAATACGTGTCTAACCACAACTCCCAGCAGAGATGTAACCTGAACGCTAGCATCCACCACCAGTGAGCAGGGGCTGGACAGGGAGACGCTGGTTGTGTGCTTAGGATAAGGACCAGGGCTGAATGCCCTGAGGACAATCTGAGAGAGCTAACGTGACATAGCAACCCAAACTGTAGGACAGCCAGAGAGAGAAAAGAGGGAGAGAGTTTCCCTGCGAAAAGCTCTAATCTAAGGCACAGACGGATGGAGACCCATCCCAGCGAGGGGGTTGTGAAGGAGGAGAAGTTTTCAAACACCAGGAAATTCTCTCACCAGCAGGTCTGTGGGGAGCTTTGGAATCTCAGAAGGCAACATAACCCGAAGGGGGGAAAAAAAACCAGAATACGTGTCTAACCACAACTCCCAGCAGAGATGTAACCCGAACGCTAGCGTCCGTCACCAGTGAGCAGGGGCTGGACAGGGAGACGCTGGTTGTGTGCTTAGGATAAGGACCAGGGCTGAATGCCCTGAGGACAATCTGAGAGAGCTAACGTGACATAGCAACCCAAACTGTAGGACAGCCAGAGAGAGAAAAGAGGGAGAGAGTTTCCCTGCGAAAAGCTCTAATCTAAGGCACAGCCTGGCCCGCTCACAGAGCAAAGGATTGAGCAAATACCCAAGGAGAGCTAGCCGGCTGCGGATGGGCCCATCCCCCGCTCCGGAGGCAGAGAAGCAGGCAGGCGACAGCTGGAGCCAGAAGGTGAGGGGCAGTGTCCGCCCCCGAGACGGCATCCTCCACCAAACTATGAGCAGGCTCCCAGCTGCTAATCAACTCTTCCTGGGATCCTGGACGGTTGACATCTGCCAGGAGGGTGCAGCCAGAGATCAGCTCCCCAGAGGAGACACACGGCACACCTGAGACAGCACTCTTGCAGCACATCCAGGAAACCAAGCGTCTGGGACCAGGGAGGTGATTAAGACACAGACCACATGGGACAGTGCGCTTGCCAAGCATCTGGATGCCTGAGCTGCTCCCACCTGGGAAGGGCACAAAACACATGCCCAACTGAGTCTGTGCCTTTGTGGAGTATCCGAGAACTTGAACCTGAGCAGCTTAGACCTGGGAAGTGCATGAAACCCAGGGCCCGCTTTAGACAGTTTCCCTGCAGAGCAACCTGGAGCCTGAGCAGTGTAGACTGGGAAAGCACACACGCCCTGAGCGGGGGCAAACCCAGTGCAGTCCATACACTGCGAGCACTCCCCACACACGCCAGTGATACTTGTTTGCAGTGTTCCTCCCTCCCCACAGCACAACTGAACAAGTGAGCCTAAATAAGTGACCACTTTTGCCCCCTTGTGTCAGGGTAGAACTTAAACACTGAAGAGACTTGCAAACAGAGGAAGCCAAAATAAACAAAGAAGAGGGAACTGTTCTGGAACTGACAGGTGCAACAGATTAAAACCCTATAGTTAGCATTGACTAAGCATTGGAAGGGGCCTATAGACCTTGAGAAGTAGTATAAGCTGGAACAAGGAACTATCTGAAACTGAACTGACCCCACAGCCCTCAATAGATCCAGAGAAATTCCTAGATATATTTATTATTATCATTTTTTAAATTTTTAAAAATTTCAAGTTCTTTATTATGCCTTTAATTTTCATTTTATAACCTACTATTACCTTGCAAAAAAAAAGACCCTATTTTTAAAACAAATCTCATATATTTTAAAAATAATTTTTGTCATTGATTTTGTTTTGTCTTTTTAATATTGTGTTTTTGAGAGTCTAACCTCTACTCTAGTGTTGAAGTCCTTTAATGGACCAGAACCTGGCAGTCTGGAGTCAACAATAAGAAAGTAAAAGAGAGAGAGAAAGAGGCTGATATTTCTTGGTTTATGCAGAAAACCAATAAAGCTCTTGACACAGAGCTTGTGTCACTCATGAAGGCACCAGGCGTCCTCTCGAGGGGGTGAAGGCACAGTGCGCCTTCTCTAGAGGGTCTGAGAAGCCCGGGCAGGAGAGTGAGCACAACAGGTTTCTACACTCCAGAGAATTAGCCAGAGAGAGAGAGAGGGAGAGGGAAAGAAAGAGAGAAAGACAGACAGACACAGGGACACAAGCTATGATGGAACAAGGGTGTTTTATTCAACATAGTGTGGGTATATATACTGTCTTACAAGGCAGATATTTTCAGCAAAGATAAAGATCAAAAGTCCAGACTTACAAATTATCAAGGAAACATAAGGCAATCCATATCAAAGAGAGAGGGTTGTAAACAATCACTTTTACTGTATAGTTCATAAAAAGGAAGAGGGTCATAAATAGTTACTTATCACTGTACAGAAAAACTAACAAAGGAAATGCATGCATTCCTCAGCCCCCGGGAGCGGTTTGCCACTCCACTTAATTCCTGAATATTCAGGACTTAATAAGGAACAGAGGATTCATGACAGATCCAAAACAGCACACAAGAAGCCTCCTGTTAAATGTTTCCTCCTGTTAAATGTGTCAGGAAAAAATTTACAAAATCAATTTTGTACCTTTAAGAATCTAATCTTCAGTACCCATTTTTACTTAGGGGTGTGATTACTGGCTTGATTGCTCTCTCCCCTTTTGACTCTCCCTTTTCTCCCTCAGGTCACCTCAATCTCCTCCCTCTAGCTTCTCTTCTCTACTCAACTCTATGAATCTCTCCGGGTGTTCTGGGCTGTGGAGAACACTTAGGGAACTGATTACTAGCTAGATTGGTCTCTCTCCTTTTGACTCTATCACCTCTATCTCCCTCCTTCCTCTTCTCTTCTCTGTGTAACTCTGTGAACCTCTCTGAGTGTTCCAGACTATGGAGTGCACATAGGGAATTGATTACTGGCTATATTGCTCTCTCCCCTTTTGATTGCCCCTCTTCTCCTCCTGGTCACTTCTATCTCCCTCCTCCCTCTTTGCTTCTCCATGTAACTGTGAACCTCTCTGGGTGTCCCTCACTGTGGAGAATATTTTCACCATTAACCTAGATGTTTTATCATCTATGCTGTATGGATGGAGAAGTCTTGAGGCTACTGCAAGAATAAGACCGAAAACCAGAGGCAGGAAGCTTAAATCCAGAAGTTGAGAACACCAGAACACTCCTGACTCCAGGGAACACTAATCAACAAGAGTTCATCCAAAAGCCACCATACCTACACTGAAACCAAGCTCCACCCAAAAGCCAACAAGTTCCAGAGCAAGACAGACCACGCTAATTCTCCAGCAATGCAGGAACATCACCCTGAGCATTAAAATACAGGCTGCTCAAAATCACACCAAACCCATAGACACCTTAAAACTCCCTACTGGACACTTCATTGCACTCTAGAGAGAAGAGATCCAGCTCCACCCACCAGAACACCAATCCAAGCTTCCCTAACCAGGAAATCTTAACAAGCCATTCATCCAACCCCACCCGCAGGGATGAACCTCCACAATAAAGAGGAACCACAAGCTTCCAGCATACAGAAAGGCCACCCTAAACACAGTAATCGAAATAAAATGAAAAGGCAGAGAAATATTCAGCAAGTAAAGGAACATGATAAATGCCCACCAAACCAAAGAGGAGGAGACAGATAGTCTACCTGAAAAAGAATTCTGAATAATTATAGTAAAGATGATTCAAAATCTTGGGAAAAAAATGGAGTTACAGATAAACAGACTAGAGACAAGGACTGAGAAGATGCAAGAAATGTTTAACAAGGACCAAGAAGAAATAAAAAAGAGTCAATCAGTAATGCATAATGCAATAACTGAGATCAAAAGCACTCTGGACGGAACCAACAGTAGAATAATTGAGGCAGAAGATAGGATAAATGAGGTCGAAGATAGAATGGTGGAAATAAATGTAGCAGAGAGGAAAAAAGAAAAAATTAAAAGAAATGAGGACAACCTCAGAGACCTCTGGGACAATGTTAAACACCCCAACATTCGAATCATAGGAGTCCCAGAAGAATAAGGCAAAAAGAAAGGCCATGAGAAAATACTTGACAAGAGTTGAAAACTTCCCTAAAATGGGGAAGATAGCCACCCAAGTCCAAGAAATCCAGAAAGTCCCAAACAGGATAAACCGAAGGCAAAACACCCCAAGACACATATTAAACAAATTAACAAAGATCAAACACAAAGATAAAATATTAAAAACAGCAAAGCAACAAATAACACACAAGGGGATTCCCATAAGGATAACAGCTGATCTTTCAATAGAAACTCTTCAGGCCAGAAAGGAATGGCAGGACATACTTAAAGTGATGAAAGAGAAAAACCTACAACCCAGATTACTACACCCAGCAAGAATCTCATTCAAATATGAAGGAGAAATCAAAAGCTTTACAGACATGCAAAATCTGAGAGAATTCAGCACCACCAAATCAGCTCTTCAACAAATGCTAAAGGATCTTCTCTAGACAGGAAACACAAAAAAGGTTTATAAACTCGAACCCAAAGCAACAAAGTAAATGGCAACAGGATCATACTTATCAATAATTACCCCAAATGTAAACGGGTTGAATGCCCCAACCAAAATACAAAGACTGGCTGAATGGATACAAAAACAAGACCCCTATATATGCTGTCTACAAGAGGCCCACCTCAAAACAAGGGACACATACAGACTGAAAGTGAAGGGCTGGAAAAAGATATTCCACGCAAATAGAGACCAAAAGAAAGCAGGAGTAGCAATACTCATATCAGATAAAATAGACATTGAAATTAAGGCTATGAAAAGAGACAAAGAAGGCCACTACATAATGATCAAAGGATCAATCCAAGAAGAAGATATAACAATTATAAATGTATATGCACCCAACAAAGGAGCACCACAATATGTAAGGCAAATGCTAGCAAGTATGAAAGGGGAAATTAACAGTAACACAATAATAGTGGGAGACTTTAATGTTCCACTCACACCTATGGATAGATTAACTAAACAGAAAATTTGCAAGGAAAGACAAACTTTAAATGATACATCGGTCCAGTTAGACCTAATTAATATCTATAGGACATTTCACCCCAAAACAATGAATTTCACCTTTTTCTCCAGTACACACAAAACATTCTCCAGGATAGATCACATCCTGAGCCTTGGTAAATTAAAAAAAAAAAATAAAGCAATTAGAAAAAGAAGAAACGAAGAACCTCAGGGTTAGTAGAAGGAAAGAAATCATAAAAATTAGGGCAGAAATAAATGAAAAAGAAACAAAGGAGACTACAGCAAAAATCAACAAAACTAAAAGCTACTTCTTTGAAAAGATAAATAAAATAGACAAATCATTAACCAGACTCATTAAGAAAAAAAGGGAGAAGAACCAAATCAATCAAATTAGAAATGAAAATGGAGAAATCACAACACAGAAATACAAAGGATCATAAGAGACTATTATCAGCAACTATATACCAATAAAATGGACAACTTGGAAGAAATGGACAAATTCTTAGAAAAATATAACCTTCCAAAACTGAACCAGGAAAAACTAGAAAATCTTAACAGATGCATCACAAGCACAGAAATCGAAACTGTAATCAATAATCTTCCAACAAACAAAAGCCCAGGACCAGATGGCTTCACAGGTGAATTCTACCAAAAATTTAGAGAAGAGCTAACACCGCCTATCCTATTCAAACTCTTCCAGAACATTGCAGAGGAAGGCAAACTGCCAAACTCATTCTATGAGGCCACCATCACCCTAATACCAAAACCAGACAGAGATGCCACAAAAAAAGAAAACTACAGGCCTGTATCACTGATGAACATAGATGCAAAAATCCTTAACAAAATTCTACCAAACAG
Source organism: Cephalophus harveyi (assembly GCA_006410635.1). Lineage (NCBI taxonomy): Eukaryota > Metazoa > Chordata > Mammalia > Artiodactyla > Bovidae > Cephalophus > Cephalophus harveyi. Next base: position 227,628 of record SJYT01016882.1, read on the forward strand.
AATCCAACAAAATATTAAAAAGATCATACACCATGACCAAGTGGGCTTTATCCCAGAGATGCAAGGATTCTTGAATATCTGCAAATCAATCAATGTGATACACCACATTAACAAATTGAAAGATAAAAACCATGTGATTATCTCAATAGATGCAGAGAAAGTCTTTGACAAAATTCAACATCCATTTGTGATAAAAACCCTCCAGAAGGCAGGCATAGAAGGAACATACCTCAACATAATAAAAGCCATATATGATAAACCCACAGCAAACATTATCCTCAGTGGTGAAAACTTGAAAGCATTTCCCTTAAAGTTAGAAACAAAACAAGGGTGCCCACTTTCACCACTATATTCAACATAGTTTTGGATGTTTGAGCCACAGCAATCAGAGAAGAAAAAGAAATAAAAGGAATCCAGATTGGAAAAGAAGTAAAACTCGCACTGTTGGCAGATGACATGATCCTCTACATAGAAAATCCTAAAGACATCACCAGAAAATTACTAGAGCTAATCAAAGAATATAGTAAAGTTGCAGGATATAAAATTAATACACAGAAATCCCTTACATTCCTATACACTAACATGAGAAAACAGAAAGAGAAATTAAGGAAGCAATTCCATTCACAATTACATCGAAAAGAATAAAATACTTAGGAATAATTCTACCTAAAGAAACAAAAGACCTATATATAGAAAACTATAAAACACTGGTGAAAGAAATCAAAGATACCACAAATAGATGGAGAAATATACCATGATCATGGATCAGAAGGATCAATATAGTGAAAATGACTATACTACACAAAGCAATCTACAGATTCAATGCAATCCCTATCAAGCTACCAATGGTATTTTCCACAGAACGAGAACAAATAATTTCACAGCTTGTATGGAAATACAAATAACCTCAATAGTCAAAGCAATCTTGAGAAAGAAGAATGGAACTGGAGAATCCACCTGCCTGACTTCAGACTATACCACAAACTCAGTATGACACTGTCACAAAGACAGAAATGTAGATCAATGGAACAAAATAGAAAGCCTGGAGATAAATCCATACACCTATGGACACCCTATCTTTGACAAAGGAGGCAAGAATATACAATGGAGAAAAGATAATCTCTTTAACAAGTGGTGCTGGGAATACTGGTCAACCACATGTTAAAGACGGAGAAGGCAATGGCAAGCCACTCCAGTACTCTTGCCTGGAAGATCCCATGGATGGAGGAGCCTGGTGGGCTGCAGTCCATGGGGTCGCTGGAAGTCGGGCGTGACTGAGCGACTTCACTTTCACTTTTTGCTTTCACACAATGGAGAAGGAAATGGCAACCCACTCCAGTGTTCTTGCCTGGAGAATCCCAGGGATGGGGGAGCCTGTTGGACTGCTGTCTATGGGGTCGCACAGGGTCGGACACGACTGAAGCGACTTAGCAGTAGCACATGTTAAAGAATGAAACTAGGACACTTTCTAACACCATACACAAAAATAAACTCAAAATGGATTAAAGATCTAAATGTAAGACCAGAAACCATAAAACTCCTAGAGGAAAACATAGGCAAAACACTCTCTGACATAAATCACAGCAGGATCCTCTATGACCCACCTCCCAGAATACTGGAAATAAAAGCAAAAATAAACAAATGGGACCTAATTAAACTTAAAAGCTTTTCCACAATGAAGGAAACTATAAGCAAGGTGAAAAGACAGCCTTCAGAATGGGAGAAAATAATAGCAAATGAAGCAACTGACAAAGAATTAATCTCAAAAATATACAAGCAGCTCACACAGCTCAATTCCAGAAAAATAAATGACCCAGTCAAAAAATGGGCCAAAGAACTAAACAGACATTTCCCCAGAGAAGACATACAGATGGCTAACAAACACATGAAGAGATGCTTAACATCACTCATTATCAGAGAAATGCAAATCAAAACCACAGTGAGGTACGATCTCATGTCAGTCAGAATGGCTGCTATCAAAAAGTCTGCACGCGATAAATGCTGGAGAGGGTGCAGAGAAAAGGGAACCCTCTTACACTGTTGGTGGGAACGCAAACTAGTACAGCCACTATGGAAAACTGTGGAGATTCCTTAAGAAACTGGAAATAGAACTGCCTTATGACCCAGCAATCCCACTGCTGGGCATACACACAGAGAAAGCCAGAATTGAAAGAGACACATGTACCCCAATGTTCACTGCAGCACGGTTTACAATAGCTAGGACATGGAAGTAACCTAGATGTCCATCAGCAGATGAATGGATAAGAAAGCTGTGGTACATATACACAATGGAGTATTACTCAGCCATTAAAAAGAATACATTTGAATCAGTTCTAAGGAGGTGGATGAAACTGGAGCCTATTATACAGAGTGAAGTAAGCCAGAAAGAAAAACACCAATAAGTGTGGAGATTCCTTAAAAAACTGGAAATAGTACTGCCTTATGACCCAGCAATCCCACTGCTGGGCATACACACTGAGGGAACCAGAATTGAAAGAGACATGTGTACCCCAATGTTCATCGCAGCACTGTTTATAATAGCCAGGACATGGAAGCAACCTAGATGTCCATCAGCAGATGAATGGATAAGAAAACTGTGGTACATATACACAAAGGAGTGTTACTCAGCCATTAAAAAGAATGTATTTGAATCAGTTCTAATAAGGTGGATGAAACTGGAGCCTATTATACAGAGTGAAGTAAGCCAGAAAGAAAAACACCAGTACAGTATACTAACACATATATATGGAATTTAGAAAGATGGTAATGATGACCCTGTATGTGAGACAGCAAAAGAGACACAGATGTATAGAACGGACTCTTGGACTCTGTGGGAGAGGGAGAGGGTGGGATGATTTGGGGGAACAGCACTGAAACATGTATAATATCATATAAGAAACGAATCATCAGTCCAGGCTCGATACAGGATACAGGATGCTTGGGGCTGGTGCACTGGGATGACCCGGAGGGATGGTACGGAGAGGGAGGAGGGAGGGGGGTTCAGGATGGGGAACATGCATACGCCCGTGGCGGGTTCATGTTGATGTGTGGCCGAACAATACAATATTGTAAAATAATAATAATTAAAAAAAACAGCAAAATACCAATAAGAAAGTTGAGAGAACCCCACTGTTTACAATCTAAGCCACATGAGAACCTTCTTGACACCCCATAACCCTGCTCCAAGCAGAAAATAAACTTCAACCAGCCAGCAAAAAAGAGAGAGAGAGACTAGGCTCTGAGATCAATGTCTGGGGGAAAGGAGGCTCTAACATCTACAAGCCATGGTCATGCCCAGGCTGCTTCAACTCTGCACTTCGGTTCCCTCATCTACACCATGCGGATATTAATAATAGAACATCTGGTTATCTGTTCCTTTCCTTCTTCTCTATATCCAACACACCAGGTCTAGCAAGCTCTTCCTTCAAAATATATCCTGAATCCACCCACTGCTCCCCAATCCCCTCCAGGCAGTGCCTGGATCAGAAGAGCGGATCAGCCTCTTAACTAGTTTTCTTGCTTCTGTGCATGTCCTTGTGTTGTTTTTCACATTGCAGCCTGCGTAATTCTTTAAAATGTAAGTCAGAATCTGGCATGTCTCTGCTCAAACCTCCCAGTAACTCCCCAGACCAGCCTGAGCAGAGTCCAAAGTCCTTCAGCCCGGCCTCCACCGTGACATTTCCTACCGCACCTCCCCTTGCTTGCTCTGCGCCAGCCTTCCTGAACTCATTGCTCTTCTCAGAAACAGCCAGCACATTCCCTCCTCTGTCCTTGCTCTCACTGTTCCCTGTTACAGGAAAATTCTCTCCGCCAAGTGGCCACAGGGCTGGCACTCACTCCATTCAGTTCTCCTCACACCTTCATATAGAACCAAGGTCTTCTCGGATCACTCAGTGAGGAAGCACCTCCCTTTGGACCATGCACTATTCTGTTACCCGCTTTATGTTCACTCATGGCACCATAATACTTTCAGATATTTCAAGACAAGAGCCTGCTTGTCTCCTACCACTAACCCAGTGGATCTCAATCTGCAGTGATACTTGCTTCCTTAGAGACACTAACCAGTGTCTAGAGATATTCTGGGTTGTCACGTTGGGAGTAAGAAGCTCAGATGGTTCAGACAGAATTTCACAACGGAAAATTCTATGGCCCCGGATGTCACTAATGGTGAGATGAGCAGCCATACTGTAGAACAGAAGCGGAATGAGAACAAAGGCTTGGTCTGTGGTCTTCAATGTCCTCACTGGTTACAACTGTGCTTGGCACAAAGGAAGTGCCCAGTCCATTTCTGTTGAGTAAATGAATACAGTGAGAGTGGGCAGAGCACGCAGCATGGCACCTGCAAGTGGAACTCTTTAACACTGAACAGATATTTATTGAGCTTTACAGCATGCCAGGCACTTGCTAACTCCCGAGGATATAGCAATGAGCACGACGTCCTAGGTCCCTGCTCTCATTAAGCCTCCCTTTTAGTGGATGTTATCATTAGCTGTTCTTGTTATTAGCATCATTATCGTTTGTGTCAGTTAACCTGGCACTACATAGCATTTGCCATGAGACTGTGGTTTTATTTTGTTGTGATACGGTCTTTATTTTTCACAGATACTTTGGAAAACTTGGAGAGTATAGGTTTGCCACAGGCAGCCTGGCCTAGCGTAAATAAGAACTGTAGGGTTTGTAATCAAGCAGTCAACACTGAGACTTGGACTGTATGATTTCATGTAGGCATATCTGTCAGGATAGGCAAGGTTTTTCCTCGAGGTTCTGCTACAGAAACAAAAGACTCCAACTTCTCAAACCTAACAACAAAAGGTTTAATTTTTTGCTCACATGTCCATGTCTGTGGTTTATCTTATTGACTAAAGCACCTCACATGACCAAGCCTGATGTGAATGGGTCATAGGAAGGAGAAGAGATATTTATAGACAGTAGGAAGACAATTTGATTTTTTTAGCTTCAAAGATTAGTCTAATTTTGTAAAATCTGTTAGACTTTAGACTGCAAATCACAGAAGTACAACTCACATTAAGCTTACGAGAAAAGAGAATTTATTTCTTTGCATAACCAGGGAGTTGCTGTGCATCCAAATGAGGTTTGTTCTCTCTCTCTCTTTCCCCCTCTCTCTCTCTTCCCCACCTCACCTCTCCTTCCTTCTCTCTGTTGGTCTTGTTTAGTCGCTAAGTTGTGTCTGACTCCTTGTGACCCCATGGACTGCAGCCCCCCAGGCTCCTCTGTCCCTGGGATTTCCCAGGCAAGATTAGTGGAGTGGGTTGCCATCCCCTTCTCCAGGGAGTCTTCCTGACCCAGAGATCGAACATGTATCTCTTGCTTTGCAGGCGGATTCTTACCACTGAGCCATCTGGGAAGCCCTTCCTGCTCTTTGTGTTGGATTTATTCTCTTGCCATACTCTCTCAGTCTGTGTGTAGTGGGAAAGACCACCAGCAGCCCCTGGAAACATCCTTTCAGCTGCATGACTCAGAAAACAAGAGCCCTCCTCCTCCTCCATGTCTGCCCTGAAGAGATCTCGGGGAAGGATTTTGATGGAGTACTGGGATGGCCTGCACTGGTCCCCTGCCCACTTCTGTGACTGAGGTGTGGGAAGCTGGCTGTAATTGGCAGTTGCACTGGGATCATAGGATCAGAATAGGGGAAGATGAATTTCCCAGAAATTCCCCCTTCTTGGAGAGGAAGAACAGGGCCTACTCTGGTGAAATTAGCCCAAAGGCTCAAACACATACCTGCCTAGCTCTCAATAAGATAAAGCATGTGAAAGCCTTTTGCCAATTGCAAAGCATTGTCCAAATGTTAATTGCTGTTCTTATTCAAGTTGAAAAAAAAGTCCCATTGTTTACGAGGGTACATTAGTGTTGATGGCAGGCCTGTATTGTTCCACTCACTTACTTAGGTGAAAGTGAAGTTGCAATAAATAGGCAAGAGATTAGCAGCAAACTGACTGAGTCAGTGACAAAAACCTTTTAGTATTAAACCTAGGAACAGGGTTGCTTGTCACTTTGGAATGAGGTTGCACCTGCCGGACGACAGATATATAGGGTGACACGGTGATGTGTTCTACAGCATGTATTAGCTGGGTGCTCCTGTGACCTTGGCTTGGAATTAGCGGAAGCACTGGAAGAATAAGATGTAGCCCCTCTCCTGGAGGAATGTTTCACTCCAAGCAGACCCCAGCAGCTCCAAACATGCAGATTCTGTCAGGAAAGGTTCAGGACAAATGGACCGAATCCTTCACTCTTCCTCCTGACGCTTTGACAGCTTGTATCTTGTACTTACTGAATGATTCTTAAGTCCTGTGCTTGCGCCAGCACGCTCCACATTGCAGCTGTGTATAGTTTGTTCAAAAGGCCTTTCGTAGCCAGACCAGAGGCGGGAACCACGCTACCTTGGCACCTTGAGGTATGGATCCCTTGGGAAGGAGGCACCTTTATAATGAAGTCATGAAAGCAGTCTTCATAAATCCCTGGAAGCCCAGCAGTGAGCACATGTGGGTGCAACCAAAATACTTGCTCAGCGACTCTCCGTGAGCACGCGCACACATGCACCCAGTACAGCTGTGCTGCATTTCTCTCTGTCGTGAACCCTCCCCCGCTTCCGACACCCAGTGCCGCCTACTTTTCCAATCAAAACTCGAAGAAGATGTAACTGTCACTTTCTTGTGTTGCTTGATCACCCGTGTTACTCTTGTGTTACTGAATTTCACCTTCTCAATTACTTTGCATTTTAGCTTTGAACTGGGGTCATTGGCAGCTGAGAAAATGAATTATGTGTGTTGAGGGCATGGGCAAGGTGTCTGGAATCACACTTACCCTTATTGTGACCACAGTCCTCAAGGTGAGTCCGATTTGGTCTTCAGAGTAAGAGGAGGAGACAAGGATAAGATCCACCTCTCCGTGAGCCTCCCGCTTCCCAGAGCCCTCATTACTGAGGGCTTTGTCCCACAGCTGGGATCCAGAAAGGCCCAGTCTCTCAATCTTGACTGTATTCCAGGAGTCAGAGCTGCCCTGGAAAGAGTGGGGATCCGCTGAGAGGCACCTCCCTTTGCTTTTCCTGTATCACCTGTGATTTAATCTCCTAGGGCTGTCAGAACAAAGTACCACAGACTGGGTGGTTTCAACAATAGAACTTACTTTCTCACAGTTCTCAAGGCCAGCGGTCCAAGATCAAGTTGTCAGCAGGCTTGGTTTCTTGGGAAGCCTCTCTGCTTGGTTTGGAGATGGCTGTCTTCTCCCCGTGTCTTCCCATGAACTTCCCGTGTGTGTATGTGTGTCTCTTAGGACAAGTGTCTGTGTTGGTGCATGGATTAGCGCCCACCCTCATGACCTCATTTTAACTTAATTACTTCTTTAAAGCTCCTCTCTTCAAACACAGCACACATTCTGAGGTGCTAGGAAGTTGGAACTCTAACATATGCATTTGTGGGTGTGACACAGTTAGCCCATAACAGCTCAACTGCCCCCCTTATCCTGGTAGGTGACCTGGCCCCTTCGCCTCCCTTAACCACCTGATCCAGGCAGGCTTGGCTGATCCAGCTCCCGTGGCCAGATGTAGGAAGCCAGAGAGGAGAACTAAATGGTTTCCCCCAAAAAATCTGGAGACAAGGCCAACATGCCCTAGAAGCAGGGGCGGGGGCGGGGAGGGGTAAAAAGCGTGGCGGGTTGAAACGGTCCTCAGAAGCTGAGGTTCAGCTCCGTGGAGTCAGGCAGCTAGAGTGACAGGAATGGGGAGCAGGCGAGCCTCGTGAATGAGGACATCAGCGCAGTGGCAGGAGGGTGGCCCGGTCAGCGCCCGAGGCAGCAGCAGGCTCCAGTCCGGGCTGCTTTCTAGATCTTAGCGGCTCTCACCCAGCCTCACGCGCTTACTCAGAATCTGGACTTGCTCTTCCTTGCCTTGCTATCTTCAGTTTGTGATTCTGTGACATTATATGTATTGTTTTTTGTCTGCTCAAAATCTCCTCCTACCCCACATTAACCTCCTAGCGCTTGCATGACCTTCTGGATGTTACAAACTTCTGATGTAAAGCCTCCCTAATTCAGTACATTGTCATTTAGTTGCTCAGAGATCCAACTAGAGTATTGAATTCCATGAGAATAGAGACACGTCTTACGTTTTGAGTCTTTACATTTGTTAATTCTCAACAGATGCTTACTGAACGAATGTTATGAATGAGGCTACTCGACATCTTCCTTTGCACTCACTTGGCTTCTGTACGCCGTGTGTGGTTCTCATTCAGCCTCACGGGTAGGAAAGGGTCTGGTGTTTAGCTCAATGCTTTAAATAGTATAAGCACTTCAGTGAAATGCTTATGAATGCCGACTCTGGCACCAGCCTGCTGGGGTTTGTGTTGTTCAAGTTTTATTGGCTTGGTGACTATATTGGTTTGCTAGGGCTGCTGTATTAAGTGCCACGGACTGGGTGGCTTAGACAGAATTTGTTGCCTCAGTTCTGGAGGCTAGAAGTCTGAGAGCAAGGTGTTGGCTGATTGGCTGCTTACGACAGTCGGGAGGGTGAAGCTGTTCATGCCTCTCTCCGAGCATCTGGAGGTTTGCTGGAGTCTTGGGTGGCCCCTGGCCTTTGCAGCCTTCACCTGGTCTCTGCCTCCGGCTTCATGTGGTACTTTCTCTCTCTCTCTATGCTTGCCCGTGTCCAGGTTTCCCATCCGGATAAGGAGACCTGTCATATCGGATAAGGGGCCCACCCTGCTCCAATGACTTCAACCTGAGTTAGTTACATCTGCTCTATTTCCAAATCAGATCACATCCTGAGGTACCCATGATTAGGACTTCAACCATATTAATTAAGGTGGGGGTGCACAATCAACCCAGAAGAGTGACCCATGGCAAATTGTCTAATTTCTACTTCAGCAGATAGAAGAAAATATAGCCTATGTTGTAGAGATACTGTGTGATTCAACAAGTGAATATGTTGAATACTGAGATCGTGCAAAACATAAGTAAGCCCTGCATTAGCATTCAGTTCAGTTCAGTCGCTCAGTCGTGTCTGACTCTTTGTGACCCCATGAATCACAGCACGCCAGGCCTCCCTGTTCATCACCATCCCCCAGAGTTCACTCAGACTCACGTCCATCGAGTCCGTGATGCCATCCAGCCATCTCATCCTCTGTCGTCCCCTTCTTCTCCTGCCCACAATCCCTCCCAGCATCAGTCTTTTACAATGAGTCAACTCTTCGCATGAGGTGGCCAATGCAATAGAGTTTCAGCTTTAGCCTCATTCCTTCCAAAGAAATCCCAGGGTTGATCTCCTTCAGAATGGACTGGTTGGATCTCCTTGCAGTCCAAGGGACTCTCAAGAGTCTTCTCCAGCACAGGGAGGCCTGGCGTGCTGCGATTCATGGGGTCGCAAAGAGTCGGACACGACTGAGCGACTGAACTGAACTGAACTGAAAAATAATAATAGAAATTAAGTAAATAGAATATAATACACTCTATTATACATTTAAATAAGAACAGCAAAATAATGTGAAAACTTCTTGCAGCTTGTACAGTGATTAGAAATATATACCATAAATTTTTAACAGTGTTGCCAATGCATACTGGATAAGTGTGTGAGAAAAGGGTGGAGCTAAAATACTCTGAAATTGTGCATTTTATACATCTCTTTATGTTACAGCTGGTAGCAATATACTACAGTATATATAACTAATATACTGTTAATGATGGGAATGTATTTTGCATGAGAGTGTTACATGTCAGTAGAAAAACAATGAAAATCACAGAAGATGGTGGATCAGAAACAATGAGTTCATTTTGAAAGATTCAGTTCAGTTCAGTTGCTCAGTCGTGTCCAACTCTTTGCGACCCCATGAATCGCAGCACGCCAGGCCTCCCTGTCCATCACCAACTCCAGGAGTTCACTCAAACTCACATCCATCGAGTCAGTGATACCATCCCGCCATCTCATCCTCTGTCCTCCCCTTCTCCACCTACCTCCAATCCCTCCCAGCATCAAAGTCTTTTCCAATGAATGAGTCAACTCTTCACATGAGATGGCCAAAGTACTGGAGCTTCAGCTTTAGCATCATTCCTTCCAAAGAACACCCAGGACTGATCTTCTTTAGAATGGACTGGTTGGATCTCCTTGCAGTCCAAGGGACTCTCAAGGGTATTCTCCAACACTACATTTCAAAAGCATCAATTCTTCGGTGCTCAGCTTTCTTCACAGTCCAACTCTCACATCCATACATGACTACTGGAAAAACCATAGCCTTGACTAGACGGACCTTTGTTGGCAAAGTAATGTCTCTGCTTTTGAATATGCTATCTAGGTTGGTCATAACCCTCCTTCCAAGGAGTTAGTGTCTTTTAATTTCATGGATGCTGAGATTGCATAGAATAGAATTGACACTTTTGCTGGATTTTATAATTCATGTAAGATTGTTTGGAAAAGTGAAAAGACTTAAATGATATTTATCTGGTCAATACTTAGTGCCTGGATAATTAAAGTTCTCATAGGGCTTTTAAAAAGAATCAGAGAGCTCATGCATGTAAAATTGAGGGAAATCTTGGGAAACGTTTTGAGGTTTAATTATGAAAGGCTTTAAATTTCAAACCAAGCATTTTAGTAGCTTCCTTCATAATAAGGAATCAGTCAGTATATATGTCTTCTAAATTACAAAGTTATAGCTAATAATAATAGATGCATATGCATAAAAGTGCCATACATTAAAAACTCTCTTCAATATTATATTTTCATACTGTTAAAGTAAGTTTCCCTTAAAATATTTATAATAAGTCAATTATCTATAAATCTATATCAATATTTTCTCAAAAACTATAATCAAGTGATTTTGGAGCCCCCCCAAAATAAAGTTTGACACTGTTTCCACTGTTTCCCCATCTATTTCCCATGAAGTGATGGGCTTTCTATTATCTCTTCTAATTTTCCTCTTTGCCAAGAATTGGATAAGTATCATAATATTATGCCACTGTAAAAAAGATGGAAGGGAACACCCTTTCTACAGGAAATAGTATTTCCCAAGCAAATATCAAAAAAGTAGCAATAAGAAAAAACATTAGACAGTAAACAGCAAGATATGAGCCCTTTCTCTTATTCACCAGGCATCCCTAGTGCCACAGAATCCAGCAATGTAATGGGTACTGAAATATGTTAAATGAGTGAATGAAACACTGCTTAGTAACTTTGTCTATCCTCTCTAATCAAGAGATACAGAAAGACCACATTCTGTTAGATATCAGGAACTGATACATCTGACTAGGAAGGAAGATATGTCTTGCCATTTTCGGATCCCCATTACCTAAGGAATGTTGAAAGGCAAAAAAAGAAGAAGAAAGCCCCTGTCAGGAACAGATCACAGATCAGAATAGCACCAGCCTATTCTCCTCCCCTCTCTGAAAACTGAATGTCCTTAGGAGGAGTATACTCAATAGAAAACTGACTTTTTCTGACACAGGCACTTCCCACTCCATGCAAAATGAGGCCAAGTTAAAACCTCAAAGACTTGGCTAGTGCAAGCACAAGTTAATTTATTATGATTGGCCCAAATCACCCACTTTTTTTTTTTAGAAGGCTTTCTTATCTCTTCTTGCTATTCTTTGGAACTCTGCATTCAGATGCTTATATCTTTCCTTTTATCCTTTGCTTTCCACCTCTGTTCTTTTCACAGCTATTTGTAAGGCCTCCCCAGACAGCCATTTTGTTTTTTAGCATTTCCTTTCCATGGGGATGGTCTTGATCCCTGTCTCCTGTACAGTGTCACGAACCTCATTCCATAGTTCATCAGGCACTCTATCTATTAGATCTAGGTCCTTAAATCTATTCCTCACTTCCACTGTATAATCATAAGGGATTTGATTTAGGTCATACCTGAATGGTCTAGCGGTTTTCCCTACTTACTTCAATTTAAGTCTGAATTTGGCAATAAGGAGCTCATGATCTGAGCCACAGTCAGCTCCTGGTCTTGTTTTTGCTGATGTTTTTGGCCATGTGTGCGTCTGTCACCTTCAGTAACCTACAGTGGGTGAGTCTCTGCTCGTCATATTTATAATGCTCTCATGTCATGTATGGTACAACAGAGCAGAGCACTTTCTGCCTGATGCCTAATCACTGAACTGATTGTTTAAAGCAAATGTAGGGCAAGAACAATTCAGTGTGATACCAGGGCTGTAATTGAAAGTCCATCTGGCTTTGTGAGAGAGTGTATTTGGTTGATTACATTTTATCATGCCGCTCACATAGTTGCATCCCAGAGGCTTGTCCTGGGAGGAATTTGAAACGCCTCATCTTTGTTAATCTCTTCTTGAGGTTTCCAGCTTTCTTAGCAATGCTCAGGGAATTTGGTATTACATATACAAACGCTGTGTTTTGTCTCCAGACAGTGAGGGAGCATCCAGCCTGAGTATCTTACCTTTAATTATTAGCATAATTGAATGCTGCAGTTCTGTGGTTCTCTACAAGTTTTTGGTATTTTCAGGGCAAGACAGGAATAAGAAAGGAAGGCCAATGCAACATTTCTTCCGCAGGGGCCTGGGTGGGCCATCTGGCAATCTTTCAATCTGGGTGCCAGATCGAATAAGATGCTTTGGGTGACTTTTTATATGTGTTATTCAGGGGAGATGTTTTAACCTCTGTGCTTCATACAACTTCCTAGCTGATAGGAATCTTTTTTACTTTTGCTTGAAAATTATATGGAACATAGCTCACCAAAGACTAATAAATGGGCAGAATTCCTCAGCTGGCAGCACAGCCGCTAGTATGGAGAAGGTGGCTGAATTATTCTGAGTAAAGCAGGGGCAAGGAAACTGTGCAAATGTCATTCCGCAGACTTGTGAGGCACAGTGTACATCTTGACTGATAGGATCTTCCTCCTGTTCCAGCAATAGCAGGCTACCTCCACGTGGGACTCCAAGGGCTGGCATAAGAAAATACTTGCAAGGCGGACACCCAGTTCAGCTTCTAGCCTTGGTTGGGTTGCTCCTTGGTTTCTTGAAATTGATGTCATGTCACTTTTCTGCATCTGTTTCCTCTCTTGTACAGTGTGGTTGTAGATGGTAAAGAATCTGTCCGCAATGCGGGAGACCTGGGTTTGACCCCTGGGTCAGGAAGATCCTCTGGAGAAGGGATGGCAAGTATTCTTGCCAGGAAAATCCCAAGGACAGAGGATCCTGGTGGGCCACAGTCCATGGGGTTGCAAAGAGTTGGACATGTCTGAGCACACACACAAGTCAGTTAAGGCACTGACTGGCTGGGGATGAAATTTTCTTTGGCAAGCTTAACTGAGACAGTGAGTGATTTGGGATCATCTTGGAAGAAAGTTGCTCAGTGGCTGGATGTTTCTCTGAAGCCGAAAGGCTTCTGATGTGGGAGACGTTCTGAACTCTCCAGACCTACTGAATAATCCTTGTAAGAAGGAAGTGGTGTGGGAGGGGGAGGGGGGATACCTCTCCAGACCCAGATCCCGAGAGCCTTTGATTTTTAAGAGTCGAATAAATGTGTTTTGATTCAGACATAGTCTCTTATTAGAGCTCTGTTGCCTCCAATGTGTTTGTTCTATAGGCCCCTAATTATATTTATATTAATGGAGTTGTGCATGAACTCTAATACTTCTTTAGATCTGTTTTTTGGTTGTTATAAATATTTTACCTATTTGTAATACTGCTTGAATTACCTTTTGGAAATGTGACTGTTTCATTGGCAGGCAGCTTTTTTAGACTAAATATTCTTCTTAAAAGGGACCTGGAGAAAATAAATTTCAGGATGCCTTGGCTCCATCTGTGTGACATGTGCATTTCATCAGCTCTCACCCTAGAGGAACAAATCCATTTACTCATCTGTTGCCTCTTCAGGGCTCTGCAGAGCTGGCTGCAGGTCTGTCCCCTGGATATTCTCAAGTTGCTAGTTGGTATCAAATCAGGGATGAGCTAATTAGTTGCATTTCACATTAGAGGAAAAACAATTGAGAAGATGAAACACTTGAAATTCAGTAAAACCTGGGACAGATTTTATATTCACATATTTGGTGAAAAATAAAATCCAAATAATCCCACTTCCTTCATGTTTAAATCGTTAAAATGTTGCTTTACTTCTTAATCAGCAAAATCAAGTATGTAATTTGTTGGTCTCTTTTATATATTGAAAGTTCTAACTTCAAATATTAGAAATGTTTCTTTGTTTTAAATTTTAAAATTTCTTTTGCTATTAAAAAATGTCAGTTCAGTCAAGGGTTTCATTAGTGATCAGTTGCTACAGACCACTTGCTACGGAGAAATAGGAGTTACCTTGATCGAATTATTTAATCATTTTGCATTTTAGTTTTTGTATCTGTACTCAAAGAGTATCTGCATCTGACTCAAAGGGTCAGACGCAACTTAGCGACTGAACAACAAACTGGAAACATTAATGCTTCATTCACAGTGCTGTGGAATAGATACCAGAAGATAAATGGAGCACACTTTGTGAAATGTAGGGGTCTAATATTTTCATTGATTTTACCAAAAGTAAAGCCACAAAAGTATAATTATATAAATATATAGTATATAACCTAGGTGAGTGATCATACTATCGTGATAACTGGAATGTGATCCTGAAATGTGAAGTCAAGTGGGCCTTAAAGGATCATTACGAACAAAGCTAGTGGAGGTGATGGGATTCCAGCTGAGCTATTTCAAATCCTAAAAGATGATGCTGTGAAAGTGCTGCACTCAATATGCCAGCAAATTTGGAAAACTCAGCAGTAGCCGCAAGACTGGAAAAGGTCAGTTTTCATTCCAATCCCAAAGAAAGGCAATGCCGAAGAATGCTCAAACTACCACACAATTGCACTCATCTCAGACACTAGCAAAGTAACGCTCAAACTTCTCCAAGCCAGGCTTCAACAATACATGAACCATAAACTTCCAGATGTTCAAGCTAGATTTAGAAAAGGCAGAGGAACCAGAGATCAAATTGCCAACATCTACTGGATCATCAAAAAAGCAAGAGAGTTCCAGAAAAACATCTGCCTCTGCTTTATTGACTATGCCAAAGCCTTTGACTGTGTGGATCACAACAAACTGTGGAAAATTCTTCAAGAGATGGAAATACCTTACCTGCCTCTTGAGAAATCTGTATGCAGGTCAGGAAGCAACAGTCAGAACTGGACATGGAACAACAGATTGGTTTCAAATAGGGAAAGGAGTACATCAAGGCTGTATATTGTCACCCTGCTTATTTAACTTATATGCTGAGTACATCATGAGAAATGCTGGTCTGGATGAAGTGCAAGCTGGAATCAAGATTGCCAGGAAAAATATCAATAACCTCAGATATGCAGATGACACCACCCTTATGGCAGAAAGCAAAGAAGAACTAAAGAGCCTCTTGATGAAAGTGAAAGAGGAGAGTGAAAAAGTTGGTTTGAAACTCAACATTCGAAAAACTAAGATCATGGCATCTGGTCCCATCACTTCATGAGAATTAGATGGGGAAACAATGGAAACAGTGAGAGACTTTACTTTTGGGGGCTCCAAAATCACTGCATATGGTGGCTGCTGCTGCTGCTGCTGCTAAGTCGCTTCAGTCGTGTCCGACTCTGTGCGACCCCAGAGACGGCAGCCCACCAAGCTCCCCCGTCCCTGGGATTCTCCAGGCAAGAACACTGGAATGGGTTGCCATTTCCTTCTCCAATGCATGAAAGTGAAGAGTGAAAGTAAAGTCGCCCAGTCGTGTCTGACTCTTAGCGACCCCATGGACTGCAGCCTACCAGGCTCCTCCATCCATGGGATTTTCCAGGCAAGAGTACTGGAGTGGGGTGCCATTGCCTTCTCCGGCAGATGGTGGCTACAGCCATGAAATTAAAAGATGCTTGCTCCTTGGAAGAAAAGTTATGACCAAACTCGACAGCATATTAAAGAGCAGAGACATTACTTAGCCAACAAAGGTCCATCTAGTCAAAACTATGTTTTTCTAGTAGTCATTATGGATGTGAGAGTTGGACTCTAAAGAAGGCTGAGTGCCAAAGAATTGATGATTTTGAACTATGGTGTTGGAGAAGACGCTTTGAGTACCTGGACTGCAAGGAGATCCAACCAGTCCATGCTAAAGAAAATCAGTCCTGAATATTTGTGGGAAGGACTGATGCTGAAGCTGAAACTCCAGTACTTTGGCCACCTGATATGAAGAGCTGACTCATTGGAAAAGACCCTGATGCTGGGAAAGATTGAAGGCGGGAGGAGAAGGGGATGACACTCGAGGATGAGATGGTTGCATGGCATGACCGATTTTATGGACATGAGTTTGAGCAGGCTCCGGGAGTTGGTGATGGGTAGGAAAGCCTGGCGTGCTGCAGTCCATGGGGTTGCAAAGAATTGGACACAACTGAGCAACTGAATTGAACTTACTGACATTATATAACATAACTATAACCATAGTTATATAGTCATATAACTAAATACTGTTAATATCTGCCCAGAAGAAGCAAGTCAAAATTTAATTTTTTATTCTAACATAAAATATCCTAGCATATTCTAAATATGCTAACATTTAGCATTTCATTTAGCATTTTCATTCTATAATTGCACCAGAGACTCATAGTTCTGAAGATTGTTATGGATGGAAAAAAGTCTTCACTGGGGAAATGACTCACTTGTAAAAGTGGAGGCACGGACAGAAGGGGAGACTCTTCACCTGTCGACATGAGTCCTTTACTACTGTGTTCTCCCCCAGATCCAGCAAGTAACCCAACTAAAAGTAGAGGGTAGAAATTGATCTGCATTCTCAGACTCTATGGTTCCATTATGACTCACATGGTTAAGGTGCCCCTTGGTCTGAACAGGATAGTGTTTATCAGTTAGTTCACCTCTAGGTAACTGATACAAAACCCAAATTAACCGTGACTTAAACACATAGGAACATTTTTTTATCTTATGTGAAAGAAGTCTGATTGAGGGAACCTAAGGCAGTGTGGCAGCTACACAAAACTTGTTTAACCCCAGGCTGCTTGCATCTTCCTTCTACACTGTCTTAGTACACAGCTTATCTCCTGCAAGTCACCTCAACATCCAAGATGACAGCTGGAGCTTCAGCCAAGAAATCCATGTTGTAGGCCATAAGATGGATAAAGAGGGGGACTCAGAATTGTCTTTCCCTCGCTTTTCCTCCCCCTTTTAAGGAACCTCCCAGGAAGTCTCTCCCAGCAAATTTATGTGTTCATCTCAAAGGTCAGAACTTAGTCATTAGCCACACTTTGCTCCAAGAGTGGCTGGAAAGTATAGTATTTCAGTTGGTGCATTCTTGCCAACAGTAATGTAGGCATTTTATTAATAAGGTGAAAGGCAAGAATGGATTGGGATAGGCAACTAGCAGTTGCTACACAGACTATACATTTCTTGGGACTTTCCAGGGAATGCGTGGAAAGGAAAAATTACAATCTAGGAGAATTGCTGCATGGTGACTTGACCAGCTGTCCACTTCTACCCTCTCATTCTTACTGGACACCAATCACTGAAAATCTGGCTCACCGACCACAGGGCAATAAAAGAGGATTAACAGTGTATCTGTTGTGCACTTGCTGTTTACCAAGCCATGTATAATCGTTTTTCATGCATTAACTCATTGTCTCAGAGCAACCCATAAAGTAACTGCTAGTATTAGTCCTGTTCTACATATATAGAAGCCAAGGCTTGAGATTAATTAATTTGACTAAGATTACTAGGAGATAGAGAGGGAGAGCAGGTCAGTCGTCTCCAAAGCAAGTATACTGTTAGTTAATGTGCTGTACATTACACCTACAAGGAAAGAGGAAAAGTCATGATGAGGTGACAATATAAATTACATCCTAGAACTAAAGTGAAAAATAGTGTATTGAAATTCTAAGAGATAATTTTTTACACAGATAAAGACATGATTCTCATGCAAATATTAGCATGTGACAGATACTTTATTTAACTCATGAATAGGTAAACTAGTAAGATGTTAAACCTGTTCAAAGGCAACCTCAAGGAACCACATTTGTAGGCAATGAGGAACACTGGAAAGAATTTATATATAGATGGAAGACTGGTCCATCTGTAGGGCAGTCATCATTCGGATTCCTCCAGATATAATTCCATTCAGTTTCTAAGGACAGATATTACTTGCATCATCATTAGTTTTTCTTACAGAGTTGAAAAATAACTCTCAGACTCTGAAAGGTGAAGAACACCCTGAAAGGTTATACTGCACAGGACACTCAGTAACCTTTTTGTCCATTTTAAAATATAGTTTAACAACTTTTCCTGGGAATTGACTAGTGGTCCAGTGGTTAAGACTTCGCCATCCAAATCTGGGGGTGCAGGTTCAATACCTGGTCAGGGAGCTAACATCCCACTTGCCGGGGGTGGTGGTGGTGGGGGGAAAACCAAAACATAAAGCAGAAACAATATTGTTGCAAATTCATAAAGACTTTAAAAATGGTCCATATCAAAAAATTCTTAAAACAAAACAAAACAAAACAAAACACCTTTTCCTGACATACCTGAATTACCCTCTCTCTGTTGCCAAATGTACCAGCATTTAGAGAGACATAAAGAATATCCCCCAGGCCCCTCTTACCTACCTACCCTCCATTTATCTGCTACCAGAGGAGCTGCAAAGAGGAAGAGAAGCGCACAGAATCATCTCTTCAAACTGAGATGGAGACTGAATTCCAAGGGCTGCCATGTCCCCTTTAGGGAGGTAATTAACAGATACTTAGCCGATGCCTTTCGTGTGCCAGATACTCTGCTGGATGAACACAGTGGGCATGGAAGCTGCTGTCAGATACTTGCAGTCTGCAGGGGACAGTGTACCTTTCCACGGAGGGCAGATTAGCTGGCTAATAGGATGTATAAAGGTACAAACCCTCCCTCCCCCTACACACACACACACACACACAGGCACACAGCTTTGAGTTGCTTCTGGAGACGTATTTCTTGGTACTTATTTTATAACTTGGTCAAAGCCTCCTTTCCAAGTTTAGCCAGGTTGTCTGCCTTCTTGATGTTGTTCTTTCCCCATCCTTGAGCATCCCAGAACCTCAGAGGGAAGCAACAATGTGTTTTAAAGTTGCCAGGACGTGTTTGTTCTTGTTGGCGGCCATGCTGTAGGATTAGTAGCATTTCCCTCACAGAGGCCTCATGTTACTTCCTTCTGTCACCTTTGGCGATCCTGCAGTGATAAAGGGGTGTATAATCACCCAGTGCAAAGAAACTTCCGAACCCCACAAGCTCTGTCCCTGTAAGTCACCCTTAAGAGAAACGGGAAAAAGTCCTTCTCTTTGCCTCTCCTTCCCGTCCTTCTCTTTGCCTCTCCTTCCCGTCCTTCTGTCAGTCACGTGTTTCTCACTCTGTGTTGTCCTCATTGACCTGCCAACTAGTTCATGTCTGCGAAGGATTTTTGCGCTCACAGCTCTGACTGGTTCCTCCAGAGGCCCATTTAGTCTTTCTTAACCGCAGATTCCAGGAGGCCCTGATATCTGCACAGAAGTAATGACATACCAGTGGCCTGAGAAGGGTGATATGTGGTGCTTAGTGTTCACCTTGATTCAGGCAGGAGGCAGCTGTACACTGAGGGAGGGAGAGGAAAAGTTACCACAGGTATTTCCTCTCTGAACCTTCTCTGAAACCCAACCCATAATGCTCCTGCCTCTGGTAACAGTTATGGGTAGCTATAAAGCACTTAAGCCCCGTGCATCTGCCACTGCCTTGTAGCGTGTCCTTGGCTTGGACACTGACCTCCCCAGGACTCAGTTTCCTGAATGCTAAAATGACGGGGTCCGAACAGCGAGTTGGGAAGAACTTTAGCATAAATACTCTGTTTCAGTAAACTAGTCACTGAGTGTTTTAAAAGTAAGGTGAATAGGACTTTTTGAAATATTTAAGCAGATGCTCAGAATTGTTCACTAAGGAATGGGGTTAAAAGGAGAGAACCTAAGGATTGTTTGGGTATTCTGTTGTTTGGGGGACTGCTTACTGACTTTTTAAAATTAAAGAAATATTGAACATGAGGGAGGGGAGTCAAACTGTATAGGAGTGTGTAAAATAAAAAACAACTTTCTCCCACCTATTCCACTTGTGTCTGATCGCATTTCCCGGTGTGATCTACTCTGACCTTCTGTTATTTACTTGTTTTAGCTGATGACCGTAATTACGTTATGTCTTGATACTCATATTTCTGTTTCCTGAGCTATCTACTCTGGATGTACTGCTGACTCCCAGTATAACAGAGGAAGAACTTTCCTCTTCTATGTAACTCCCAATGTTGTTTGGTTATGTTATCCCTAGATAGTCAAGATTTAGAATGTGTAGTTCTCTAAATATGCTTTGTTTATAGATTGCATCAGAAAATTTACCCCCTGTACAAAAAGCATATTAAGTGTAATGACCATAAATACCTTTCATTATGGAACCAACTAGTTTCATAGACTGATAGAAAAAGAATCCTGTGACCCTGAACTCTTGTTAGTCTGGAAGAATGTGCTATTCATTACAAATGGGTATAATTCTTATTTCTTTTCTAATTTCTACTCTTCCTCTAGTTTATACTCAGATTGCCACTGTTTGTTCTATCTTTGCTATCGTTGTTATCTATGTTAACCTTTTTCTTTTAAAAAGAATTTTTTGAGGTAGGTCATTTTTTTTAAGTCTCTGTTGAATTTGTTACAGTATTGTTTCTGTTTTATGTTTTAGCGTTTTGTCCATGAGACATGTGGGCTTCTACCTCCCCAACCAGGGATTGAACCCACTCCCCTCATTGGAAGCTGAAGTTGCAATCACTGGACCACCAGGAAATATTTCTTATATTTGTTCTTCCTCTTGACTAATTCCTTGTATTTTTTCACTGTGACACACAAAATCTTTGAGGCTTTTTATATCTGAAAAAGTTTTCTATTTCCTCAGAGTTTTTGGATTTAGGGCTCAAAAGTCATTTTCCCTCTGAACTTGCTTTGTTATCTGCTAACGGCCTGTGCTGCTGGTGAGAATTCTAGCATCAGTATAACTTTTGTTTATCAGAAGCTGTGACTTTTTAAAACTTTAAAAACTTTAGGGATCTTAGTCATAATTCCTGAAAGTGAAAATGAAAGTCAGTCAGTCATGTCCGACTTTTTGTGACCCCCATGGACTACACAGTCCATGGAATTCTCCAGGCCAGAATACTGGAGTGGGTAGCCTTTCCCTTCTCCAGGGGATCTTTCTAACCCAGGGATCAAACCCAGGTCTCCTGCATTGCAGGTGGATTCTTTACCAGCATAATTGCTGGAGTTGTCAAATTCGCCATTATGTATTTAGATGTGAACTAACTTTTTAGACTGCCTACTCTGTGTCATTCTCAGTAAGCTCTTTCAATTTGAAGACTAAGGTTTTTCTTGAGTTCTGGGATATTTTCTATTATTTATTTAATTATTGATATTATACCCATGTCAATTCGACTGTTCTTTTTATGGTGTCTGTCTCTTTGAGATTGCTCTGTTCTCAGATTTCCTCAAAGTTATCTTACAGTTCACTATCTTGGTCTTAAGTTTTGACAGCTTACCAACTGAATTTATTTTCTGGTAATCATATTCTTAATTTTATAGCAGCCTATTGTGGTTTTATGGCTATAAAATCTCACCTCTCTGAGTTTAGTCATTTTTTAAAAATAGTGATCTGTTTTCTTATGAGTCGTTTGTTCTGTTTGTTACTCTCCAACTTTCTCTTTCATGCTATTTACTTTCCTCCAATGTCTCGAAATCCTTGTTTACTCACTCTGAGCTGATGAAGAACTACATTGCTTAGTATAGAGAGTGTGAGTCTGTGCTTCCAACACATCTCCCCCTTAACAGGGAGAGCAGATCAAAGTCTTTGCTCCATGGAGAAAATGTGCTGGCCGATGAGCTTCCCTGTAAGTGTACATGGATGTGTGTGTAGCTCACTGGTAGCCTAGTGGCCTGCACTATTGCCAGAGTAAGAGCTCTATCCTTCGGAATGGAACTTTGGGTGGCACTGCCTCATAATTTTCTTCCCATTGGTACCCAAAGTTACCCAAGCTCTTCTGTGTCTTTCTTTTGTGCTTTAAAATTCACATTAGGATTCCTGCTAAGACATATCACAAAAGCTATGCTAAGAGCTTTAGCCAGGAACAAAAGCCACAGAGGCCAGTCTCGTAGAGTCCATATTCCTAAAATGGGTGGGAGGGTGGACATACTAGCCTAGATAGTAATCCCATGGGCTCTTCTGCTCTTGACATTTGACGACTTGAAATTTGGAATTTTTCCTCCCAAACTCCCTTTCAGAAAGCTGTCTTTAGCTCTGAAATTTAGGGGTTCAGAATAATGTACTTGTTTTTTCCATCAATCCAATCTAATCTGCTTTCTATCTTATAAAATTCTCTCAGACTCTCTCATCTCCTGATAGTTCTTTTTAATGTACATGCATATTAAAGTTTCTTTCTGATTTATTTCATTTCCTGTATTTCTGTGGGATCTCAGAAAACAGAAGAAACAGTTATATTTGCTTAGATTCCTAGTTTTACTAATAGTTTTCTTTAGAGAAAAATCATTTGTATTTATAAAAATGTATTTTTTTTATAAAATTTATTTGCTTATAGGCTGTATTTATAAAAATAATGCCTTATAATAAAGAAATTAAGCAATTGAGAAATTTAGCAAAGAAGAAAAATTTAAACCACCCATAATAGC